>OY757027.1:13523741-14118741 GCA_963580285.1 Lucinisca nassula
ACACACACACACACACACACACAAACAACAAAAAAACAGGCCGACCGAGCCCCACAGTGAGGCATAATTGCATCCCCACGCCCAACCCAAATAAGGCACCGAAATAACGTTCATCGCCGAAACTAGACCAGTGCAGGGGGGGGGGGCAAACAACACCCCCCCCCCCCCCAAAAAAAAGCAGGCTGACCGAGCCCCACAGTGAGGCACAATTGCATCCCCACGCCCAACCCAATTAAGGCGCTGAACAAACGTTCATCGCCGAAACTGGACCATTGCAGGGGGCCAATTAACATCCCACCCCAGGGCTCAACCAGCACTCCCATGACGGAGGTCCGCCCAAGCATCACCCATGCACAAACAGAATCCATCTAAACAAGGTTGGTAAGTCATTCTCATCCCGAACAAATCACCCCACCCTTGGCCCATTACCAAAATATACCTGTCCCCAAGTCTCATATATGTCCCAAATGAAACATATAATGGTATATGTAGGACCCAAGGCATGCAACTAACACCTGTACCTACCTCCAAACCGCTTTCTTACTAGAGTATTCAGATTGGAGTAGAAAGCTGTCCTCCAGGAATATATGAAAAGTTGGAGGAAATTACTCCAAATTTTGAGTTAACGAGAACTCTACTATACTAAGCGGTAAATTGATAAAATGCAGCATTTGATACATATTTGTCTTCATGGACAGTATGAAAATTCACTTCCTTGACAATGCCAGAGTAAAACGCTTACAATAACAGTTATATACGAACTGAGAGAACATTCTTATCACATCCGCACTTTCATTACTGAAAAGTCATACAAATTTCTGGTGACTTGTTAACCCTTGGAAGATTTTGAACATTTTACTTATATTATCGGGTGAAATAAGTGTAATTGTGTGGCGAGCTATTGCGTGTAGTTATCGAACGCAGCTTAGTGTCATTAAGAACATTCAATATCATAGCTGAGACGTAGATTGAACAGCGAGACTTTACATCAATCAAGTGCTTCGGCCTCACATGGTTCCATTTATTTGTTTACGCTCAGAATCCGGGATATCTTATCCAGCAGGATTACGAGCGGGCTCATGGTGCTGTTCTTACTCAAAAAATGTCTTCAAGCCAATGGAATTCATGTACTGGACTAGCCTGCCTTTCTCCTCCGATTTCTTTCCCATAGAGTATCTTTGGGTAGAGGTGTCCACAACCGACCAGAGAAAAACTGTCACTTATGGACAGTAGCATTGTTAAAACTTGAATTTTAATGTTTGGTTTTGAAAACCTGAATAGCTTCTTTCAAAAATTTGAAACATCGAATGGCGTTTCATAATACCACCGGTCTATCGACATCTGCAAACAGATCATATATTGGAATTTGGAGAACTAACTTTCTAAATTTTAAGCTGTATTTAGAAAGGTTTTCTGTAAGTTTTCACGGTGTTATGATTTTCTCATAGAATCTGTCATTTCAGTGCCTTTGGCGCTTTGATTTTTGATTTGTTTACATTAGCAACGCTCAATACTGACAACACCCGCATTTCGTTACGAGCCTTTTCGGGATTCTTCTTACAAACTAGTCTATGAAACATCTAGAAAATGATCAATGAAAACAGAATTGAAGAAACGTTTTGCCACAATACAAGCCTAAGAAAGGCAGAATTTATTTAAAAAGAAAACACAAGTGACTTTGTTTCGCAAGTAGCTTTGAGAAGTGGGACATTTTCATTGCGCGTGGGTGGGGTGTGTGTACGTGTGTGTGTTTGGGGGGGGGGGGGGGGCACCCTTTCCCAACAGAGACTTCCAGCTCTTCATCAATGAAGGGATCTGCATACATGCCATTGTTGCTAAGTCCTTATTGCTTCAGAGATTTTCTTTTTGACATGAGGACATCCCTGCTGTTCTTGAAAGCATCGATCGTTCTTAAGATTTTTCGTCTACTGTTGATGAGCCAGGTACCGATGTAAAAGTGCCTGGTAGGCTTTCAGTGAGTCAGATTCGTATTTCTTCGATTCAGATATTTATATAAATCTGCTGCTTTTACTCTCTTCAAGGTCCAAAAGTTGGTTTGACAGTGATTCGGGTGTCTTTTCTGCGGCCAGTTTGAAGCTTGTGAAGCACGAGCTAAACATTTTATTTCTATAGTAACAGAATAAAGCGGTGCCAATACTGAAAGGCAGGGCCAAAAACCCATATTATATGGAGTTTTGGCACAGTCACGGTGACTGTGCCATCAAAATAGCGAAAAATGAGTCAGTATTGAAAGATTCTAATGTGATTTTCCTATGTATTCTATAGAAAGTATGTTATAAAAAGGTTATGATAAGGTCAAAGTGTGCCTCTAAGTCATATTTGCACAGGTAAGTCATTTTTACCCTCGGGCTAAAGCCCTCGGGCCAATATGACAAACCGGTGCCAATATGACTTAGAGGCACACCTTGATCATACAATACCATCTAAGTAATAAATTCGATAATCCACTAGTCGATTACATACGCAAATTAGTGAGACACGTCACGTAACGTTATACGTATGACGTCCTTGACGACGTCGCGTTTACTAATGGCGGAATAGTGAAATTTTCTTATTTAACTAAGATGAGAATAATAGCAGCAGATTTATATAAATCTTAAGATTTAAAGTAAAGTTTACTTTAAAGTAAACGTGAATAAAATGCGTTTTAAATGCCATATGATGAATAGAATCTTGCGTTCGTGCTCAAGTATTATTGAATTTATTAAACACGTTGAGGAAAAGAGATAAAATGCTCGACAGAGCCTCGCATTTTATCCCTTTACCTCAACGCGTTTAATAAATTCAATAATACATGGACACTCCTGTAAGATCCTCCATATACCACACGGGTGTGTCATCAAAGTCATTACGCAAAGACGCCTATACAAATACATTGCCACCTTTATCGCCGAAAAAAAATGAAAATTTTATGATGATAAATTGTGATATTTTTTCTTATTTCTGCTCTAAATTATAGATTGTGGGTACTCGTTAGAATCGATGCGGTTCTAACGAGTATCCACAAACTATATTTTAGAGCAGAAATAAGAAAAATAAGGTATACCCCCGGACACCCCAGTTTTACTATATAAAAGTGGGGTTCAAGGGGGTCAAAATTATATAGGCGTGTTTTCGTGATGGCTTAGCAAATTGTGGCTAGTATAGTAAACTTGACCTCTTGCTAATGCGTGTGCATTGTGTTAACTGATATTCGCAGTATTCAAGCTTGGTTGTGACTCGACTCCGACCGAACTTTGTTCAAAGACAGGGACATCTATTTCAGAGACAACGCAGTAAGCCATTTAAATTCATTTGTAAAGAAAGAGTTTTCTTTACATGGGAGATGTCTACGCGGCTAAATCCTTATACTGCTGCACACGACTATCTGCCATCAAATAGTGTAGATCATGATCAGATGGCTTCTACAGAAGCCATCTGATCAGGATCTACACCGTTTGTCATGTAGTTTGTGCAAGCGGCGAGTACATTATATCAAGTAATTTGACTGGTTGATAGTCAGAGAAGGGTGGGGCTAAATTAATTTATTCAGCAGGATAAGGATCAAGTTGAGTGTTAAGTGTTGTTTACTTTATTTCGCTTGATCAGCCTCTGTGGAATGTCTCTTTATATTCCTCAGGGTGACATTTTTCACTATCATCTTCTCAAGAATGTAATATAGAAAAAACTATTGATATCTTTTAAGTTATTTTTAACAACTGAGTAAAAAACTTATCAATGAAAAAAAAAAAAAAATTCAAGTCGGAACCCGGGAAGGGACATAATTTTTTTTTTATTTTATAAGTTGTCCGCACAAGATAATATCTTGTCTGCACAACATAGATCTTGTGCGCACAACTATCCAAGATCTATGTTGTCCGCACAAGATAATATGTTGTCCGAACAAGATTATATCTTGTCCGCTCAAGATATTATATTGTTCGCACAACATAATAAAAATAAACAATCATGTCCCTTCCCGGGTTCCGTTAGTGTGAGTATGCGTTTTCTTAATTAATTCATAAAATGCATTTTGGTACCAAAATTTCTCACCTTTGTTGCAATTTCTTGTTTATATCATAACCAAAACCAACCGCCAAAGTGACTGAGTCTTTGAAATTTGTCTGTAACACGAGGCATACTGAGTCATCTCATTAGAATCAAGACGTTTTACTTTGATGTTTTAATGTTTTGACTATCCCCAACCTCTCCCGTCCCGTATTTACAAATATGGACGAGTCCAAAGTCAATGGTGTCGCATTCTACTTCAGAAACACAGAGGATAAAGGTAGCCCCCGTCCATCGGGGCTTGACGAAATACGTAGATGGGTTGCATGATGCTTCCACGCAGAGCTGAAATTGCTCCGCAAACGAGTACCGGTTAACCGCTTAGAGGATCTAAGCCTGCCCAGGCAAAGCGGTGCGAGTCGCATTCTACTTCAGAAACACAGAGGATAAAGGTAGCCCCCGCCCATCGGGGCTTTTCGAAATACGTAGATGGATTGCATGATGCTTCCACGCACAGCTGAAAGTACTCCGCACACGAGTACCGGTTAACCGCTTAGAGGATCTAAGCCTGCCCAGGCAAAGCGGTGCGAGTCGGACCGTCCATGCTTTTAAACCCTACCATTTCATCTCAATGTCGGGTAAAAGTCCCACAAATTGGAAGCAACGTCTCCAAAATGACCTTTACAGTGTTGATGGGGACGTTAAACCTCAAACCAAACAAACAAACAAACAAAAAAAACAAACAGAGGTTAAAGGATTACTATCATATTAGGACAGCCCTGCTGAGACATCTAAGGCCTTCTTTGGATAAAAACCTTGACCAATTTTAACAAATTCTAAGGGTACATATGTACAAAAGCGCTTAACTCATTGAGTGCCAGAAATCCCAAAACGGGTACCCTAGCAAACAGTGCAGGCCCAGATCAGACGCCGCAGAACGCGGCGTCTGATCAGGGCCTAGACTGTTTGCAAAAAGTTCAGCCATTTTTATGCCCCCAACTTCGAAGAAGTTGGTGGGGCATATTGGTTTTGTCTTGTCCGTCTGTCCATCCGTCCGTCCGTCTGTCCGTCCGTCTCTTCGTTACGCTTTCACCCTGTAGGAAACTCAAGAATGGTTATAGCTAGGATCTCGAAATCTCATATATGGAATGTGCATGAAAAATAAGCGGACACGTATTTTATTATTTTTTTTTCGCCGGACTTGTCTTTGCAGAGTTATGCCCTTTTTCGGACTTATGCATTGTGGCTATGGGGAAACCTTGTGAGCAAGATATCTGTAGAACCACTTGAGCTAGGCTCACAGTTTGGGTCTAAGGTGTAGATGACCTGATTAACTTTTGACGAAATTCCGTAAATATTTAACGGAGTAACGCCCCTTTTCGGACTTATGCATTGCGGCTATGGGGAAACCTTGTGAACAAAATATCTGGAAAACCGTTTGAGCTAGACTCTTGATATTTAGTAGAGAGTTTGGGTCTAATGTGTAGATGACCTGATTAACTTTTGACGAAATTCCGACAATATTTAACGGAGTAACGCCCCTTTTCGGACTTATGCATTGCGGCTATGGGGAAACATTGTGAATAAAATATCTGAAGAACCGTTTGACCTAGACTCTTGATATTTAGTAGAGAGTTTGGGTCTAATGTGTAGATGACCTGATTAACTTTTGATGAAATTCCGAAAATATTTAATGGAGTAACGCCCCTTTTCGGATTTATGCATTGTGGCAATGGGGAAACCTTGTGAGCAAAATATCTGGAGAACTGCTGCAGCTAGGCTCATGATATTTAGTAGACAGTTTGGGTCTTAGGTATAGATGACCTGATTAACTTCTGATTAAATTCCGAAAATATTTAATGGAATTACGCTCTTTTTCGGACTTACGCATTGTGGCTATGGGGAAAACTTGTGAGCAAAATATCTGGAGAACCACTTGAACTAGGCTCATGGTATTTAGTAGACTATTTGGGTCTAAGGTGTAGATGACCTGATTAATTTTTGACGAAATTCCGAAAACATTTAACGGAGTTATGCCCCTTTTTTGACTTATGCATTGTGGCTATGTGAAAACCTTGTGAACAAAATATCTGAAGAACCGCTTGAGCTAGGCTCATGATATTTGGTATACAGTTTGCATCTAATGTGTAGATGACCTGATTAACTTTTGACGAAATTCTGAAAACATTTAATGGAGTTATGCCCCTTTATGGACTAACAAATTTTGGCTATAGGGAAACCTTGTGAGCAAAATAACTGGAGAACCACTTGAGCTAGGCTCATGATATTTGGCAGTCTGTTTGCTACTCAGGTATAGATGACCTGAATTGTTTAAAATCTGTTAATATTTGACAGTTTTTTTTTTTAATTGGACTTATGCATTGTGGCTATGGGGAAACCTTGTGAACAAAATATCTGGAGAACTGCTTGAGCCAGGTTCATGATATTTGGTATGCTGTTTGAGTCTAAGGTGTAGATGACCTGATGAACTTCTGACTAAATTCAAAAAAATATATAATAGAGTTACGCCCCTTTTTAGATTTATGCATTGGCTATAGGGAAACTTTGTGAAAAAAAAATATCTGGATAACTGCTTGAGCTAGGCTCTGGATATTTAATATATAGTTTGGATCTAAGGTGAAGATGACTTGCTTAACTTTTGACGAAATTCCGAATATATATAACACAGTTATGCCACTTTTCAGGCTTATGCATTGTGGCTATAGGGGAACTTTGTGAACAAAATATCTGGAGAACCGCTTGAGCAACACTCATGATATTTCGTATACAGTTTGGGTACTTTACATAAATTTTGAACACATTTTATGAATATTGTACCAACTGACAGTTCTTTCACGACAGAGACACTTTTTTTTATTATGTTTGTTTTTTTTTAATTATGTGTCTATTAGCGACAAGCATATGGTTGGGGGCACAGTGTTTCACAAACAAATTTTCTAGTTCTAATCAATTTTGAAGAAAACACAACCGGACAGCCCTAAATGTTAAAATGGGCTCCTGTTATATATAAGGAGGAAGATTCAATTTGGTACAAAAAGGGTTAAGCATTGCGATAACAGTACCGTGCGAATTAGTGCATTTTTCAAATCACCAAAACTGGCTACATTTCTGATAAAAATCCGTGATAGTTTTTGTTTATTTATACTGCAAACATAGGTTGTGGAAGCTCGTTAGAACAGTCTCATCGAGACGGCCCTAACGAGTATCAGAATATTGTATACCCCTGTAAACTCCAGGTTGCTCTATATAAAGCGGATTTTAGAGCGGTGTTCGTTATGCTTACTGTCCATTACGATAACGCACCCGTGCGACATAGTGCATTTTTCTCATCTCAAAACATGGCTACTTTGCTGATGAAAATCCGTGATATTTTTCTTGCAAATACTGCAAAAATAGGTTGTGGGTGCTCGTTTGAACCGCCTCATTGAGGTGGTTCTAACGTGTACCCACAACCTATGTCTTAGAGCAATCAAAGTACTGAAAGTACTGAGAAAAGTTGATTTATGAGGTATACCGTATTCACCATGATAAAATGGTAGTGGTAGATTAAACAGTTCTCTAAATATCTTTTTGACAAGGTTGAAAAAGGAGATTAACCAGGTTCGACTAAGAAAAAAAATCCTGTTGCTTGTTATTGTCCTCGTGACAATCACTGATCATGACCATCTGACTGGCGCCGACCCTGAACAAAATCCAGGTATAGGTTATTGATAGCACCCCTAAGATGTCGGAGCGGAACGTCAGAAGAAAATTCTGGACTGTGCTTGTTTGTGTGTTTGTACGTTTGTTTGCTTGTTTTGAGGTTTAACATCCCCGTCAACACTGACTAGGTCATTTAGAGACGTTGCTTCCAATTTTGTGAGACTTTTACCCAACACTAAAATGAAATGACACAATTATCAAGCCTGTCGCGCAATGAAACCAAATAGGCTTGTGGCATGGACGGTCCGATTCGCACCACTTTGCCTGGCCAGGCTTAGATCCTCTAAGCGGTTTACCAGTACTCATGTGCGGTCGATTTCAGCTCGGCGTGGATGTATCTTGCAGTCCGTCTATTTCTTCAAGCCCTGATGGGCGGGGGCGGTAGGACTGTGCTCATGCATTTGGCCATTGGCAAACAGAACCTTCATAATCAGACGCCACATAATGCGGTGTCCGATCATATCTAATGTACCTGCTTAAACGAACAATCCGATTCTCAGTTCATGATTATTCTCCAAACTTACATTCAGAGACGATCGATCCACCAGTTCTCTCAGCACTTTGATTAATTGAGTATTTACGCAAATACGCTGTTTATCTGGAGCACTGGACGGGAGTGAACTTGAAAACCTATTGCTTTCTTTCGGCGAGTCATGGGTCTCTACAATGCTTTCGGAGACGTTTCAGCAGAGCCCTTTAATTTCTACATTTTAAACAGTGGAGACACTTCGACTTAGATTCGTCTTCCAAGTGTCTATAAAACGAGTGCATATGCACCCAAAAATGCAAAGCTTCCTTTTTTAACACTGAAGGGTCTGATTCGAGGTCACAGAATGAGGTGTCTGATCAGTGGCTTCTGAATTTGCTTAACCAATATATGACAATGGAATCTTCCAACAAATAAGTTCGCAACAGGATTGTCAGATTTGTTATCTTAAAGGTAGGTTTTGCAAGAATATATGTTTTTTTTTAGCAATCAATGCAAACTCAGATCAGACTCCAAGTTGTGCTGCGTCTGATCTGGGCCTACAATACTTACATGCCATAAAAAGTGACGCTAGTTATATATGGGCTAATGTCCAGTTCGGAAACCGAGGGGTGAAAGGGAAGGAACGCCTGTGGAATCAAGTTCGATTTGATATAAAAGGATACATCGAGTATCAAAGCTGGAAAAGTCCAGTTCGGCAACTGAGGGGTGAAAGGGAAGGAACACCTGTGGAATCAAGTCCGCCTTCAGCGCAAATGTTAAGAAATCAATGCGCTGGAAACGGAAATGAGGCAAGTGCTTAATTTGGACTATTTTATGCAGCGAACGAACAGCGGAAGAGAAGTAACGCGGTCCAGTACCGGAAGTAGAAATGCAATGACATATAAACTTGATACAAGTATCAACTTTCAAAAATAAGAAAAAATATGTAAACCCCGTAAACCCCAGTTTTCTCTATATAAAGTGGGATATAGGGGTCTTTATTTCACGTGCTTTGCTGAGACATCTTTTATTATTTTTACTAGTTATCAGATCTATTATTAAAATTATTACTATTATTATTAGTATTATTATTGTTATTATTATTATTGCACGACCCGCAGAAAAAGCGACCGACTGAAGTCGTTTGATTTTCTAAGAGTGCCCTAAAATCACCTTGTCATTCTGTCAGTCTGTCAGTCTGTCTGTCCGTCCGTAACCCGTTTGTGAAAATTGGTGATAGTGACTTAACCGCTTGGAATATTTAAACAATTTTGGCATACTGATAGATGTCAATGAGATCTAACCAATGAACATACGAAATATTACATTCCATTTAGTATAGCCTCGCCGAGGCGAAAAATGTGAAAATTTTCGAACTGCTTCTCCTCGGAAACCGTTGGGCTGATTGAAGTCAAATTTCATATGGAGCCTCTATGGGATAGGGGAAACCAAAATTTGCTCATGGGGTCCAGGTCACATGACAAAATGGCCGCCAAGCCATATATGGTCTGTTTGTCTGTCCGTTCGTAACCCGTTTGTGAAAATTGGTGATAGTGACTTAACCGCTTGAAATATTTAAACAATTTTTGGCATACTGATAGATATCAATGAGATCCAACCAATGAATTTGCGAAATATTACATTCCATTTAGTATAGCCTCGCCGAGGCGAAAAATGTGAAAATTTTCGAACTGCTTCTCCTCGGAAACCGTTGGGCCGATTGAAGTCAAAATTCATATGGAGCCTCTATGGGATGGGAGAAACCAAAATTTGCTATGGGGTCAAGGTCACATGACCAAAATGGCCGCCAAGCCATATATGGTAAAAACCCTTCAAAAATAGTCTTCTCCAGAACCACTTGGCAGATTTCCACGAAACTTGACAAATAGCATCTTGGACGTAGGCCCATCATAAATTGCTAAAATGGTGACCCTGGGTTGACCTTGGCCTTCTTTGTGCCTAGGTCAAACTTTGACACATATGCTTTTGTATTGGAAAAGTGAGAATGGATTTTATCCTGCAAACGATTCAGAATACAGTACTAAAGTATAAGATATATTTTTGCTCCTTACGAAAAGGCGCATTTATTGGGGGAACCGTATTAGGTCCAGGTCACATGACCAAAATGGCCGCCACACCCATATATGGTAATACTCACAAAGCTAAAAGCATCCGGCTGGTCGTGCACTTCAGCTGAAGCACTGGTTATTTTATTTTATTTTTTGTTAAAAACTTTGACCATTTTTATCAATGTCTAAAGCTACAAAAAATCAAAAGCGCTTAGCAAAAAAATGGAATAAAGTCTGTTAATCTGTCATCACACATTTGCGCCGTGACAAGTACATATCAGCCTGGTTGCCCGCTTAGTCTGAATGCGGTCTCCAGTAAGTGTGCGCGCCGATCGGTAACCCAGTTGGATGCGCGTCCAAACAGATGGCCAGGAGACACCTGCAAACCCAAGTTTTCTCTTTAAAAAGTGGGGTTTATATGGGCTAATCACTTGTTAACATGATGGAAATGTGCACTGGACTGGTTAACCGTTTATTTTATAAGCCCGACAAGGAAAATGTCATATCGAGCCGGTCAGTTTACCTACATGGTACATTAGATTTCCAGACACTTCGGCCCAAAAACCACCTCGGCCCCTACCACCTCGGTCCCTCGGCCCCTAGACAGGTCGGCAAAAAAAAAAAAAAAAAAAAAAAAAAAAAACAAGTCGGTCCTAAACACCTCGGCCCTAGACATTTCGACCCTAAACACCTCGGTCCCACTGTCACCTCGGCCCCTAGACATCGCGGCCCCAAAGACACTTCGGCCCCACTTTTCATATCAGTTAGGGTATAGGGATATACATCATGCCAAGTTAAAATCGTTCCCGCTCATCGGGGCTTGAATAAACCGACAGCACATGAGGATATTTTAGCGTTTGTTTGATTTGAGGTTTAACGTCCCCGTCAACACTGTAAAGGTCATTTTGGAGACGTTGCTTCCAATTTTGTGGGATTTTTACCCGACATTGAGATGAAATGACATTCCAAACCCTGTCGGCCAATGAAACCAATAGGGCGTACAGTAGCAGCAGCTTCCGATTTCAGAAACTGTTCGATAGTCAACTGTGGGTCAGACGCCCCTTCGACCGGGCCATCAAACCCGTATAAGAAACCTGATCGTGTAACTTAAGCTCGCCTTCAACACGTACGTTTTTTATACTGAAAATGATCTGGCTGAATCATCACATAAACAAGTCCCTGAGATAAAGACTCCCTTAAACCCGACTTTATATAGACAAAACTTGGGTTTAAGGGGGTATATATTATATTTCTTATTTCTGCTCCAATACATAGGTTGTGGGTACTCGTTAGAACCGCCTCAATGAGGCGGTTCTAACGAGCAGCCACAACCTATGTCTGCAGTATAAATAAGAAAAATATCACCGTTTTTCATCATAAAAGTAGCAATTTTGGAGATAAGAAAAATGCACTATGCCGCATGAGTGTGTTGTCGTAATGAAATGATCGGGCTGAATGACTTTACGAAAACACGCCTATACAAAAACATTGTAAACTTTACCGCCAAAATTCGAAAATTTTCAGATGAAAAAGTGTGATATTTTTCTTATTTCTGCTCAAAATATAGATTATGGATAATCGTTAGAACCGCATCGATGAGGCGGTTCTAACGAGTACCAATAATCTATATTATTGAACACAAAAAAAGAAAAATAAGATTTACCCCTGTAAACTCCAGTTTTACTATATAAAATTGGGGTTCAAGGGGTCAAAATTATAAAGGCATGTTTGCGTGATGAAGGGTAAATGTGCTTCCAGCGAAGACTCGTGCTCATGCGTGCATTCAGTTCAGAGTCTTCGCTGTGTGCTAAACTGATGCCCTGTTACCTAAAGCGCTCGTTTTTGGGACGCTGGCAAACAGGGCAGACCCGTCGTCGGCGATGCCTGATCTGGGTCTACACTGTTTACCTAAATGTCACATTTGTGAACAACTTTCATAAAACAAAACAAATCTGATACCTCTATAATTGAACATGGATCTCTCCAAGCTTATTAGGTAGAAAGTTACCTTGTCATATGGGCCCCGTCAAGCGATTTTGGTACTTATCGCCTATGCGAGCAGCGAAGGTTCAGGCGAGCCTGCGCATCCGCGCAGTCTCGCCAGAACCTTCGCTGCTCGCTCATACAAGCAGTGAATCAAGAGGAACCTTCAGACAGAAAGCCATATCCCTGGCCCCTCTGAATGGCTGGGCATGCGCAGTTAAAATTTGTCATGACGGAATGCTCGAAGACCCAAATTCGCTTGGCGGGGCTCATATATGGGTTAATGCAGACTGAAAAGGGTGAATTTTCGGGACTTTTAGTATGCATGCTGCTCTGTGTGTTTGATTTTGAGGTTAAACGTCCCCGTCAACACTGCAAAGGTCATTTTGGAGACGTTGCTTCCAATTTTCTGGGACTTTTACCCGCCATTTAGATGAAATGACCCCTCAAGCCCTGTCGCCCAATGAAATTAGTAGGGTTTATAAGCACGGACGGTCCGACACTCACAGCGCTTTGCTTGGGCAGGCTTAGATCCTCTTAGCGGTTTACCAGTACTCGTGTGTGGGTCGGATTCAGCTCTGCGTGGAAGCATGATGCAGCCCATATATTTCTTCAAGGCCCGATGGGCGGGGGCCGGCAACACGCACACTGCACTGAGTCTCCGCGAAGTGCATATGCATATAACGATAACACACACGTGCGACAATGTGCATTTTTGACATTTTCAAAATGGCTACCTTTTCTGGTGGAAATCCGTGATATTATCTTATTTATACCGCAAACATATGTTGTCGGTGCTCGTTAGAACCGCCTCATTGAGGCGGTTTTAACGAGTACCCACAGCCTATGTCTTGGAGCAGAAATGAGAAAAATAATATGTACCCCGGAAATCCCAGTTTTCTCTTGTTTGTTTTATTTGAGTTTAACGGCCCAGTCAACACTATTTTTAAATTGGCCTTGTTTCAATACATGGTTTAGGAACGTCAAACAAGGCTAGCGATGCAAAACAAGCTTTTCGTCAAAAATTGAGTATCGTGCTGTAATTCGGTATTTGTATTTGAAAGGAAATACATTGCAAGTTGACCAATGTTTATAGGTATTCTGCACCATCGTATGAACAGGATAAATTCTGGGCTGGGGAAGTCAAACGCGGTAGAACACCTTTAGAAGACGAAACCAGGCCTGGGCTCCCATTAGATGCCGCCGTGACAAAGTACGGGAACTGGTGTACTCTGATAGGCGAATTAAGTTGGAGTGAGTGAGTGTTTGGGTTTTAAGTCTAACCAACAGCAAAGGTCAAACAGAGACGGGACCTCGGTTTAAAGGCCAATCCGAAGGTCTGGAGAAGCCCGGGATCGATCCTGCGACCCCTGGTTTATAAAGCGAGTAAAGGCTTCTAAAGTAAGGCTGAAGAAATAGCGATATTTCACATATTAGCGTTTTATCAATTTGACATGATCACTTGTGTATGCGCAAGCTAACAGCCCGTTGAGTCCCAAAATCCCTTAGTAACGAGCAAATTACAACCAGAGCATCAGTATGCAACGCATTGTTGAAGCGGTTTAGGTCAGTGGAAGATGCTTTTCTTCACGTCTGGTGACTGTAGACGAGCCCTGGGTCCATTATCATGAGCGAGAGAATAAAACTCAAAGCCGCCAGTGAGAGGGACCGGGGTTTCCGAGGCCAAAGACGTTCAAAACGCAACCCTCTGCTGGCATGGTGAGGGTAACTGTATTTTGGGATGCAAAATGTGTTATTATGTTGGACTTTACAGCAAAGAAAACAACAAACTCAGTTGCGCATTATGCAAATTTGCTCGACCAACGGAGAACTGCGATCCGCGAAAAGCTCTCCAAAGGGATTTTGCTTCAACAGGACAATACACGAGTTCACACTTGCAGCTTGCAATGGGTGCTGTTTAGAGGAATGGGTTCGAGCTAATATCCGGTGCGAGTCGGCCCGTCCATGCTTATAAACCCTATTGCTTTCATTGGGCGACAGACTTTGAGATGTCATTTCATCCCGAATGTCGGGTAAAAGTCACACAGATTTGGAAGCAACGTCTCCAAAATGACCTATATAGTGCTGACGGGGACGTTAAACCTCAAATCAAACAAAATCGTATAGCATCATTCTATGTACGCAATATCTTTGTTTCAGAAATGATTTTGATCTTCATTTCGTGTGTTTGTTTGCTGACATTGTCTGATGGTGGCGACGCAGAACCTAGAAGACCTGGAAGTCAGCAAAACAGAGGTTTGTATCACGAAAGTACGCCTATATAATTTGGATCCACGTTTAAACAGTTGGAAGCCTCCGTGGTGTAGTGGATACGCTACTCGCCTTGTAAACCAGGGATCCTCCAGACTTTCGGATGAGTCTTTAACCGAGATCCCGTCTCCGTATGACCTTAGCTGTTGGTGGGACGTAAAACTCAAACACTCACTCACTCACTTTTATACAGTAAAACTGGTGTTTACATGGGTGGACCTTATTTTTCTTATTTTTGTTCTTTAATATAGATTTTGGGTACTCGTTAGAACCGCCTCGATGAGGCGGTTCTAACGAGTATCCACAATCTATATTTTGAGCAGAAATATCACATTTTTTTCATCTTAAAATCTTCATTTTTTGGCGATTTAGGTTACAATGTTTTTGTATAGGCGTGTTTTCCTAATGGTGTTATGGTGACCCCTTTATCCCTAGATCTGGAGGGGTAACGAGTAAGGCTGACACGATTAATCGTATAATCGGTTAATCGATCGATAAATCCCACAAAAATGATTATCATTTCTGATTTGCTTTTAATCGATTACTTGATAGGTACAATTTACTACCCAAAGTTATGCCTAAAATAGCTGAATGAGGGGCAAACAGTGCAGATCCTGATGAGACGCCGCATTATGCGGCGTCTCATCTGGGTCTACACTGTTTGCTCAGGCCTGTCTGTTCAAATATACATATGGTAAAGTGCAACATGTGGTAAGAGTCATGCCCAGACAGAAAGCCAGAAAGGTAAAATTATGACAGAAACCTTAACGATTACTAATCGATTATCGATCGCAATGGCAGGACTGATAATCGATTATCTTTTCAGCTCCGATTAGCCAGCCCTAGTAAAGAGGTTGATTGAGGGATAAATAAATTTTATTTATTCTCCTATTTTAAATATGAGCCTTCATGTATTATTGAATTTATTAAACGAGCTGAGGAAAAGGGGTAAAATGCGAGGCAGTGCCGAGCATTTATGCCTTTTCCTCAAAGAGTTTGATAAATTCAATAATACATGAGCACGAATGCAATATTCTATTTATTATATGACATTAAAAACGCATTTTATTCATGATTTGTTGACAAAAATGTCATAATTCCGTCATTAGTAAACGTTAATGACATCGTAACTAATTTGCATGATCCACTAGTGGATTACGGAATTTATTACATCGCGTTTTTGCACTCTCAGACACGACGTCATATGATGATTAGAGGATCTTATACGAGTGGTATTTTTATATTTAAATGTATAAAACGAGCCTTCGGCGAGTCCTACAAATTCCATATGAAATGACCACGAGTGTAAGATTCTGTTTATCATATGACCGCTTTAAATTGGATTTTATCGCCTTTGAATTTAACATTTTCTTCCACAAGAATGCATTGTTGACATGGACGTCGTTACGACGTTACTTAATCCCGCCAAAGTGTTATTACAGGTGTGGCCATTTGCTTTTCATTATTCGACGTTATCCACTGCTTATCAACAACGTCATGTGATAAATGGGATTTATAAACCGAAGCATGTAAAAAAATCGATAAGGAAACGAGTACGAAACAAGCCTTTCGTTATCGGATATTTTTACCGCCCGAGTATTATGTTTCATAATTTAGTAACAGAGGTCATGATTACATGTTTAATATGCCATTAAACTAATACTGTATTAGTGAGCATCGCTTCTTTCTTGTCAAATCACGTGAGCATGTCCGTGAGGTGAACACCCCACTAAACCCCACTTTATATAGAGAAAACTAGGGTTTACGGGGTATACATTTTTTCTAATTTCTGTTCCAAGACATAGGTTGTTGGGACTCGTTAGAACCGCCGCATTAAACATAAACTGTGTCGCACGGGTGTAATTTGGTAATGATGTGCGTCGCTTATGCGGAAAGATCTCATTTCCAACTCTAGTTCGTCAAGACATTCGTCCCATTTTCGCCCGTCGCTATGTTGTCTTCGTCCAAAGTAAACAACTTTATTCATAGATTTCTTCCTCCTTCAGCAATTTCTCCACTTCGGTATTTTGGTGGAAAATGGCTTTTATTTTATACATAGCAGTGAAATCAATGCATACCTGAAACAAATAAAAGTGATATTTTCACAGTGTAAAAATAACATGACAGTGTTATTTCACAGTAGCAGCCCGGACTACTTCTCGCAAAAATTCATATAATATTATGTTATCTATAAAATAATTCTGTGAAATACCTGGAAAAGCACTCTTTATGCTGTGAAAATGCTGTATTCAAAATGGCGATCTGTTGATGTTTTGAAACTGACAACTGTGACGTCATAGCCAAGTCAAAATTGTGACGTGAGATCCGTTTGATCAATTACAGTAAGTGTCCTAAAATATTATAAGATAAAAAGAAAATTTACTTTTTTTTCGATGACGATCAAAAATATTTCATCTCGTGAAAATTCTGATCTTTTTCAACACACTTGATGAAATATTTTTGGTATTCAACACACTTGATGAAAAAGTTTTGGTGTTCATCTCAAAAAAAAGGAAATATCCTCTATTTATCGTAGCGAATGTTATGTCGCATAATTAAGTATCAAAGTTCATTATTGCCTGTTTAACCTTTTGAGTGCCAACATCATTTACTAGAAAATGCCAGTCGTACAACGCTACACTGCGTCTTTTATATCGGTCTTAGCGACGTCAATGAATCCAAATTGAACGCGACGTTATCCAGATGACGTCCGTTATTCCCCGCGGATCTTTCAAAAAGTATCCGGTGTTTTACACAGATATCTTGAATTTTTATTATGGGTTATAGAAAAATTATTTTCCCATTATCTTGTACTGAACAGGAAGAGCAGTTTTTTTACACCTATAACGCGCCCTACTCCACTGGCTTTTTTCTTAGCAATTTTACATGACAAAGCAGTGTTTGTTAAAAATGATGTATTCATAACAAAGTAAGAAAGAAATAGAGGATATTTGATTTTTTCAGTGTAAGATCGAATTTTATTTCATCGAATGAACACCAAAACTGTTATTTTCACGAGTGGCGTAGCCACGAGTGAAAATAGCAGTTTTGGTGTTCATGAGTGAAATAAAATTTGATCTTGCACTGAAAAAATCTAATTTTCTGTTTCTTACATGCTTCAAAAGGCAATATTTAGCGTCTTTAATGGTGTTGCTTACATTCGGAAAAAATTATCTTTGTTCCTGTTCGTTTCGCGTCAATTTAGTGGTGTCCATCGTGTTTAGTGGGTATACTATTTGGTGTAAACTGAAAGTTTGCACCTGAGAAATGGCCTGGGATGGTATTATTATGAATGATTAATGAAATAATTGAGAGAGTAGTTTTCCAAAGAAGTTGCTGGCAAGTCTAACGTCGCGCGACAAAAGACGTGACGTCAGCGTCATAAATGACGTCAGTAACGTCCCCGTCACACATGAACGGGCTATGCGTCAATTAGAACACATTTCAGTATTGTTCAGTTATCTGACAAAGATAAAATTGAAATTAGAGTTAGATTTGAAGAAAAAAGTAGTCCCAAACAGTGAAAAATAAAAAATCGTATTTTCACTGTTTGAAACAGTGAAAATATCGATTTATATTTCACTGATAAATCTCTATCATTCATTGAAAAGCATGTAAGAAATAAAGAATTTCAACAAAGCTCGCCTATATGGGCAATGGAAAATAACTGTGTTTTATTCTACAACAAATCACGGCAAGGACGAGCGTGACGAGTGACGTCATTAAAAACTGCCAATTTCTGACGTGACTAGTCGATTTCATTGACGTGAGACGGTGTAACGTCATATTCTCGCATCGGAAACGTTAGAAAAGGATATAAATGCATGTGTTTCAGTCGATAATTTAAGCGAGATTTCTTCTAACAATGGCGAAAAGTTGTGTGATTTTGAAGGAAACAACAGCATTATTGCCGATTTTCAGCCTGTTAGAATCGAAATAGATCAGGTCTAGTTTGTGATTTGTTGAGTACCAAGCTCTAGCTGTGATTTGTTGAGTAATAAATCACAGTTTGTCGGTCAGTTGTAGGTAGACAAATCACGCGCGCTACGCGCTCGTGATTTGATCTACTTTACAACTGACCGACAAACTGTGATTTATTACTCAACAAATCACAGCTAGAGCTGATCTATTTCTTAAATAAAACAGCTGCACATGTGACAATAGCTGTTTTCTCATTCGTTGGATATCTTCCTTCCCGGAGAATGAAGCGCACCCCTAACCTACTTCTATTCGAAACAGATAGCCACGAAATAGGTCTTGAAAACACCATCTTTAAAGCAATAAACTTTCTCATTGGCAGTTACGAAATCAGTTCCTACCCCCTTAGAGAAAACTTTGATGATAATAAATTTCCTTCTAAAAATCTGAAATTTATTCAGACCTTGCATTTCTCTGGACAATCCTATCGAGTTCAAAATGACTGTCGGATTTGGTAACCACTTTGCAACCCCATAACAAAACCAACATAATGTGTTTGGTTGTTTGATATTAGGTTTAACGTCCCCGTCAACACTGTATAAGTAATTTTGGAGACGTTGCTTCCAATTTTGTGGGACTTTTACTCAACATTGAGATTAAATGACATCTCAAGCTCTGCCGTCCAATGAAACCAATAGGGTCTATAAGCATGGACGGACCGACTCGCACTGCTTTGCCTGGGCAGGCTTAGATCCTCTAAGCGGTTTACAAGTACTCGTGTGCGGTCGGTTTCAGCTACGCATGGAGTGAGTGAGTTTTAGTTTTACGTCCCACCAACAGCTAAGGTCATACGGAGACGGGACCTCGATTTAAAGACTCGTCCGAAAGTCTGGAGAAGCCCGGGATCGATCCTGCGACCCCTGGTTTACAAGGCGAGTAGCGTAACCACTGCACCACGAAGGCTTCTAGAGGTACGCATGGAAGCATCATGCGGCCCATCTATTTCTTCAAGCCCCGGCGGGCGGGGGCCGCCCAACAGAATTATCCGTGCGATCAGCGAAGACCGAGATCAACCCCTGCGTTGTATAGAAAGTTTAGGACTTAATAAATACCTTTTCATTTAGTTGACAGCGAGGATTCAGGTCAGATTGGGGGCTTATAAAATCTGAGTCATTAAGGGTGTACAGGCCATTTTTGTTCGTGTATTATGTAACACGTTTCTTCTTTCTGTTCGACAATTTGAAGGTTATCTGGAAAACTGTTACGGGCAACGTGACCGAATTAGATTGACTTATTTGAGGTTTAACGTCCATGTTGTATTAAGAGTTTGTTTGTTTGATTTGAGGTTTAACGTCCCCGTCAATACTGTAAATGTCATTTTGGAGACGTTGCTTGCGATTTTGTTGGACTTTTACCCAACATTGAGGTGAAAAGACATCTCAAGCCCTGCCGTCCAATGAAACCAATAGTGTTTATAAGCATGGACGGACCGACTCGCACCCCTTTGCTTGGGCAGGCTTAGATCCTCTGCGCGGTTTACCAGTACTCGTGTGCGGGTCGGTTTCAGCTCTGCTTAGAAGCATCATGCAGCCCATCCATTTTTTCAAGTCCCAACAGGCGGAAACCGGCAACGTGACAAAAAAGGCAGGGTACATGAATACGGAACCCGGGTAGGGACATGATTTTTTTTTAAGTTGTGTGCACAAGATAATATATTGTGCGGTCAAGATATTGTCTTGTTCGGACAACATATTATCTTGTGCGAACAATATATTATCTTGTGGGGACAAGATAATATCTTGTCCGCAAAACATATCATCTTTTGCGCACAAGATATTATCTTGTGCGGACATCTTGGGGGCACGAGATATTATCTTGTCCACGCAGTATAATATCTTGTCCGCGCAACATACATGTAGATCTTGTGCGACAAGATAATATATTGTGCAAACAAGATATTATATTTTGCGCACAAGATATTATCTTATTTGCACAACTTATTATCTTGTGCGCACAAGATATTATCCATTATTCGGTTGATTTATGGATATCCATAAATCGAATAAGGGATATCCATAATTCGATTTATGGATATCTATAAATACGGATTAAATAGTAAAAAGGCGCTCAATACATTGCAACTACCGTACATATAAGCTAACAGATTTTGATTCATTAATACTGAGATTTCAAACAAGCAGATGTATTGCTATAACAGCGTTGTTTAAAGTGTATGTTCAAGAGTGCCACCATGCGTCTATATAGATAACTAGTGCGGTATATAATGTTAAACACAAGAAGATTTTTCAATTTCCGATGAAAAACAAGTGACCCGGGCGTGATCAAAGGCCTGGACTTTCCAGTTTTACTCATGAGTCTTTGTAAAGCATCCTAGGACAGGATCATTTTGACCCCAGGGCCATGATTGAAAAAATATCGTTCAGGTCAACTAGATAAACCTATATTTCATTGCTTGTTTGTTTGTATTAGAGTTTCACTGCCCAGCCAACACTATTTAGTTAATTTTTGAGCCGGTCTGTTTACCTATCCACACTTTTCCTGGGCAGGCGTATAACGTAAACGGTTAACCAGTACAGTACACAGTCTTTCGCCAGAAATTGACAACTGCCCTTCTTGAATCAGCGGAAGGGATAAAATGACCGTAGAAAAAATTTCATGATCAATCTCTACGAACGAATGTTACCGACCCCGGCAGGTATCGAACCCGAGTCCTCCTGATCACCAGTCAAACGCGCATCAGACTGAGCTAACAAGGCGGGCACCTATATTTCATACATGACGGACCCGAGCCAGGTTCACAAGAGAAAGAAAGAAAGAAGTTAAATTATCCCATTTATTGCTAGCGTCTTAAAATGGGACATTGACAGTGAAGATCCTGATCAGACTCCGCGTATGATCAGGCCCTTCAATGTTTGGTTAAACGGTAGGGAATCTGGTGTAAAACTTACAACAAATAAAAATAGCTTAGCATTCCTTAAAATGTGTATGTACTTGTCCAAAGCTATAAAATAGTTGATTCTCTGACGGGTTAAGACTGCTGAGCATTGTACAAAAAAACAAATGAAGCATGTTTTTGTTATTGTTTTTTAGTTATATGGCAATTTCAATCATTCCGAACCGATCGTTAATCAGAGGTGGGCCAAAACCGCAGTACCCGTAGAAAAAAAACACACCTGACCTTCCGTTGTAGAAACTGGCGTGTCACTACAAATTAAGTATCACTTGAACAATTATTTTCTCAGACTCTTATCTCGTGTAACTTGGCTTTGATGCTTCGTTGCATAGGAGTCAAACCAAAACCCCCCGCCCACCGGGGCTTGGAAAAATAGATTAGGCTGCATGGTGCTTCCACGCAGAGCTGAAACTGACCGCATATGAGTACTGGTTAACCGCTTAGACGGACTAAGCCTGCCCAGGCAAAGTAATGCGAATCAGACCGATTGGATAAGCCCTATTGTTTTCATTGGGCGGCAAGGCTTGAGATGTTATTTCATCTCAATGTCAATTAAAAGCCCCACAAAATTGGAAACAACATCTCCAAAATGTACCAAATAGTGTTGACGGGTACGTTGAACCACAATCAAACAATCAAACAAAGAAGACATACTCAGTTATATTATTTGTTTGTTTGATTTGAGGCTTAAAGTCCCCGTCAACACTGTAAAGGTCATTTTGGAGACGTTGCTTAAATTTTGTGGGACTTTTACCCGACACTGAGATGAAATGACATCTCAAGCCCTGTCGCCCAATGAAACCAATAGGGAATATTAGCATGGACGGTCCGCCTCGCACCGCGGTTCCTGGACAGGCTTAGATCCTCTAAGCGGTTTACCAGTACTAGTGTGCGGGCCGGATTCAGCTTTGCGTGGAAGTATCATGCAGCCCATATATTTCTTCAAGCCCCTATGGGTGGGGGCTTACTCAGTTATATTATAGGCCTCTGTTGCATCTAGTGCTCCAATGGACAGAATGCTTTAAAATGTAACTGGGGCCAGTATTTAACATTGAAAAAGATTTGGTCCGGAAAGGACTTTCAAGTAAATAAATCGGTCTAGTCATGAACGGATTACTGAATGTAATAAAGAATTTTCCTGTTATGAATGATAAATGCAACTAAGTCGGTCGTAATCCGAGAAACATGCATGGTTAGACACCGTGAAATACGATTTTAGGCAACTCTTAACAAAATATTTATAACTGCAACTGCTGGCACCATATCAGCAGGAAGGCACCTATCAGCAGCAAAGCACCATATCAGCAGGAAGGAATTGAGCCTCACTCCTTTTTGGCAGCCAGTGTCAACAAACCCATACCGCAGCGAATAAATCAAGGCATTTCCAGTGGCCAGTCAGCACAATTTTCTGGTTCAATTTAAATCAGCTGCATTTTACAGCAGCAAATACCTACTAATATTTCTTCTAATAAACAATAATACCTCTCAGAAAAAAATAATGGCTTAGCACCAAATCCAATCAGAAGCAACAGAATATTCAATTCTGTACTGAAAGCTCTCCCCAAAGCAAGTGCAGCTTTCATAAAAAAACAATTATTTACTGTAGTGCAACCTATACCAAACTCTAATTAGGACCCCGCACTGAAAGTGTGGGTGCCCTATAGTAATCACTCTGTCCGTCCGTCTGTCTGTCCGTCCACAATTTTTTTTACTACTCCTCTGATAGCGCTGCCGGGGCCCTAGTCAGTTCCACTGACAGCTCTAGTTTCTTTATGATCCACCAAAGGAATTGCCAAACACAAGTTTAGACCATATCTAATAATATAGTCATGCATAATTGATGTTCAGTGACAAAGAATCTTTAAACTTTGCGAAAAAGTTATCGCTTCCAGATTCTACGATGAAAGCCGGACAAACCATGTTTTGTGAAAAAGCGCAAAGTTTACCTCTTTCCAGAATGGAACCCAGTAATAGGCTTGCATCAGTGCATCTTCTCAGATGTCTTTGAAAATGTAATATATTTCTGTATACACATAAAACAACATGGTCAAATCATAATGACATTTCTATGATATGATCATTCAATGTTTGGTCGACATCCTATCTTTCATTCTGTAAGCCCCCGCCCATAGGGGCTTGAAGAAATATATGGACTGCATGATGCTTCCACGCAGAGCTGAATCCGGTCCGCACACTAGTATTGGTAAACCGCTTAGAGGATCTATGCTAATAAACCATATTGGTTTCGTTGGGCGACAGGTCTTGAGATGTCATTTCATCTCAATGTCGGGTAAAAGTCCCACAAAATTGTAAGCAACGTCTCCAAAATGATCTTTACAGCGTTGACGGGGACGTTAAACCTCAAATCAAACAAAAATCTCTCATTCTGAATAGTAAATACATGGGAAAAACATGAAATGGATGAAATGAACAATGTTAATGTCTAATAGGTCTATAGGAATAGGAGCTGATCATATCTAATATATGTTGCATATGATCTGGAAATCTGCTGGTCCTCATGGATCGATTAGGAACTAGCCAGTCTTCTATCTCCATATCTGAACAATAAATCAGTTTCAACTTCAAATGTATATACCATTATTTGGTTTGGTAGAAGAGATGTATTCCTTACATCTGTTATACTGTTGCTCAGCTTAAAACCTGACCGGAGGACGTCTTTGTCGTGTCCCTCTTCTAATTTGTGCTTCGCCTCTATATCTTCTTGTTCTGGATGAAAATGATGCATCTGTCCTATTTTCACGAACTGCTAGGTTATACCTCGAAGGTCGTAACTCTTTGTTGGTGTAAATGTCAAAACTTTCATCAGAACTTGTCTCCTCTATATCTTCATACTCTCATCTTTAATATTCTTAAATATGTCTCTGCTGCTTCCTCGATCTCTGTCCGACTTCTGGTTCTGGACATGGCAAACCAACAAAGGGAAGTAGTATATTCCGGTGCCGGCCACGGTAGCTCGTTCGGATGCGCGTCTGACTCGTGATCAAGAGGACGCGGGTTCGATACCTGCCGGGGTCGGCAACATCCTTTCGTGGAGATTGATCAAGAAATCTTTTTTACGGTTATTCTCTCCCTTCCGCTGATTCAAGAAGGGCAGTTGTGAGTTTCTTGCGAAAGAATGTTCACTGTAATGGTAAACCGTTTACGTATAAACCTGCCCAGGAAAAGTATGGATTGGTAAACTGACCGGCTCAAAAAGAACCTAAAATAATGTTGATTGGGCCGTTAAACTCCAATACAAACAAAATTATATTCCAGTGTAGTAGCTTCGGTTTAGAGTGACTGTTTTTGTTTTCTCTGAACCCCATAAATTGGTATATCAGATTCTGGCTGACTGGTCACAATGTAAGGCTGTCTCTGCCATATGTTAGCCAATTTTTGTCGATCTTTCAGTCCAACGTTTCTGATCAGTACTCGATCTCCTGGTTCTAATACGGCATGACGTACTTTTTGTCCATTATACTTTTTTATCACATGACGTCGCATCTGAGAGTGTAATAACATCATGTATTATTTTCGATAATCCACTAGTGGATTAAATATGCAAATTAGTTAGATACGTCCCGTGACGTTACATGTACGACGTCCTTAACGACGTCGCGTTTATTAACGGCGAAATATTGACATTTTTGTAAACAATCGTGACTAAAATGCGTTTTAAATGTCATATTATAAATAGAATCTTGCATTCGTGCTCATGTATTACTGAATTTATTAAACTCGTTGAGAAAAAGAGATAAAATGCTCGGCACAGCCTCGCATTTTATCCCTTTTCCTCAACTCGTTTAATAAATTCAATAATACATGAACAATCATGTAATATCCTCTAAACCAATAATTTATTAAACTCGTTGAGGAAAAGGGATAAAATGCTCGGCAAAGTTAGCATTTTATCCCTTTTCCTCAATAAATTCATATATACATGAACATTCATGTAAGATCCTCTATATACTTACCTCCAGACCTTCTGGCTTCTTCTCCTGCTTGTTTATAAGCGAACTGAAGACGATTTTTCGATTTGTCACTGTAATCTTGTTTTAATCGCTGTGTTTCCGTATTAGAAGAAAATCCTAAACAAACGCGTCCATTGCGTTAACGTCGTGCGTTTTGGTGGAAACATGGGATTTCCAATCAGATGTTTAATTTTCGCGGAGAGTTCTGAGCATGCTCAGAAAAGTATTTTTTTTAGATCACTTCGTCATTCCATTACCCATCCGATGGTAAGGGGTTGTCCGGGTCTTTTTAATTCCAGCGATTTCACAATTTTTCTGATGACTTTAAATTCCAAATTTGCGCCCATATCAGAATGAAGTTTCGAAGGAAAACAATAATGTAAAAAGAAGTTTTCAAAAAGTACTCTAGCGGTGGAATGTGCGGTCTGGTTTCTTGGAGGTATCGACTGCTCGTATCTGGTGATGTGGTTCGTTATAACCAAGATGTTTTCGTATCCTCGTTTGAACCTTTCCAAACACAAATAGTCGATTCAAACAAGTTCCAGTGGCACCGATGAGGTGATATTAACCAGTTCTGCTGCTTTGGCGAGGCTGTCTTTTTTCTATTACACCAGCCACAAGTTTGTATTGTGTTCCTGAGAAACTGCGTTAGTCCAGGCGAGTAAAATCTCCCTTAAATCAGGGATAACATCCTATCCCAACTTTGATGATCTAGGTCAGCGTTGTATGATTGACCCTTTCTCCAATCTTTTGATATCAATGCTGTTCCCACGATCATTTCATCCTGCACGGTAGATGCTTCCTCTGGAGCTTTCGATTCCTAATCTCTGTCTCTGGTCGGGCTCATCGGAGTCTAACTGTTGGTTTTCTTTTGCTCCAGCATTTTAGTGGTTTCTTGCTGTCGAGTCCTCACCGTTGTCTCACCTCTGTGGTTCTTTGATTTTTGAGTTCACGGAGATGTTGCACTGATGAGTTAGGAGGCCTTCATGCGGACTGAACAAATTATTTGTCTAACTCGCGACGGAAGTAAGGGCGAGGATTGTGGCCACGTAAAATCGATTTAAGCCCCCCAGTGGAAACCTTAATCTTCCACTGACCGTTCCAAGGCGGCTCTTCTGTGGCGATTTGTTTATGTTGTTGTTTGTTACTTACTGTGTGTATCACTTGTGTCTTTTGGTTTTGGATGGCCATATGGCCATTTTGTGGGAAAGTAACTGTCCTTATGGCCTTCCTTTGTTTAGTTTTCCATTATGGTCTGGTCGCTTAATGTTTGTATTTCTTTCCCTTTGGTGTCTTTTATGGGTGGAGTAAGTCAATTGTATCAATTCCTGATCTTTGTTTTACTTCTACTTTTAATGAGGCTGTCAACATATGGCAGCTGTGCAATATCCACATTTTCAGAGTGATAAATAGTCTTCAGAACGTCCGGGAAAATGGTTTTGGTTGATCTAGATGTGGGGATTATCGATATTCCATCGGCGTCTGATTTCGCTTTACCATATCTGTAACTGATGGAGAAGTTTAAATTCGTAACTCGGCAAGCCAGCGTGCTCCAGGGGCACCGAGCTTTGCCGTGGTAAAAACAAAAGTTATCTGTGACCACATCACAAGTAGATTTCTCGGTCACATCCCATTTGAGTGCGAGAAAATCCAATTTATGAACCGGATAATTTCGCTTTGACTGTTTAAGACTGCGGATAGCAAATGCCACTATATGATTTTGATTTTGAGATTGTAAATTTTCCTTTCTTGGATGGTGATGTTCTTCGTGCATCATTCTATGGTGTTTATATTTCGCAATTAATTCGATTTGCCAGAGGGTCTAGGTATGTAACTGACCTCAAGACTCGCACTAAATTGTTAACTGCTAAATTTCAAAATCATGGTTATCGGTATCATAAACTACGCAAAGCCTTTTCAAAATTTTATAGACGTCATTTCGATTAGATTTCAAAATTCAATGTTGGACTTAAATCTATGTTGCAACAAGGTCAGTCGGTACCCGATGTTTTTGGTGACTTGGTATATAAATTCAGAAAAATATATAAATACAATGATTTTAGCACTCAATTTCGTAAAATCATTCTTCGATATAAAAAAGATTAGGGTCAACATAAATGTTATACGACAGGCTGCATGCATGATAGTTAGCCCAATTACGGTTGACAACTTTGCTTCCCTCTTTAATAACAAGCCGGTTGGTCAGGTCTCAAATTCCAGCCTTCAGACTTTTTGGCCATTTTGTGGTAAAGTAACTGTCCTTTTGGCTTTCCGCTATTGATTTTTTCATCAGGGTCAAGTTGCTTCATGTCTGTGCTTCTTTCCCTTTGGTGTCTCTGATGGGAGCTGTGGGTTAATTTATCGATTACCTGGTCATTGCCTTCACTTCTATTTTACAGGTTTAATCCCGTTTTACTTGCATCTGCGTGCAGCTTTAATTGTTTGGAGTTGTCAGCATAGACGAGGACTGGAGAGAACAAAATCTGTATTCTTGGCTTCCTTTATTTTCTGTTTCTTTGATGTACAGTTACAAACTAAAAGATCGTTCAGTGGCCTAGCTATTTTTGCTTATTTTTATAAACATTCTGAAATAGCCGGTAAATCCAAAATTTGCTCGCACTTCTTTCACATTCTTAGAAATTGGCTAGTTCTTGATTGCCTGTGTCTCGTCATGAACTGTACGGATCCCGGCTTCAGACATCATTTGTCCCAGGCAGGTCACACCGGAGCTTAAGAATTAGCACTTTGATTGCTTTAACTTCAGATTGTGCTGCCTTAATCGAGGGAAGATTGCTTCCAAGCGATCGACATGTTCATCGAACGTGGACGAAAATATTATCACAGCATCCAAATATATCAAATAATCCCTCAGATTAAGGTCACCCATGTACATTTCAATAACAATTACGTTGGAAACTTGCTGGCGCATTGCACAGTCCAAATGACACACGGTTAAACTCAAAGAATCCAAGGTTCTCAACCTGGAACGCTGGCTTGTATTTATCCACTTTTTTAATGTCTACTTGCTAGTAGCCACTCCTGAGTTCCAATTTGGCTCCAGCAAGCATATCAAGACTATCTTCTACCCTTGGTATCGCATTCGCATCTTGATGGTTTTGTTGTTGAACTTCCTGAAGACAACACATAACCGGATCGTAACTACTTTCTTCCACATTAGACGAGTAAGGACTGTGACTAGGTCTTATCGCTCCCGCCTCCATCATTTCTTTCAAATGCTCTTTCACCTCTTGAATAAGAGCTGGGGGGGGGGGGGGGGGATTATCCTCGCTGAGTCTTTTAATATTTCATATTTTATTAGCTCACAGTTGCCCATATCAGTGTTATCCTTTGAAAACGTGTGTTTCTATCTATAAAGGAACTGCAACAATATTATTTTTGTTGTTCATTTACACATGACACTTCCAGATCGATACCGTCGGTAATGTTATCAGGCTCTATCTTATCTTTTAATTTGTCAACTCTTTGTTGCCAACAATGACTATTTTCTTCTTCGGCCCAAGGAATGTCGGGACTTTTGAACAGTTCGACTTCTTGAAGTCCACATATGTCCGAATTAGGTCTGATTGTTATGCCTTTGCTGACTTATTGTATTATTCTATACCTATCTCACATTATCATCAATGCATGATAATGTGAGATAGGCATAGAACCTCTCTTTATAGCTAATATGGCGTAAGTGCAGTGAAGCATGCGAACATGCATACATATTGTTAAGGGTCACCATCCAACGATACAAGCACTGTGTTGGTATAACAAAGGGCTTGTATGTATGCAAAGGGACGAGTCACGGCGAAAATTGATTTAAGCTGATGCGGAACGCTATACAAGGCACCTAAATCATAGTGCGGTTATACAACAACGTCGCGCAGCGGTCGGTTCTGGATATCGGCGCACGATAGCACATCCTAATTGCAACACAATAAATGCAACCTATGGCACGATAGCACACCCGTGTGACAAAGGGCATTTTTTTCATATGCCAAAAATGGCCAATTTTCTAAAGAAAATGCGTTATACTTTTCTTTTACTTTTCTTAATACGTGTAATAATAATTAAACATAGGTTATCGGCGCTCATTAGTGCTGCCTCACTGAGGCTGATCTAACGAGTATAATCAACCTTTGTCTTAGAACAGAAATGAAATGAAAAAAATGTATACCCCTGTAAATCCAATTCTTCTCTATATGTCGTGGGGTTTAGTGTGGTGTTCGTAAGGGACAAATAGGTCAATGAAGGGATAGAAGATGTAATCTGGTGCAGGAATAAATTGGTAATACTAAAGCAGCACAGACTTTGGTAGAATAGAGTATGTTCAAATTAAGAGAAAGGTGATGGCGGAATATGTCATGGTAGTTAATCTAGATAAGTAATATTGGGTAATGTTTGAGAGGAAAAATGTGTTTACGGATAGACGCCAAGGCGGTAGCATGGAAAGGATGGTGAGACTAGGATTAATAGAGAGCAGGGTTGGGTTGGACTTAAGATTTAAAATATGATGGCGAGGTTGACATCGAAATTCATTATGCATGTTTAAAGGACATATGTTGCAATGTTTCAGGACAAAGGGTGAAAAGGAATACATTTGTTCTACGGTGGGTTGCAGCTGAGGGGAAAAGAGCTGTTCAGACACTCTTGCACGGGGCCACTAAGATTTCAGAGGACAACAGAATACTAAAGTCTTATGTCAAACACGGCGGTTTAAAACAAGCTCTAAATGACCTTGATTCCGTGCACCTGGAAAATGTTATGCGCACCAAAATGATTAATGGGGTAGGTGATATGTAGATACAATTTCTCTCGGAAGATTTCCTTTGAGCCTCATCAATACCTCCTAACGAAAACACGCCTATTCAAATACATTTTAAAGTTTACCGCCGAATAAATGAAAAATTTAAGATGGAAAATTGTGATAGTTTTCTTACGTCTACTCAAAATATAGATTGTTTGTTTGTTAGAACTGCCTGAAAGAGGCGGTTCTAGCGAGTACCCACGATCTATTTTTAGAGCAGAAATAAGATCAAAAAGGTTTACCCCTCTAAACACCATGTTTTACTATATAAACGTGGGTTTCAAGGGGCAAAATGATACAGACGTGTTTCTGTGATGAAAACACACCATTATAATTTTGACCTCCTTAGACCCCACTTTTATATAGTAAAACTAGGGTTTATAGGGTGTATATATTATTTTACATATTTCAGCTCAATAACATACGTTGTTGGTACTCATTAAAACCGCCTCATCGAGGCGGGATGAGGCGGATCTAACGAGTTCTAACAACGTATGTTTTGAATAGAAATACACAAAATATCAGCATGCTTGATCTGATATATTGTTTTATTTTTGGTGCTAAAATGTTCAATATATTTGAATAGGCATTGTTTCGTAATGTGTTTTGCTACTGTTCCAGTAGATATTCAGTGAAACTTCAGTACCACGATAACGGATGATTCACTTACCTGGCTTAATTTGAAATCGCTCTTGCTTCTACAGAGACTTTTTGCGCAAAAGCTGCAAATTTCCATATATTTAGCATCACATCACGAAAACGCGCCTATATAAATTTGACCCCCTTGAACCCCACTTTTATAGAGTAAAACTGGAGTTTTACGTGGGTTCTAACGAGTGCCCACAATCTATATTTTGAGCTTATTTCTGCTCAAACATATAGATTGTTGTTACTCGTTAGAACCGCCTCGATGAGGCTGTTCTAACGAGTGCCCACATTCTATATTTTGAGCAGAAACAAGAAAAATATCACAATGTTTCTTTTAAAAATTTTCATTTTTACTGCGATATTAGTGGCAATGTATTTGCATAGGCGTGTTTGCGTAATGGCGTTAACTAGTCCGTGTAATAACCCCCCCCCCCTCTTAACCCCACTTCATATAGAGTAAACTGGGATTTACAGGGCTACGCATTATTTTTCTTATTTCTCTTTCAAGACATAGGTTATGAGTACTCATAAGAACCGCCTCAATTAGGGCGGTTCCAAAGAATACCTACCATCATAATTGGAGTGAAAATAGGAGAAAATCATAAATTTTCGACAGAAAAAAGAACAACCATTTTTTTGCGATATGGAAAAATGTTCTATGCCTCACGGATGTGTAATTTAGCATTACAATAACCATAACGGTAACACTCACCTGGGCATAGTGCAATCTTTCATATCTCCAAAACGGTTATTTTCTGGGTACAGTTGTGAAAATCTGTGGTATTTTTTTTATTTTCACTTCAAAACATACTACTTTTCTGATGAAAATCCCCGTGAATTGGCCTTATTTATACTGCAAACAGGTATTGTGCTCGTTAGAACCCTCTCATTAAGGCGGTTCTATAGAGTGCCCACATTTTATGTCTAGGAACAGGAATACGAAACATAATATAGACCCTGCAAACCAAGCTTTATCTATATAAAGAAGGGTGAAGAGGGACCATCTTTTCAGGGGCTTGTTTTGTTTGTTTGATTCGAGGATAACGTCCCCGTCAACACTGCATATGTCATTTTGGAGACGTTGCTTCCAATCTTGCAGGATCTTTACTCACATTGGGATGAAATGACATCTCAAGCCCTGTCCAACAAGAAAACTATGGATGGTCCTACACGCAACGCTTTACCTAGGCAGACATAGGTGCTATAAGCGGCATCAACATACAATCTACCTTATTATATGTTTTGTGTTTTTATTCTAATTTTGATTCTAAAGCAAACAAAACTTCTTCCTCTACTAAACCAATCAGAAGTTCTTTAGATCTACATTAAATGTGAATAGTAATGGCTGATTTGACATGTGTTGCGGTTGCTGTAGCGGTATTATACAGTTTTTTTTTCGGGCAAAAATTGATCTTACTTTTATAGTATACCTGTTGGGAACCGGGGTTATATTTTCTATGATTCTATTTATATAGCACACCTAATGCGTAGGAATAGTTGAATAGCCTTTTTGGCACATAAAAATATACCACATTCACTAGATATAGCGGATTCACACCTATAACAATTTTTATATGCAGTTCATTAAAAAAAAAAAAAAAACATGAAAATTTGACGACATAGGCTTTTTGCTTTTCGATGGCAGTTTGGACCTATTTTAATGCCCCGAGATAAGCAGCTCTCTTGAGTAAATTGGAATTAAGGTCACCTGAGGACATAAACGTAGGACTTTCTAAAATAATTTCTACAACCATAGTGAATACCTTACTTCTTTTACGCCATGATTCTCATTAATGGAAGTACTTATTTACAGCTCATTTTAAAGTACCACAGTTTGGTCGACAGTTCTGACCTATGTTTTAAAGCGTAGCAATACAGCCTTTCTGAGTTAATTTGGAAATAAGGCCACCTGAAATGGTATAGTAAAGCCGGGTTCGGAGCTTCCGTAAACCTCTGTCATTAAGTCAGTTCTAACGAGCACCTACAGCCTATGAGCTAAAATAATCACACATTTTTGTCAGGTAAATAACCAGCTTGAAAAATGGAAAATGCACTATTTACACTATGTGTTTTGATAAATAGAATCTTGTATTCGGGTTCATGTATTATCAAATGTATTAAACTCGTTGTGAAAAGGTGAGAGCTTTATACACTTTCTGATATGACCATAAAGTATAATTTGTATGCTCTTCAGAAGTGAAAAAACAGCCTCGCATTTAATCCCTTTTCATCAACTCGTATAACAAATTAAATAATCATTACGCAAACACGCCTACACAAATACATTGCCACCTTTATCGCCGAAAAAATTAAAATTTCTATGATGAAAAATGTGATATTTTCTTATTTCTGCTCCAAATATAGATTGTGGGCATTCGTTAGAACCGCCTCATCGAAGATTTCCTTTGAGCCTCATCAATACCTCCTAACGAAAACACGCCTATTCAAATACATTTTAAAGTTTTACGCAGAATAAATGAAACATTTAAGATGAAAAATTGTGATATTTTTCTTATGTCTGCTCAAAATATAGATTGTTTGTTTGTTAGCCAGAAAAAGGCGGTTCTAACGAGTACCCTCAATCTATATTTTAGAGCAGAAATAAAAAAAATAAGGTTTAGCCCTGTAAACCCCAGTTTTACTATATAAAAGTGGGGTTCAAGGGGGTCAAAATTATAAAGGCGAGTTTTCGTGATGCTCTATGTATAGTAAGTATAATCTGGCACTTCGCTCTGAATTATAGGGATGCGTTTTATATCTATAAGGTTGAGAAAGGCTGTTTTCTGTAATTATATTAACACAGAAGGTCAACGTACGGACGCTACTGTCTCTGTCCTTTGTCCTCTGTAAATATGTTCTATGAAAAGTTTATCCGTTGGACGCAAGGAATACACAACAGAACTGGAAAATATGAAGTGTTCATATTTTCTGGGCCAGGCTAGCTTGTTTCGGCTATTTAGGCCTCATCAGTGACCCTTAAATATTTTCAAAATTCCACAATGGAACCAATGATTCCAAAGGACAAGAAAATATAAACTACTCTATGATGTAGGGCAAGGACACTTGTTACAGTTTTACGGCCGCCCCACATTCCCAGACACGAGCTGTAGTGACGGTAAATATGTTCTTTAAAAGGGTTATCCTCTAGGAAGCAAGGAATACACCCCAGAATTGGAAAATATGAAGTGTCCATATATCACCTAGCTGCTGTGCAAACCTGAGAATAAATCGCTCATTGAAATGTTAAAGTTTCTCTTCATATCAAATATGGTCAAATCTATCAGTTGAATGGTATGATATATATATATATATTTTTTTTCAAATTTGGCTCGATTAACCATACATAAGAAATCCTTACATAGGAATCCGCTGCCATATAACTGATATATCTAACCTAAATTATTTCTTACATATTAATATATGTAGTTAAGGGCATTTTTTCCAAAGGGTTAAAGAACATGTTCGGAACAGCCATGGTTAACGAGCCCTCGGTACTTGAGCCATCAACGTTTCATTCTTACCAGTTACCGCCTTTATTATTTGCATTGTAACCCATTGACCTGATAAAGATATGCTATCTCAGGACAAGTGAGATCTATCAGGTCCACGCGTCATTGCCCTTTTAAGAATGAAAGGGACGGCTTTAAAAATTGATAAAAGGTTAAACTGGAAAAATTACTCGACAAAATATCTCAGGAAAAAATTCAAGTCAGCTGACTCTAAATATATCGGCCGATTATTGGGCGCCCGAATGCTTGGACGCACTGAATATTCGCTGTACAAGGGGATTAACTTAGAAACGGAATACCATATTCGTGACATTTGACATCAAGTTCATCGGTATCGGCGTCGAGAACGCAAAGTAGAAGTAAAACAAAGATCAGGAATTGATACAATTAACTTACTCCACCCATAAAAGACACCGAAGGGAAAGAAATACAAACATTAAGCGACCAGACCATAATGGAAACCTAAACAAAGGAAGGCCATAAGGACAGTTACTTTCCCACAAAATGGCAATATGGCCATCCAAAACCAAAAGACACAAGTGATACACACAGCAAGTAACAAACAACAACATAAATAAATCGCCACAGAAGAGCCGCCTTGGAACGGTCAGTGGAAGATTTCCACTGGGGGGCTTAAATCGATTTTACGTGGTCACAATCCTCGCCCTTACTTCCGTCGCGATTTAGACAAATAATTTGTTCAGTCCGCATGAAGGCCTCCTAACTCATCAGTGCAACATCTCCGTGAACACAAAAATCAAAGAACCACAGAGGTGAGACAACGATGAGGACTCGACAGCAAGAAACCACTGAAATGCTGGAGCAAAAGAAAACCAACAGTTAGACTCCGATGAGCCCGACCAGAGACAGAGCATCAGGCACCAACCAACATTATCTCTCTAATTTTCAATAAGCCTTTACGTTGGAGCCGTCATAGAATCTGAGGCCTGACCCACCGGCGTGCAATTAAAGAGGGAAGCAAAGTTGCCAACCGTGATTGGGTTAACTACCATGCATGCAGTCTGTCGTATAATATCCATGTTGTACCCAATCTTTTTATATCGAAGAATGATTTTACGAAATTGGGTGCTGAAGTCATTGCGGTTATATATTTTTCTGAATTTATATACTAAGTCACCATAAAATTCGGGTTCCGATAGACCTTGTTGCAGAAGAGATTTAAGTCCAATATTGAATTTTGAAATTAAATCAGAATGGCGTCTATAAAATTTTAAAAAGGCTTTGCGTAGTTTATGGTACCGATAACCCTGATTAAGGAGTTTAGCCGTTAATAATTTATTACGAGTGTTGAAGTCAGTTACATGACTACACACTCTAGCAAATCGAATTAATTGCGAAATATAAACGCCATAGGATGGCGCACGAGGAACATCACCATCCAAAAAAGGAAAATTTACAATCTCAAAATCAAAGTCATCGCGTTTATCATAAATTTTGCACGAAACAAATCCATCTACAATAGATAGATGTAAATCCAAAAACGGGGCCTCGGTATCAGAAGAATTTGCTTTATTTAACTGAAGTTCTAGGGGGTAATTCTGACTGATCAAACCATCAAAATAGGTATTATCAATATTTAATAAATCATCTAAATATCTAGAAGTAGAGCTAAAAGCTTCAATAATTTCAGATTGTTATCAATGGAAAGCGACAAAATGAAGTCTCTTTCATAACAATACAAGAACAGATCAGCCACAAGAGGTGCGCAATTAGTACCCATCGGAATACCCACAATTTGCCTAAATAACTTAGTACCGAATCTAATATAAATATTGTCAAGTAGAAAGGTGAGGGCATCACACACTTTCTGACATCACCAAAGAGTATAATTCTTATGCTCTTTAGAAGTGAAAAATGCATTTCTGACATTACATGCAAGGTAGAGAGAATCTTCTCTGTGAAAAGCCCATTCAATTAAATCATTAAGCTTTTCTTTTATAAGATTATGAGGAAGTGTAGTGTAAAGAGTGGAAAAATCGTAGGTAGACAGACTAGAAGCACGAAAATGTCTAGATTTCAATTTATTTAACACCTCATTCGAATTTTTTATAGACCAAAACAGATTTCTTCCTGATCTTTCAAAGACTGTATCACAATATTTAATTACATGCGTTTTAATAGCAGTAAGACAGGAAGTTAATAATTTAGAAAGTTCAGTGGTAGTGCAAGAGCTAGAATTTGCAATAAACCGTGCTTTGTAAGGATTTTTATGAAGTTTTGGTAACCAGTATAGCGTAGGAAGCTTGTCTTGGCCTTCGTTAACACACACAGCAAACTTGGTGGCTGAAAGACAAACATGTTTATCTACTATAGCTCTCTCTTCAGCTAAAGGCTGAAGTTCATAGGCCTTAGTACCACCAAGCTCCTGCTTAAGCGTGTTAACATAGTGGAGCCGTCACACAACGACGACGTTGTTAGCGGCCTTGTCTGCAGGGGCCAAAACAAACTTCTTATGAAATTCTTGAATACCTAGTTTAAGATGACGTAAAGACGTCTTGGGCTTAGGAGGTAATAAGTTAGTATTTTGAGAATAGAAAGAAATGCGTTTATTCACTAGTTTTAAAATGCTAAGTTTCCAGTCCTTAAGGGCTTTATGCTAAACATACTCTCGCTTACACCATCGATTACCGAATTCATTCAAGGAAGCAGCGATTTCATCTCTACATTTACTGAAATCAATTTTAGAAGGAAACCGATATTTCGGTCCTTTAGAAATTATATTCCTTATCTTAGAATCAGGAATAATTTTCAAATTACCAGTAATTACATGACCAGCAGCAGGATAGCAATACTTTGAGTTTTTACAATCACATGAATCAGGAGTATTAGTATCAATATCAAGATCTGAAACAAGTTTTTTGAAATTAAAAATGATAGATCTAACAGGTTTGTTATATTTATAGCAAATTATAGGTGTTTCAGTATTTTGAAAATAAGCAGGAATGGAAGAAAGCACCGATCTCTCACGGAAGATACTGGACAAATCTATAAAATCCATACCCTTATTAATGAAGGATATTTTGAAGAAATGGCGTTTATGATTAATTTCAGAATCAATGTAAGGACGGAGAGTATGCTGAGTATAGCCTCTAGTTAAGAGAGCCGCATCATATAACTGATGAGAACTATCGTAGAATTTATTCGCCTCGGTGTCCAGAAGACGTAAAACAGAAACGGGTAATGAACTTAAAAATGAAAGCATAGAGTGGCGTCCATGATTTAATAATATAATTGACAGTCACTTCAGTCTAGTATTGTTTCGTTTAAACGCACGTGATTTACGTTTAAAGTTACCATTTTTCCTGGTGCCGTGAGATCTAGTTCTGCGTTTTCGACATTCCAGGAGTGAGAAAATATCAAAGTAGAAGTAAAACAAAGATCAGGAATTGATACAATTAACTTACTCCATCCATAAAAGACACCAAAGGGAAAGAAATACAAACATTAAGCGACCAGACCATAATGGAAACCTAAACAAAGGAAGGCCATATGGACAGTTACTTTCCCACAAAATGGCCATATGGCCATCCAAAATTAAAAGACACAAGTGATACACACAGTAAGTAACAAACAACAACATAAATAAATCGCCACAGAAGAGCCGCCTTGGAACGGTCAGTGGAAGATTTCCACTGGGGGGCTTAAATCGATTTTACGTGGCCACAATCCTCGCCCTTACTTCCGTCGCGATTTAGACAAATACTTTGTTCAGTCCGCATGAAGGCCTCCTAACTCATCAGTGCAACATCTCCGTGAACACAAAAAATCAAAGAACCACAGAGGTGAGACAACGGTGAGGACTCGACAGCAAGTCCGGCATTCTGGAAATATTACCCTCATGATAAATGTTGTCATTAAATCCCAGTGGAAAAGGGGTCTGTAAACATTTAATCCATTTCAGTTCAGCTTCATGTCTCTGATTATTTTGAATCTAGATGTAGAATTTGCATCGTAATAAAGTTTTTTCCACTGGTTGTATAACAATGTTATTTACAGAATGACCTGTACGTCGAAAGTGACGGTATAAGAAAGTGTCAGTTTTCTTAGGCTTACTCATTCTACGATAATGCTCGTTCAATCTAGTTTTAAGCATGCGGTTAGTTTGACCGACGTACTGCATATTACAGTTTGCAGCAAGTCAAGTAATTAGATAAATTAAATCTGTAGACTGTCATGTCAAATCAGACATGTTAACTACAGAGAAGCGTCTACCGTTTACAGATGGAGTAACGGTAGACGCAGTGCTTAAATGCGAACAACATCTGCAAGCCTCGTGATTCTGAAAGCGTTATCGAAGCCTTGCCTGATATACTTGATATCAAAAGACACGTATTTGGTATTCTATATTTATGTTGTTTGATTCTGACAGGTCAGCACCATCAGAGGTGAGGTTGGAGACAGAGATATATTCCTGCTGAACCATGGGAATGGTGGCGGAACAGTCCTGGAAATCAGCAAAAGGAAGCTTCCTGGAAAATCCTCGAAACCTTCTATACACAGCATTACTTACACAGACTAGATGCAAGTAGCAGTGTTGTCAGAAACGAAGCACTCACTAATTGGTTTGGGTGTTTGTGTGGGGCAAAAGTTTCGTGTATCATGCCTGCTTTGGGCGTCTAGCTGATATTGGCTGGGCTGCTCTCCTTTCAGCAGGTACGGATAGGGGAACTGTTGTTATTTCATTTGTTACCACACTTCCACTTACATGTATTTTTCTCTTTGGCCTCTGTCCCTCACTTTTCTCTCCTCTACTATCTCTACTATCTCTTTTCTCACTTTCTCTGGCGTGCGACACAACAGGATCCACAAGGGTCGACGTGTCATAAAACTCCGACAGAAATAATCAATAGTGGTTTGGTTGGCTCTGATAGTAGCCAAGAAAAGTGGCTATGAACTTCGACTTACGCTGTTCAAAATTGTAAAATGCGCAGAACGTGAAGTACAAGTATTTAAGTATTGGACATTACGAAAACATGCCTATACAAATACATAGTGAATTTTACGGCCTAAAAAAGCGTAAATTTTAGACGAAAAATTGTGATATTTTTCTTATTTCTGCTCAAAATGTATATTGTGGGTACTCGTTAGAACCGCCTCACTCTTTATTTTAGAGCAGAAATAACAAAATAAGGTCTACATAAGGTTTAAGTTTTTGGATTTACATCTACTTTGTAGATTGGTTTGTTTCGTGCAAAATTTATGAGAAACGCGATGTGTTTGATTTTGAAATTGTAAATTTTCCTTTTTGGATGGTGATGTTCCTCGTGCGCCATCCTATGGCGTTTATATTTCGCAATTAATTCGATTTGCTAGAGTGTGTAGTCATGTAACTGACTTCAACACTCGTAATAAATTATTAACGGCTAAACTTCTAAATCAGGGTTATCGGTACCATAAACTACGCAAAGCCTTTTCAAAATTTTATAGACGCCACTCTGATTTAATTTCTAAATTCAATATTGTACTTAAATCTCTTCTGCAACAAGGTCTATCGGAATCCGAATTTTATGGTGACTTAGTGTATAAATTCAGAAGAATATATAACCGCAATGACTTCAGCACCCAATTTCGTAAAATCATTCTTCGATATAAAAAGATTGGGTACAACATGGATGTTATACGACAGACTGCATGCATGGTAGTTAACCCAATCACTGTTGGCAACTTTGCTTCCCTCTTTAGTAGCACGCCGGTGGGTCAGGCCTCAGATTCTATGACGGTTCCAAAGTAAAGGCTTATTGAGAATTAGAGAGGTCTAATTCTTGGTAATGTTGGTTGGTGCCTGATGCTCTGTCTCTGGTTGGGTCCATCGGAGTCTAACTGTTGGTATTCTTTTGCTCCAGCATTTCAGTGGTTTCATGCTGTCGACTCCTCACCGTTGTCTCACCTCTGTGGTTCTTTGATTTTTTGTGTTCACGGAGATGTTGCACTGATGAGTTAGGAGGCATTCATGCGGACTGAACGAAATATTTGTCTAAATCGCGACGGAAGTAAGGGCGAGGATTGTGGCCACGTAAAACGTAAAATCGATTTAAGCCCCCCAGTGGAATTCTTTCCACTGACCGTTCCAAGGCGGTTCTTCTGTGGCGGTTTTTTTATGTTGTTGTTTGTTTCTACTTACTGTGTGTATCACGTGACAGTTGTGTCTTTTTATTTTGGATGGCGATTTGGCCATTTTGTGGGAAAGTAACTGTCCTTATGGCCATCCTTTGTTTAGGTTTCCATTATGGTCTGGTCGCTTCACATGTTTGTGATTCTTTCCCTTTGGTGTCTTTGGTGGGTGGAGTAAGTTAATTGTATCGATTCCTGATCTTTGTTTTACTTCTACTTTACCCCCGTAAGCGCCAGTTCAACTATATAAAAGTGGGGTTCAAGGGGGTCAAAATTATATAGGTGTGTTTTCGTGATGGTTATTTTCAGCATTACTCTTTTCGTAATTATAACAAGAACAGATAATTAAAATCAAAACTCCAAAGGTTTTCCGTTACCTTTCACCGTGACATATTGCCTTGTCAATATGACCCCAGCTGTGACGTTTTGTGATAACAATAAACGTGTTTAATATGAAGAGCCCTGACAAAGATTTTAACAAGAGGGCCATTACGCATAAAAGGTCAAGTTTAAAAACACTCGCCCGGCCCTTGGCAGCCATTGTTTCCAACAAACCATAGCGGCTTGAAAACTCTAGCATTTCAGTTACCGAAATGAAGAGGGCAAGTCCGTTGCAATATAATTATATATGTATGTAGCCATCTTGGACAAAAAATCACCAACTTCCATTTTTACCCTACCCTTGGAGGGTCTACATGTAATTTGGTTTCATCTGTCCTTGCAGTTTCTAAGATGTCATTTCAAAATGTTGGCGACGGACGACGGCCCACTGCCTATACTATAAGCTCACCTGCAGCCATTGAGCTACACTCAAAACACGTAGAACTAGATTGCGCAGTCGATGGTAAACCATCGCAAATATCCGCTTTTTCTATGAATAACACTAATGACTATGTATTTGCTAGCCAAAACTACATGTAAGTTAAAAAAAAAGTAACAAACAAAAATTACTTAAAACAATGTCATCTTGCAACAGAGAATACACAGTGAGAGTTGTCGGCATCTGGAGATAACCACTTGTGGTTAGCAATAACAGGCCCTTATAAATTATTATGGTTAACATGAAACTGTTATTTTAATGATAATTGCCTCTGCCAAGGCAAAATTTTGAGAGATTCCGAACATGCTCCACTGGCACCACTTGCAAGAGTGAATGCCTTAAAGAGCACCGTCCTGATCAGGATGTTACCCAGAGGCCCCCCTATGCAGGGAGAGCCATCCACTGTACATGTAAAATATACCCTACTGTAATTACATGATTACTGTGCAGGTTTTTATACTGCACACCTTGTTGTATGTAATGTGCACGTAATTCTCGTGACATGGTGTTGCAGTATATAAAGACAGAAATCAGTTATGTGATTCAATTCACACCCAGTAACTAAAATACGTAATGGCGGTCTAAACGTATTGAATACCAGCGTCTTCTTGAGCGTCGGCTCCATCTTCGACCGTGTCATCATTTTCAATACTGAAATAAATAAATAACTTAATAAATAAATAAATAAATAAAACTTAGTGTAATTGAACATTAAAATGACAAATGATACAAATCGACAGCAGAGGGCATTGTTATTATGACATTGAGTTATGGCCCTTTGTCTTGCGCACGATATGTCGTCTAATAAAGGTGTACATTTCTGCAAGGTAACTTTAAAAAGCTCATCCAGAAATAAGTAAAGTTATTGACAGGACATGACAAAATACCCTTTTTTGACATTTTACCTCTAAGTACGGCCTTGACATTGGAGGTACCGACCCGGGTCTTGCGGGCAACACATCGCCTGATGAGGGTTAACATTTCTGCCAAGTAATTTTAAAATCCATCCAGGAATAAGAAAGTTATTGACAGAACACGAAAAAAGACCTTTTTTGACCTCTGATCCCTAAGAATTACCATGCACTTTGGGGTGACTACATGGGCCATGCGCGCGGCACATTGTCTCATGGTGGTTAACATTTTTGCCAAGTAATTTCAATGTCCATTTAAAACTACGAATGTTATTGACCGGACACGATTTGCCCATGCATACATACACGCTTTTGTGACCGACAACCTTCCAGGGGAAATAACCCAAAAAGTATAAATGCAAGAGTTATTGTTTTTGCACTCTGCACATCGTCTTATGTCGATTAATATTTATATGAAGTTTCGGAGAGATAGCTTGAACGCTTTTTTAAGTTATAGAGCGGACATTACTTTGTGACAGACAAACAGACGCCCGGGGGAAAACAATATGTCTCCCCGAAAAGGGGGTGGGGGCTATATTAAAAGTAAAGGCAATGATTTGGAATCGATACAATTAACCCACACCTCCCATCAGAAACACAAACGGGAAAGAAATACAAACACGAAACAACCAGACCCCAATGGAAACACCAACGGCAGAAAGCCAAATGGACAGCCCACCCCTCCTATAGAATGGCCAAATGACCATCCAAATAAAGATATATAAGCGATATACACATTCAAAGACAAGCTTTAACAAAAATAAACCGCGACAGAAAACCAGCCCTGAATCCCTTTCTCTCCATTTCTAGCAAAATTAAGGCAAGCAATGTATACCTGTAATTCTAAACCGGCGCGCCTATATAGGCAATGGAAAATAACTGTGTTTTATTCTGGAATAAATCACAGCTCGGAAGAGCTCGACGAGTGACGTCATTAAAAACCTGCCGATTAATGACGTCACTATTCGATTGCCTTGACGTTAGACGGTGTAACGTCATTTTCTCGCATCGAAAACGTAAGAAAAGGACATAAATGCATGTGTTTCAGTCGATAATTTTAGCGAAATTTCTTCTAACAATGGCGAAAAGTTGTGAGATTTTGAAGGAAAAAACAACACTTTTGCCGATTTTCAGCGTGTTAGAATCTTCCATCTTCAAATATTTTGAATCGCTCGGGGGTATGTTCTCAAAACAAATACATATATCTTCATTCAGGTGAAAATAGCATTTACAAAGTTTGGTCCAGATAAACCCCGCCGTATGCTGTTCTAGGATTTCAACACCTTGCTTTATATTATGTTTTAAAAATAAACCAACGCCACCATGACCTCTCTTACTCTTCGCTCTCAAGTTCTCCTTTCTAGGTACATCGCTATATTCGTACCCTTCTATTTTAAAAATGTCATATTTTTCCTGCCAAGTCTCTGAGCAAAAAATTATGTCGAAATTATTTACCAAGTTGAGGAAATCCTCATCAGTCAGACAATTTTTTAACCCTTAAACGTTCCATGAAAGTAATGTTCACTTGCACCCTTCTCCGTTTGCCTATTCATTTTCAGTAGCCGTCCCTGGGCCTTGTACAGTTTATTATTTATGTACAACTTGTCAGGAACGAGTACAGCCTTTCTTTTATTGCGACGCGCCTCTATCATCACGGGAATAAGTTCCTTGCGCATCTCCTGAACTTCCTGGGGAAACTGATCAAATACGTTATACAGAGTATTCTTTAAGTTGATATTTCGCAGTGCTGTTTCCACTGCCATGTTCGAGGAAGTATCTTTAAACTTCACCATAATCGGCCGTTGTTTGCCGGGTGTAACATTTCCCAATCGATGAGCCCTATCTATTTGCACGCACATTTTAGCCTCTTTTAGCTCATCTGCTGTCTTTGTCATGTTTTTTTTTATTTATTTGTTTTTGGAGTTTAATGGCGCAGTCAACACCATTTAGGTCATTTTTCAGCCGGTCTGTTTACCTGTCCACACTTTCCTGTGCAGACTAATACGTAAGTGGTTAACCAGTACAGTGCACATATTTTCGCCAGAAACTGACAACTGCCCTTCTTGAATCAGCGGAAGGGAGACAATGACCGTGGAAAAGATTCCATGATCAATCTCCACGAACGAATGTTGCCGACCCCGGCAGGTATCGACTGACCGGCGTCCTCCTGATCACCAGTCAGGCGCTTTGTCATATCTATGTAACGTTTACCATGCCCATGTATTTTGTATAAATGTATATTCCTCATGATAAGTGAAAATAAAGTGTATGTTGTTATCATTATATACCTAGAAAATGTCCCGTTTACTTTGTACAGAAGTTACCGGTCAATATTTTTCCATATTGCCCGTAGTCAAGTTCATATTGCCCGTAGATAAGCAGTCATGTTCAAAATAGAACTACTTTCAAATCTGTGTTATTCAAGATGAAACATCGGCAGCCATCTTGTCGTACGCATCGACAGAAAGAACGCAAAACAAAACGAATATAGGTTCTGACATAGTGCATAAAGCGCATTTTATGCTGTCCAATATGACCTACCTGCAATCTGTTTAAATTTTCAATACTTTCTTCAAAGAAATCCGGTATATTTTGAAAGAAATATAACCGACGCTTCGGAAAAAAATGGCGTCCTGCTTTGGGAAACGTCAATGTTTTAATGACGTCACATCCTCCAACGTTAACGTCGTCTTCGGTTTGGCGCCATTGGGCGTGGTTTTCAACGTGTAGGGAGACACTTAACGACCTTCATTGTTTTCCATTTCGAACCACTTAAAGATATATTAGCTGATTTTACGTTCAGATTTCTATACCAGGCAATGCTGAATTCTAGTAGACAGTTCAAGTTTTGGGTATATAATAAAAAGGTTATTCACTTCATATTGTGAAATATTCGGCACTCGTTCATATGGCGAAGACGCACTCGCAAGCTCGTGCGTCCTTCTTCATATGAACTCGTGCCGAATATTTCACAATATAAAGTCAATAACCTATAAGTATTCAATATGGCGGTCGTGCCTGAAACCCATTACCTTCGAATGTACAAGTCACAGACTTCTTCTCAAAGAGTTTATTAACCCTTGTATTGCTGAATATTCATGTATGCCACACCCACTACCGATTATCAACCAATCAGATTACTTGATGCAACTTATTGAAACAAATTCACAAATTGAATGGCAAACGATATAGATCCTGATCAGATGGCTTCGTCCATTGTTTGGAAAATAAGGCATATCCGGGCTCAGCAGGACAAGGGTTAATAAGAAACATGACTCTATTTATGTTTTGGTGATACTGGAATGTGTAAGCATGAATTGGTTATAATTCTGGGTTTTAGTCACGTTCTTAGACGGAAATGGCGTTTTCATGGTAACTATATAACTGTGTCGATCAGTATATGATTATTTTGTTTCAATGACGGTCCTTTAACCTGTTTATAGTTATGCTGTCATGGCAGTTTACTAAAGTAACAACCATAGGTGTTCCTCTGATAGTACTAGTACGCGTGTCATTGGTAGCTATCCAACTACCTACATTCACTTTAGTTCGAGTCGAAGTCGGTCCAAAATGTAATTTGTACGTGTACTTGGGCCGAAACAGTTTATAGGTAATAACACAATCATCAAAGCTGATGGTTTATTATAAAATCGAGAAAATTGCAGACGTGTATTTTTTTGACAATTTCCTTTGTGCATTTCAATTTGAATTAAATGTGTCGAGATTCTGCTCATTATTATCAAAATTTAATGCATTTAGCGACATTTATGCTTCTGTGCGCCACATTGTATCACACGGCCCTTCTGTTTAAAGGCAGATTTGGATATCTTCGGCGCCACTTGATTTAAAATTCTTGAAGTCGAATCAAGCACGGCCAAGGTCACTTTTGTCCATAGTAGGCCTATATTAACAAATTTTGTACCAGAAATCTCAGAAAGGGTACCCTGGCAAACAGTGCAGGCACAGATCAGACGCCGCAGAACGCGGCGTCCGATCAGGGTCTCCACTGTTTGCTAAAAGTGAAGACATTTTCAAAATAAATTTTGAAGTAAACACAATCTGACAGCCCTTAATTTGGAAATGGACTCCTGCTATAAGGAGGAAGATTCCATTTGGTACTAAAAGGTTTAGATTCTGATCAAGGCGTCACCATTGTAATACATGTAATTAACAAGCGTGGGACATTAGATAGTATTCCGATCTACATGATCGACGACTGTTTTTACAAAATTGAAAAAATTAACGTTGCAGTCGCAATGCCCATTGTTCATATGGATACTTATAGCTATGTGGACACTGAGCGACTTGGTTTTTGTTTGTTTGATTTGAGGTTTAACGTCCTCGTCAACACTGTAAAGGTTATTTTGGAGACATTGCTTCCAATTTTGTGGGTTTTTTACCCGACATTGAGATGAAATTGCATCTCAAGCCCTGTCGCCCAATGAAACCAATAGGGTTTATAAGCATGGACGGTCCGACTCGTACGCACCGCTTTGCCTGGGCAGGCTTAGATCCTCTAAGCGGTTTACCTGTACATGTGTGCGGGGATGATTCAGCTCTGCGTGAAGCATCATGCATTTCATATATTTCTTCAAGCCCCGATGGGCGGGGACCGATAAGCGACTTGGATATTGCAGTTTATTTTCAAAGGAATAGCATATGATAAAAAAGGAACGACTCTGCACAATACAAGAACTTTCTGCTGTTAAGGTGAATGGACAAACCTTCAGGGGAGGCAACTCCTGCAAAAGCATTTTTTGTCCCCAATGTCAATGGGGACCAACTCTTAAAGAAAGGTATTTGCTCCTGATGAGCAACGTCCTTCCTTTAAGGACCCCTTTTTCAGTGGGACAGTGCTTATAGCAAAGCGAACAGGAAGTTCCGAAAGTTGTCTCCCTTTAAAAGTGGAGGAAAAACCTACCAGGTGTTCCCCTTAAAGGCTTTATTTTTATTGTTTTTGTATTTGTATACACGGTCCTTTCAAGATTACTACAGCATTGAGCGTAAACTGGATTATCCGGAGAAAAAAAAACTAAACATCCAATGTAATGTGACCCGAGCAAAAGTCGAACCCACAATTAAAAACCATATTTTACAGGTATTCTGTCTTTTTCCTAACCTACTGCTCTCCAAAACGGACTATCTTTGCAACTGTCAATGGTTCAATTGGCTTGTAAACCGGATTTACAAATAACAAAGTTGGTTTGAATAAAGGTATTGTACTGTATAATGCGCAACGCAAAACACAAATCAAACTGTGACACATTCAAGTAATACAGACATGTATTATGTGGCGTCTGATCTTGGTCTAAACTGTATGTTTAAAGTAGAGACTTTCGAAAAAAATACTATCACAAATAAAATAAACCTTACACACTTTATGCACTAGTCATTTGTAACCCTAGTCCCACCCCCACCTACGGGGATGGGTGGGGGATAGCGGGGCTAATGTGCGGGGTAGTTAACCTGTGTTCCCCCGCAGTGCCGGGTTAATGCAGGGGTTTTGATATTCTGCAAACATACCCCAGTGGAATTAACTATTATAAACAGCGGGGCAATGACATTCAGGAGGTCTTTGCAGTGCAGGGCTTCTAGCAGGGCTGTGAAAAGTGAAAGCCATTTTCTCCGCTATTCCCCGTAGGTGGGTGGGGGGCAGTGGTTACAAATGACTGGTGCATGATATCGAATAAGAAACTAAATAAGTGGTCATCAAAGGTACAATAAAGTCTCAAATTCGGATATGAATGGCCCACTTGTTTCTGTGGAAAACAAATTTTAATTTTCATATGTGAATGACCTTGGGTCAAGGTCACGAAATGTACTCCTGTAGTTTCATTCACTCATTTAGCTTACTGCATCTTTCCATTTTCAGATCACAGGCTGCAATTGTTTCCTAACAAGAGGGTCATAATTGCCCTGGATCGCTCTCCTGACCCTTATTTTACATATAACTTGAAATAGTAGGATATATAAGGAGGAGTGAATGGCTTCAGCAACTTTGGTTGACAGTGGCCCAAAAAACATTTATGTAAAAGTATTTCAAAACCAGTCTACCTTTTTAGGAGTTGAATTTAGTTTAAAGTTGTTTATTATTTAGTTTTGGTGACTACCATGTTCAATGGAGCGAAACGATTTGAGCAATTTTATCGGAGGATCGACCATGGAACATTCCTTCCATTTTTTTCTTTCTGAGGATGAAGTATTTCAAAACGGTCCCTTCGACAAAAACAGAGCTGACTTGTATGTTGCTGTCTGGGCACATTCTTGACATTGATGGTCAGGTCCTAGTGCACGGCGATCTAACTTACGACGTCTTGTGGTCACGGGGATGGGGGAGAGCTGGCATAAGAGGCTAGACATATGTAAAACGAGTGGGCCCAAGGCTATAATTTGAACAATTGTGGTAGAGGGCCAATAGATATAACATAATAGTAAATTAACGACCTTGACCTTCTGTTTCGGACAAGAAGATTTGTAAGGGTTTTCCCTGTATAAGTCTATGAAAATCAATGGGCCAAAGAGCAGTGCATTTTAGCCCCAATGTTATAATTTGAACAATCTGGGTAGCAGTGACCTATATCATGAATCATGCCAAATATCAAACACCAGGGCTTTCTGGTTTTGGGCAAGACGATTTTAAAGGTTTTCCATATAAAAGTCTATATAAAACCAGTTTGCCCCTCGGTGGGCCCAGGGAACTAATTTGAAAAATCATGGAAGAGGTCCGTCCACCAGATGAAGATTCATACCGAATATCAACGACCTTCTGGTGTCAGACAGGAAGATTTTTAAAGGTGTTCCGAATATAAGTCTAGGTAAAGCCAGTGCGCTCGTGGCATAGCCATTATTGACCCCAGTGCTGTAATTTACTAATCCTGGTAGAGGTCCACTCGATTAAGCTTCATACCAAACATCAAAGACCTGGACATTCTGGTTTCAAACAAGAAGATTTTATAAAAAAAGGTTTTCCTACATGTCTTTGTTAAATCTGCGGGCCGCGGGGCTATAATTTGAAAAACCTTATTAGAGGTCCACTAGATGAAGCATCATACCAAATATCAAAGACTTATGCCTTCTGGTTTCAGACTAAGTGTATGAAAAACTAGTGGGCCCCGGGCCGCGGCCATTTGTGGCTCCAGGGCTATAGTTTGAACGATCTTGGTAGAGGTTCCGTAGATAAGACTACACACCAGTCATCAAAGACCTGGGCATTCTGGTGTCAGACAAGCCGATTTTAAAGAATTTTCCTATAGAAGTCTATGTTAAACCGATGGGCCCCGGGCAGTACCATCTTTGGCCCCAGGGCTATAATTTGAACCATCTACTAGGTAGAGGTCCAGGTGAAGCGAAGTGTATGAAAAACTAGTGGGGCCCGGGCCGCGGCCATTTGTGGCTCCAGGGCTATAATTTGAACGATCTTGGTTCAGGTTCCGTACATATGACTGTTACATGTGGGTTTACGGCGTCCCGCAAACCCCCATGCTGACAAAACAACCGAGCGTGATCTCTGACAGGTGTACGGGCAGCTGTGGGGTAAGGCACAAGAAAGATGTTAAATGAATGACATGAATTATTTACAGTATCTACATACAATACTTACTAACACAAAACATCACAATTTGTTGCTTCTGTAGCCAACTCACGACGTCCGCTCCGAAGGCAAAACACTGTTCTGTGCTCGGAACGGGTGACGTGAATACCTACAGAAGCAAACAACAAAAACAACAACAAAAACAAAAAAAGAAACAACACAAGACGCGACTGGCCAGTTTATAACTTAGGGTGAATCCCCACTCGCGTGAAACTTCCTCTCGCGAACTAGTATAACTAGTCTATCAACATATTTGATAATCCTAGGATTAGCGATCACGTTTGCTGATCAGACGTTTAGTGATCGTCCAAATAAGGTAAGTTGACCTCTTCCATGATCACATTTGTTTACAACGAACAATGATTTAGAAGAATCTGCTTCTATCCTGGTAGGCGCTGATTACGGCGGTCTGTCCGCCCTTGCTGGACCCTAACGCCTAGCGTCGTACCAGTACCTGCTGCTATGAAGCAGGGAGCAGCAGGTCACACATTGTTATGCCTTTCAATATACTTTCTATTTCCCCGTCACAATGTTGTGTTCACTCTTTACAACTTGACCTGCTGCTAAAGTGTCCGCTTTTTTCAGGGTTTATATATCTATGAATACTACCGGAAAATCATGCCTACCCATATTATCTTGCTCAATTCGTGGCGAGGTGGAGATACCGGCCACAAACAAAGCCAGATAGCAAAAATCGAGTAGATAATGGATTTGCGTTCAAATAGTATATTTCCCATAGGAAAAAATAATGAAACGACCCTATAATCAATGACATGACTCCTGTCAAAACGAACACCCACACAACACGTGACGGGAATAAAAATCATATATGGCACAATTTGGCGGTTGGCGATTTTTAGGCAAATTCTATAGGACTCGGCCTTTTAGCGGCCCCCTGTATTGTAAAAACAGCTCTCTATAAACCACTCATGCATACATCGTATGATATGTGCATGACTTGTTCATGGAGCCGCACAGTTTGCGTACCATATTTCACCTAAAATATTTCACTCGCACCGCCCTACCATATATCTACTAAAATAATTTAGATGTGCATAAGCACCAAAGAGGTTTCCTATTCCATCTCGTAACAAAGGTTTCCCCTTTTGGAGAAAAAACAATCAGAAATGTTTTTTCTTTGTGTATAGAGATGGAATAGGATGAACCTATCTAAACAAGACAGCTATTTACACAACAACCGTGCGAAGAATTACCTACTAAGGTAGTCTGCCCCCAAATTTTCTTGGCCCCGAATTGCAACAATCCGAAATCTATACGGCTGTAGTTTCATTGCCCAACGCATAATTCGAGGATTGAGAACTTTTGCTGTTTGCATATAAGACAAGGGCTTGTGGTCTGTCTCAAGCAGGAATTCTACTCCGTAAAGATACTTGCGAAATTTCTCAACACCCCAGATAATAGCCAAACATTCCTTCTCTATTACAGAATAGTTTTTCTCACGAGGCAAAAGTTTCTTGCTGGCATAAGCAATGGGAAGTCGTCCTTCCCCTTCAAACTCTTGGAGCAAAACGGCTCCTATACCAACATCAGAAGCGTCCGTCCGGAGTATGAACGGATTCCCATCATGAAAGATAGGAAGACGAAGAATAGGACTAGACGTGAGTCTATTCTTCAGGGTCTGAAAAGCCTTTTCATGATGGTCCTGCCAGTCTGTGATCTTGTTTGGTCTACTTTTCTTAGTTAAATCTGTCAACGGGGAAGCGATAGATGAGAAATTTGGAATGAAACGGCGGTAGAAACCAGCCAACCCAAGAAATGACTTTATTTGTCTCTTAGTAGAAGGTCGAGGAGCATCCTTTATAGCTTGTATCTTGTCTTCTTGCGGTCTAACTGACTGAGCAGCTACACTGTGACCAAGACATTCGATACTGCTATACCCAATCATACACTTGGAAGGTTTTGCCGTCAACTTGGCTGTCCTAAGTCTATCCAAAACTTCACGTAATGACGTCAAGTGGTCTTTCCAAGTTTCGGTAAAGATCCACATATCATCGACGAAGCTATCAACGTTAGAAAGTTCGGACAGAATCTTTCTCATCAACCTGCAAAATGTTGCTCCTGAGTTTACCAAACCGAAGGGCATAGTTTTGAATTGAAACAAGCCTTTGGGGGTTTCGAACGCAGTTAGGGGTTTTGCCTTAGACGTCATTTTTACCTGCCAATAACCTTTTGACAAATCTAATTTGCTAAAGTATTTGTGCCCCGACATTCTATTTATAACCTCCTCCATATTTGGCATTGGTTCTGCATCGAACTCCGTCACTTTATTAAGTTTACGGAAGTCAATGCAGAACCGCACCGAACCATCTTTTTTAGGGACAAGTACTACAGGGGATGAATATGGAGATATTGATGGCTCAATAACTCCTAAGTCTAACATATCTTGAATTTCCTTTTCCATTACATCCCGTACTTTATATGGTATGGCATAACCTTTTGACCTCACTGGTTCCGTCGTCAGCAACTTTATGTCGTGTTCTATTTGGTCAGTTCGTCCAGGTACACTGGACAGTACGTCCGGGTATTCTTTTATCAACGTCTCTATTTCTTTACGCTGATCCTGCGTTAACATTTCTGAAATATTGACGTCCTTAAACGTCTCTGATTGCTTTGCAGTAGGAAAAGCGCAATCTTCCAATGAGAATTCGTCAACGTCATCATTTTCAGTTGACGGAGTGGACTCTACAGAAAGCAAGCAATGTGACGTCACATTTTGACGTTCCACATATTGCTTCAGTATGTTAGCGTGATATGTGTTAACATTTCCATTGACGTCAATCTTATAATCCATTCTGTTCACTACCTCAACCACTTCATAAGGACCGTTCCATTGAAGCAATAATTTATTACTGTCTGTCGGTAGTAACAACAGTACTTTGTCGCCGACGTCAAATTTACGCGACCTCGCGCCTTTATCATAATAAGCTTTCTGCTTAATCTGAACCTTCTTTAAATTATCACGCGCTAATTTGCATGTCTGCTCTAACCGTTCCCTAAGCTCAATAACGTATTGATACGTCGAAAGAACTTGCTCATCGCGTACCTCTTCAGCCCATAATTCTCTTAATATTGCCATTGGACCTCTGACGTTACGTCCATATAACAACTCAAAAGGGGAGTATCCTAAAGACTCTTGTGGGACTTCCCTTACCGCAAATAATAAAGCTGGAAGATATTTATCCCAATCTTTTGGACGTTCAGCACACATGCGACGTAACATCTGCTTTAACGTAGCGTGGAAACGCTCTATCAGTCCGTTGCAAATTGGGTGTCTCGGACTACACGTTAACTGTTGAAGAGAAAGAAATCTGCTGACTTCCTTCATTACCTCAGCAGTAAACTGTGATCCACAATCAGTCAACATTTCATCAGGAATGCCAACCCTACTAAACATTTCAATAAGCGCTTCCGCGACACGTTCCGTCTCAATACTCGGTAAAGCTATCGCCTCTGGATACCTTGTCGCATAATCTATCATGGTTAAAATATACCGAGATTTCCTATCAGAACGAGGCTCAATTGGACCAACTATGTCCACTGCCACCCTCTTAAATGGCGTATCAATCAATGGCATTTTTCCTAGAGGTACTTTAGTGACCCGACCTTTCTGAATAGTTCTCTGACAAATATCACAAGATTTACAAAATCTAGCGACATCACCGCAAATACCGGGCCAGTAAAACTCAGTTACAACTCTATCCAATGTCTTCCTAATACCCATATGTCCAGACATAAGCGTTTCATGAGCCAGTTTCAACACCTTTCCTCGGAAACTTTGAGGGACCACAAGTTGGAAAGAGACTTTGTTACCCTTGGTGAACTCCCTATATGCCAAACCTTTTCTCTCAATAAACCTAGTTTCACCTCGGTTTAAACCACGACTCACAGTCTTGTTCCCAGATACAACCCTTTTCCTGATGTTTTCCAAAGTTGGATCATCAACCTGAGCTTGCTTGAAAGCCTCCTTGTCATCGTTAATGATCTGATCGGGAACCTTAAGTTTTCTGTAAGGCTTCTCATCCTGCCTAGTTTGAGACCTAGTTACAGCCGCAGCTGAGAAATGAGACATATCAGGAAGTTTTGATCCATCAATGTTACCGATAACCAAATCGTACAACGTATCATCCATACACAAAGCTTCAGTTTTCCCAGTGAAAAAAGGACAATCAATGTCAATCATTACCAAAGGATACCTTTGTGTGGATTCATCAATCAACGTAACATTTGATTCCTTTCCTATTAACTGACTATCCGAAACCAAACTTCTCCGAACGACACAGCCTGTACACCCAGTATCTCTTAATACAACCACCTTTTTATTATTAACCAAACCTTGTGCCGTCGGTAACCTTGCCTTTAAGAAGTAACAGACACCTTCCCTAGTTTCCTTACTACACTCCTCCCTATCCGAAATCAAAGGATCACCAACCTTATTTTCAAAAATACTTCCAATCTCATCACCTTTCCTAGTTACTTCCGTCTGACAAAAACTAACTTGGTGTGCTGCGCCACGTGGTGTGCTATTATTTTTACCGCGTCCGCGAAAAGACCCTCTAAAATTACCACGACCACGTGTATAACCACGACCTACATTCTGCGTATTCTCATTCTTTACCTGAGAACCTTGAGTCTCTACGCGCGTGTTAAAATTTTCCTTAACACCGCTATCCCCAACTCCAGTTGCTCCTACCTCTGCGCTATACAATTGTTTCCTGTCGGGGTTCTTAAAACATTTAATTGTTAAATGCCCCTTACCGCATATGCTACACTTGATATCCGGTCTACCACTCGGTTTGTTCGAGTCAACTTTGTCCTGTTTACCCTGCGCTGCGCCTCTATTATCGCGTTGCCCCTTATTAATGCAGCTATATACGCCCCCGCGCGCTTCTGCAAACAAATCTGCCTCCCTAGCCATTTCATCTAAATTACCAAACTGTTTTGGCTTCAGATGTACATACAGTTCTCTATTACATGACTCCAGGAACTGATCCCTTGCCATGAAATCACAGACAGCCGGAAAAGATTTTTCTATCTTTGCCATATTAAGCCATTTTTCTAAATAACTTCTCAGTCTACTACTGAACTGTATGAACGTTTCTGATTTCTCGGGCCTACTATAACGAAACTGCTTCCTAAATCCGCGCTCTGTCATGTCAAAATTCTTTAATAAAGCGTCCTTTAACTTTTCATAATCCGCCGCATCCTCATTTGACAACCGGTCATATACATCAAGTGCGCGCTCTTTGAGCAATGCACTTAAATACGCGGCCCAAACACTCTTATCCCATTTATTAGCCGTAGCATATTTCTCAAACCTAGATAAATAACTATCCATTTTATCTTTACCCTCTTCAAAATAAGGTAACTTAGGATCCCGGGCATGCGCCACCTTCTCAGCTTTTTGCTTTTCAAATTCTAGCTCGAGCTTCGCCCTCTGCATTTCTAACTGATTCCTTAATTCTTGGTGCTGTAGCTCAAACCCATGTTTTATTTTTTCTAAATGGGCCTCACTAACCTCTTTTGCCTCCCTTTCAGTCTTAATGCGTGCCATTTCAAGTTCCTTATTAACATTCAACATAGCTAGTTCATGTGCCCTTTCCTTTTCCTTTTCTGCCCTTTCCTTTTCCTTTTCTTCAGACCTTAACCTTTCTAAATCCCTTTGCTCTTGCCTTTCTGCCCGCTCAATATCTTGCTGCTCTTTAACAAAACCTTGTAACTCCTTCCCCTCATAACCTAAGTCCTTTCCCATTTGCATTAAACGCTCCATTATTGATAACGTAAATCTCACGTTACTATCAAAACCACTATAAACTGATCAGTTATGATCAGTGATGATTGAATGGGCTTAACTAAAACGTTAAGATATGTGTTATACGCGTTAATCTAACTAAAACGTTAGTTATTAAAGCACACGCGATTTGAAATGTCAAATGCTTTCAGCAAAGTATGACGTTGCGTACTGGTAGTCTAATATGACGTCATAAACTGACGACGTTTACAGTAAAATGCTACAATCCGAAGTTTTATCACATTACAAAACTTCGATCATAACAAGTCACCATTAATGTTTCTATTACGTCATACCTAACCTCAAGCCACTGCGTAAATATTAACGCTACCGTTATGTCAACGTCAGTAAATTGTTAACGTCACTACGTCAGAACCATGTGTGGGTAAGATCAATTAGTAGCTCCAATTTAACTTAGTGTCAGGTAATTTAACTTAATGTCAGGTAACACAATTAAGTGGGGTCTACTTAAATTTTTCGTTTCCAAGAAAAAGTGGGGTTTGCCTTGCCTTCCTGCTCAGAAATTATCGACTTGTCAGTATCCATTCAGTTGAATACATGGGTTTCGCACTTCATCAACGCAGGAAGGAAGATTAAAGTTAATTTCTAAATGTGGCTGTCAATGCATTTTTTTTTTTAAAGTTGATGATTCAGAGTACCAATGTGCTGTTCCACAGCCGGGAACACCAGCCAGAGATCAAAATCCCACTTCTGACACCAAATGTTACATGTGGGTTTACGGCGTCCCGCAAACCCCCATGCTGACAAGACAACCGAGCGTGATCTCTGACAGGTGTACGGGCAGCTGTGGGGTAAGGCACAAGAAAGATGTTAAATGAATGACATGAATTATTTACAGTATCTACATACAATACTTACTAACACAAAACATCGCAATTTTTGTTGCTTCTGTAGCCAACTCACGACGTCCGCTCCGAAGGCAAAACACTGTTCTGTGCTCGGAACGGGTGACGTGAATACCTACAGAAGCAAACAACAAAAACAACAACAAAAACAAAAAAAGAAACAACACAAGACGCGACTGGCCAGTTTATAACTTAGGGTGAATCCCCACTCGCGTGAAACTTCCTCTCGCGAACTAGTATAACTAGTCTATCAACATATTTGATAATCCTAGGATTAGCGATCACGTTTGCTGATCAGACGTTTAGTGATCGTCCAAATAAGGTAAGTTGACCTCTTCCATGATCACATTTGTTTACAACGAACAATGATTTAGAAGAATCTGCTTCTATCCTGGTAGGCGCTGATTACGGCGGTCTGTCCGCCCTTGCTGGACCCTAACGCCTAGCGTCGTACCAGTACCTGCTGCTATGAAGCAGGGAGCAGCAGGTCACACATTGTTATGCCTTTCAATATACTTTCTATTTCCCCGTCACAATGTTGTGTTCACTCTTTACAACTTGACCTGCTGCTAAAGTGTCCGCTTTTTTCAGGGTTTATATATCTATGAATACTACCGGAAAATCATGCCTACCCATATTATCTTGCTCAATTCGTGGCGAGGTGGAGATACCGGCCACAAACAAAGCCAGATAGCAAAAATCGAGTAGATAATGGATTTGCGTTCAAATAGTATATTTCCCATAGGAAAAATTAATGAAACGACCCTATAATCAATGACATGACTCCTGTCAAAACGAACACCCACACAACACGTGACGGGAATAAAAATCATATATGGCACAATTTGGCGGTTGGCGATTTTTAGGCAAATTCTATAGGACTCGGCCTTTTAGCGGCCCCCTGTATTGTAAAAACAGCTCTCTATAAACCACTCATGCATACATCGTATGATATGTGCATGACTTGTTCATGGAGCCGCACAGTTTGCGTACCATATTTCACCTAAAATATTTCACTCGCACCGCCCTACCATATATCTACTAAAATAATTTAGATGTGCATAAGCACCAGAGAGGTTTCCTATTCCATCTCGTAACAATGACTACACACAAGTCAGCAAATACCTGGGCCTTCTGGTTTCAGACAAGACGATTTTAAAGGGTTTTCCTATATAAGTCTATGTTAAACAGGTTGGCCCCGGGGCAGAACCATTTTTGGCCCCAGTGCTATTATTTGAACAATCTAGGTAGAGGTTCACTAGGTGAAGCTAAGTCTATGATAAACTAGTGGGGCCCGGGCCGCGGCCATTTGTGGCTCCAGGGCTATAATTTGAACGATCTTAGAAGAGGTTCCCTAGATATGACTACACACCAGTCATCAAAAATCTGGGCCTTCTGGTTTCAGATGAGAAGAATTTTAAAGGTTTTCCCATAGCGGTATATGAGAAACTAGTGGTTCCCGTTCCGGGGCCACAGGGATATAATTTGAACAAGGGCTATAATTTGAACAATCTTTACAGAGGTTCCCTAGATGAAGCTACTTACCAAACACCAAGGATCTGGGCCTTCTGGTTTCAGAAAGGTTTCCATCGGAGTCTAACGGTTGGTCTTCTTTTGCTCTAGCATTTCAGTGGTTTCTTACTGTCGAGTCCTCACCGTTGTTTCATCTCTGTCGTTGTTTGATTTTTGTGTTACGGAGATGTTGCACTGATGTAACTCATCAGTGCAACGGAGGCCTTCAGTCTGACTGAACAAATTATTTGTCTGAATCGCGACTGAAATAAGGGCGAGGATTGTGGTCACGTAAAATCGATTTAAGCCCTCTAGTGGAATTCGTTTCACTGACCGTTCAAAGACGGTTCTTCTGTGGCGGTTTATTTTTGTTATGGTTTATCTTCGGGTGTGTGTATCGCTTACATTATTTTGTTTTGGGTAGCCAATTGGCCATTTGTGCGAAAGTAATTGTCCGTTTGGCTTTCCGCTATTGATGTTTCCAGTAGGGTATAGTTGTTCCGTGTTTGTGCTTCTTTCCATTTGGTGTCTATGATGGGAGCTGTGGTTTACTTATATTGATTCCTGACCATTGCCATCACATCCATTTTACCTGTGTAAGTCTATGTTAAACCGGTGGGCACTCGGGCGAGACCATTTTTGGCCCCAGGGATATAATTTGAGCAATCGTGGTAGTGTCAACTAGATGAAGCTTTATACCAATTATCATCAACCTATGCTTTCTGGTTACAGACACGATTTGTAAATGCATTTCCTAAGTCTATGTTAAACCATCGAACCACCAGGGCGGGGTATTTTTTGCCCCAGAGCTATAATTTGGACAATCTTGGTAGAGGTCCACTAGATGACAATTTACCAAATATCACAAAATATGGCCGTCTGTTTTCAGACAAAATGATGTTTAAACGTTTTCCCTATATAAGTCTATGTAAAATCGGTGGGCCCCGTGGCGGCAACATGTTTAAACACAGGGCTATAATTTGAACAAACTTGGTAGAGATCGCCTAGCTGAAGATTCATACCAAACATAAAAGATCTTCTGGTTTCAGAAAATAAGATTTTTAAAGAGTGTCTTTCTATAAGTTCATGTTTAACTGGTGGACCCCGGGGCGGGGCCATTTTCGCCACAAGGCTATAATTTGAACAATCCTGATAGAGGTCCACAAGATGAAGTATCTAGCCAAATATAAAAGACCAGGGCCTTCTGGCTTCAGACAAGAAGATGTTTAAACGTTTTTCCCATATAAGGTTATGTACAATCGGTGGACCCCAGGGCTATAGGTGGCATTCTGGTTTCAGAAAAAAAAAAAAAAATAAGGGGTTTCTCTATATAACACCATCACCGGTGGGCCCTGGGGCGGGCTTATTTTGGCCCCAGGGCTATAATGTGAACAGCCCCTTGGTAGAGGTCCACTAGAAAAAGTTTTGGTTTAAACAATATTTATTCATTTCATTTGACAAGTCAGTTCGAACAGTACATGTACAATTTACAATGTCAGAATTTGAAAACAAGAGAAACGCTTATACTAATCACCTCCTGAAACCAAACCAAATATCAAAACAGAAGTGGAGGCAATGACCAGGAAGCGATACAATTAACCCACAGCTCCCATCAGAGACACCAAAGGGAATGAAACACAAACATGAAACAACAGACCATAATGCAAACATCAATATCAGAAAGCCAGTTACTTTCCCACAAAATGGCTAATAGGATATCCAAAATAAAATAATATTTGTTTGTTTGAGTTGAGGTTTAACGACCCCGTCAACACTTTAAAGGTCATTTTGGAGACGTTGTTACCAATTTTGTGGGACTTTTACCCGACATTGAGATGCAATGACATCTCAAGCCCTGCCGCCCAATGAAACCAAAGTTTTGATAGTTTTGAGACGGATTGACAAACGCTACTAAGTACAGTTGCTTTGCACTGCTGATTTCCACGTGCCTTTCACTGGTCTGTTTGAAACCCATCATTGAGACTGCTCTAACGAGTACCCACAATCTATGTCTTGGACCAGAAAGAGCAAAATAATTTATGCCCCTGTTAATACAGAGCGTGTTTTTGAGGGGTTCTTCAAGGACTTGCTTTACGTGATGGGAAACGGCTATTTTAAGCCGCACGTCAGAGAGCGAAAGCATGTGCAATGTACTGGTTAACCGCTTACGTATAAGCCTGTCCAGGAAAAGAGTGGATAGGTCAACTGACCGGCTCAAAAATGACCTAAAATAGTGTTGACTGGACCGCTAAATTCCAATACAAACAAAAGCTCTGTTGGCCTCGTTAAGCAATAAAGGTGAACACAGTAAGAAAACTGTTTCATTTTTAATCATTTCATTTGACAACTAATCGGTTTTTAATCCGTTGAACCCATACTGGCCTAACATCACTTAACCCTTTTTGTACCAAGTGGAATCTTCCTCCTATAGCAGGAGTCCATTTAAAAATTTAGGGGTGGCAGGTTGTATTTTCTTCAAAACCTATTTGGAAAATGGTTGAATTTTTTTAAAACAGTGTAGGCCCAGATCAGTCTGATCTGGGCCGACTGATCTGGGCCTGCACTGTTTGCCACGGTACCCGTTTAGGGGTTTCCATTCTGAAATGAGTGAATCACTATTAGCAGTGAAATATTTGCATATCTGAAACACTCGTGAAAACTATGACGCTTTCAACGCACTCGTTAGAAAAGTTTCTTTTTTTTTTTTGCACGAGTGAAAAGTTTTATGTTTTCAATACAATCGATGAAATTATATTTTTGGTATTTACCCAAAAAAAGTAAATACATGCATTAGGTTAACAAGTCCGTGAAATGAACACCCCATAAACCCCACTTTGTATAGGGGAAAACTTGGGTTTACGGGGTATACACTATTTTGCGCTCATTGAGGCGGTTCTAACGAACACCCATAACCTATGTTTGCAGTGTAAATAAGAAAATTATCACGGATTTTCATCAGAAAAATAGCTATTTTGGAGATATGAAAAAAAATGCACGTTGACGCGCGAGTGTGTTAATTCTTGCTCCAAAACATCGATTGTGGGTACTCGTTAGGACCGCAGTAAGAGATATATCTTGGAGAAGAAAATAGGATACTTGATAACTAGCGAATAAGATTACATGACAAACCCCAGACCAACCTGGCATCTTCACAATCTGATCAGAGTGTTCATTGTGCGTTATATTGATATATTTCGTTATAATAGAAAGACATGAATTGTGCTCAACCCTTTTTATTTCTTTTTTTTTTTTTTTTTTTTTTTTTGGGGGGGGGGGACGTTGGCTCAATTCTAATTAACAGAAGCTTAGGGGTGAAAGGGAAAGCGTTAACTGGACCGAGTCCATTAACTACAGAGAACGTTTGTCTAAAGATTACCTAACATAAGTTCGTCGATATCATGTCAACAATTAAGGCTTCCGGGCCATAAAGCGATTAGTTTGAATATACACACAGCGCGTGTCAATTCTATGCATGTATTAATTGATGCCTATTAATCGAAACTTTGTTGATTACTGTTTAGCATTAAAATATATTTTGATTTGCAACCCTGACAACACATTACAAAACATGCCTGTACAACTACACAGTAAATTTTATTGCCGAAAAAGAGAAAATTTTAAGATGAAAAATTGTGAAATTGTCTGTTGCTCAAAATATAGACTTTGTAACGAGTACCCACAATCTATATACAGAGAAGAAATAAGAAACAGGGTTTACCTCTGTAAAACCCAGTTTTATTATATAAAAGTGGGGTTCAAGGGTTCAAAATTATATAGGCGTGTTTTCGTGATGATTATTTTTCTATGTGTTAATACATGCAATTTATCCCAGAAAATAATATTTGAACCAGGGCACGGCACTCCCTTCAATTTACGTGTGCCCAGCAAAGAATCACATCAGCGTGCGCATCCTGGACTTCTCTTGCTGCATGAAGAAGCATTGGATCTTTCGCACAACGTACGCTCTGATCAGAAAAAGTACCTAAGGGTTTTAAGTAGTATTCCCACAACCGGCATGATTGGCAGTAATTAGCAACAATTGCCAATTAAGCATGTGTGTGAAGTACCCGAAAAAAAAATCATCGAAATCAATATATTTTCGCTAGTCAAAAAAAATCAAAATATTTTTTTTTCTTTCTTCTACTTCTTTTGTAAACAATATGAAGTGTTTGTTAATTGCGCATCAGTCACATGCAGAAAAAAATATATGAAACAAGGAAAAAAAAAAAAACAAATCAAAAACAGTAAATATATAAATCAAAGCACTGAGAGTACTGGTAGATCGATTGTCTTCAAGCGTAAAAAGGGCAAATAATCATGAACTGAGGGTTAAATTGTGTCATTAAAATATTTTATTCTTGTTTTGAAGCAAAATTTCACAGTGAAGAGCTTGAACAGACGCTGCATTCAACAGCTTGGGATCTAGGTCTTCACTGTTTGCCAAGTCCACTCTATGATTCAATAATAACCATCTTTAGGCTTACACAACACTCTGACAATACTGCGGCTATTTTCTATATAAAAGTTATTCCGACAAGTCAGTTACAGTCACGTGATCTTCAGCACTGAACGGTTTTTATCCTTTGTAACTTTGAAGTCGATTGACAAATAATCGATATAAACTTATTAAACCGCGTTACTTGTACGTCTATAAAGCCACATTACGAAAACATACCTATACAAATACATTGCACATTTGTAAAGACGAAACAGTAACATTTTAAATGAAAAATTGTGATTTTTTTCAGCTCAAAACATAGATTGTGGGTGCTCGTAAGGCGGTTCCTGCGAATATCCGCAATCTATGTTTTCGAACAAAAATGTGACAGATAATGTTAAACCCCCTAAACCCCAGTTTGCTCTATATAAAGTGGGGTTTAGAGTGGTCTTCGATTCACGGACAATGTTTACCATGATCAGATGCCGCAATCAGGGTCTATACTTACTGTTTGCAGTTACACGAAACAGTCTAAGTACCAGATCGTTTTTACAGCCTAATATCTATGTGTGCTGTCAGTGCTTTGATTTATTTAATCTCAAAACATTTTCTGGAATGCACTCTTCCAACTCAAGTCGGGCACGTCCATTCTGCTAAATTGGTGTCTAGATAAATGGCAAGCGATTTATATAGAAAACACTGGTTGCGTGGCTCCACTGACCAGGGTTGAAAGGGATGACCTTTCCGCAAGAAGATGTGTAATCGAGACATGACCTTGAAGTTAAAATAAGTCTTTCATTCTCTTTTTTTTTCTAGCCGTAGGTCCTACAGCAGTCTGGTTAAATTGACAGTACTTTACTTAAACACCAGCACTATCATAATCAAACAATGACAGCTGAGCAGACAACGCTTTCCGATCTGGGTATTCAGTGTATGATAAACCTGTCCAGATTCTATAGATAGTCATCTTGCGCAATACTCTGACCTACAATTGTCACTTCGATAAAAATAGAATGGCTATTTTCTATTAATAAATATAACAGTGGGTTTTCCAAATCAGTGATGGTCACGTGGACAATTGCAGGAATGGAAATTGTGTGGTATGTAACTTAAGATCGATTGTCGATAACAATCGATCTAATAAGACGAAAAGAAAATAAATTTATTTCAGCATTAAATGTCATTAACAAAAATGTTTTCGATTTAATCCGATGATCGCGTAATATGAGAACCGATAGCTATAAATAGATACAATGAGGAGAGACGGCTAAAAGTACTGAAAATGGCAAGAAAACAACCTGAAAATGACCAACTTTGTTTTTATTTGATCGTCAATTATTTAATACTGTTGGAAAGAAAAATCATTTTTCTTCAAGAATCTAAAGTCACATTTTTAACAACGTATTTTATAATTCAATTATTACAGTATAAAACAGACACCCTCGTGATTTTTTGCTAATTTTCTATTGAAGTAAACGAGAGGTTCACGAGACGAAGGGTCCTATTTTCATTTCAAAATTGACCAGTTTAAATTTTATTTAAAAAATATAAAATTATAATCAAAATTAAGATAAAAGATTGAATTTTTATAATTTTCAATCACATTTTCGCTATCTAGCCTAGTATTTGTTCAATCATGTCTTAGATTCACATGCCCTATTAATTTCTATACACTTTGTCGCGCGGTGTAAATCGGACACAGGTAATAGGCGGATTTCAATTGTCCCACATGATTGGTGACGTCATTCACAACCAGTAATGGCGGATTGCATGCATCGCGCATCAAAAGGTGAGACTGTGTGTTTTCAGGCGTGCGTTGTGTACGCATACTGTACCCATAATTTCGCTAGAGAATGCGAAAACAGCACAGAGAGTCCCTGGAATTCTTTTTCATTGAAGTCTACTTTCATTTTCGGAGAAAAAAATTCTGAATGCATAAACGGTGCCCAGCTTACGCATAATGAGTATAGATGAGTTTAGGACGCCACCGGTTGCTAAGGAAATGCTATCCCACGATTCCGTATTTTCGCGCATGCGCAGTTTTGTGTGGCAAAAAATAACCGTTGTTCAGACTGATCCGATAGCAGTTATTAATTTCTTTGAATTTGATAATTTTAAATAGAGCGTAAGGTAAAGGTGACGTATGTCTTGCGTCACTGTGGCGTCGAACTGATAATGACTGACAATTGGGTAAGACCTGCTATCCTTGCTTTTGTTTGTTTGAATTGAGGTTTAACGTCCCCGTCAACACTGTAAAGGTCATTTTGGAGACGTTGCTTCCAATTTTGTGGGACTTTTACCCGACATTGAGATGAAATGACATCTCAAGCCCTGTCGCCCAATGAAACCAATAGGGTTTATTAGCATGGACGGCCGCCTCGCACCAGGGTTCCTGGACAGGCTTAGATCCTCTAAGTGGTTTACCAGTACTAGTGTGCGGGCCGGATTCAGCTCTGCGTGGAAGCATCATGCAGCCCATATATTTCTTCAAGCCCCTATGGGCGGGGGCGAATCCTGCTATCCTTGCAGCAGGTACATGTAGTGTAGAGGGGAGTACTCTTATTCCTTCTGTTTCTACACTTCCATTCATGTTCCTCTTTCTCCTCTGTCCTTTACTTTAACCTACGATCTCTTCTATATGTTTTTCTCCCTTTCTCTGGGAGACGAGACAAAATTACCCACAGGGGTTGACGTGTCGTTAAACCCAAAACAATTAATAATCGAATAATTAACTGACAATGGTCTCGTCATGTTGCGTTAATAGCAAGACAAACGATGCGACAGTGAAGATGATTGGTTGGTCGGATGAATTGTGTTTAATGTCCCCGTCAACACTATTTAGGCCATTTTGGAGACTTTGCTTCCAGTTTGGTGGGACTTTTACCCGACCTTGAGAAGAAATGACTTTTAAAGCCCTGCTGCGTAATGGAACCAAAATGCTTATATGCATTTGGCGGTCTGACTCACGTCACTTTGCCTGGACAATCTTAGTCCTTCTAAGCAGTTTACCAGTACTCATGTGTAGTCAGTTTCAGCTCTGCGTGGAAGCAACATGCAGCCCAATCTATTTCTCCAAGCCCCGATGGGCGGGGGCGAGACAGTGAAAATGAATCGAAGGATTACCACCTTGACGGATTCAACATGTGGGTGATGAAGATCAATCGTTTAACACCAGTAACAGGATTGTTTGAATATTGAAATTCACCGTCCCCGCGACCCCCGCCCATCGAGGCTTGAAGAAATAGATTGGCTACATGATAGATCCACGCAGAGCTGTAACCAACGCACACGAGTACTGGTAAACCAATTAGAGGATCTAAGCCAGCCCAGGCAAAACGATGCGAATCGGACCGTCCATGCTTATAAACCATATTGGTCCAATTGGGCGACAGGGCTTGAGATGTCATTTCATCTCAATATGGGGTAAAAGTCCCACAGATATGGTAGCAACGTCTCCAAAATGACCTATACAGTGTTGACGTGGACGTTAAATTTCAAAATAAACCGTTAACACGATTTGGGTCATTTTTGAGACGTTGCTGCCTATACCCACATTGAGATTAAAAGAGATTAAAAAACATCTCAAGCCCTGCCACCAAATAAAAAAAAGATATGGCTTATAGTGGTTTACCAGTACTCATGTGCGATCAGTTTTAGCTCTGCAAACCCAGGGCCTCTCGTATACCGTTAAAACACTCTACCGACTGATATACCGAGCCACACCTTCGACCTTTTACCCCCCACCCCCACCCCACCTGCCTAATGAGATTTGTCCTGAATCTCTAAGTGCTATCCAGTCTGGCTATGGTACGTTCATGTTCAGGTTTTTCAAAGTATCGCTTCTGAAACTCTGCCAGTAATGTTTTTGCTTAACTGCTCTTTTTTTTTCTTGCAAGTCAAGTCAGGTCAAAGATTTATTTAGGGCCCCCTAATTCAGGGTATGAGAATTAATCAAGCATTCATTTAAAACATACAAGAAACAACAAATAGCATGTACGTGTATAATGGAATAGTAAACTAACATATAAAACCGGAGAATTCGGACATTCGGGCATGGTATCTGCTAAGTACTGTTGTGATTCAAAAGATTGCGAACTGCAGTTTTTGTTTCTTTGATTTGAGATTTAACGTCCCCGTCAACAATGTAAAGGTAATTTTGGAGACGTTGTTTCCAATTCTGTGGGACTTTTACCCGACACTGAGATGAAATGACGTCTCAAGCCCTGCCGCCCAATGAAAGCAATAGGGGTTATAAGCATGGACTCGCACCGTTTTGCCTGGGCAGGCTTAGATCCTCTAAGCGGTTTACCAGTACTCATGTGCTGGTCGGTTTCAGCTCTGCGTGGAAGCATCATGCAGCCCATCTACTTCGTCAAGCCTCGATGGGCGGGGGCCGCTGAACTGCAGTATAAAAGTCTATGAATGTTGTGGATGAAATGACAAACACTATGCTTAAAAATCCTATTTTTCCTTAGTTTACTGTACACACACGGGCTCGATTGATTACTTTTGCCACACAAGACTGCGCATGCGCAGCGTAACCAAGGAAGTTAATCAACTTAAACACATCTATTGGTTAAACAGATAACCAGGCAACCCTCTAGGTAATATTGATTACTGTTAGACTGGGAACCAGCGGATTAAGAAAAATAAACGGTGAATGATAGACCACCCTCTTGGTAAAGATAAAAATCAAAGCACTGATAGTACCGATGGGTCGATCGTCTCTGAGTGTAGGTTGGGAAAATAGTCCTGAACTGAAAATCGAACTGTTCGTTTGACTTTAAGCAAGCAAACTAGATCTGATCAGACATCGCGTTATGTGGCATCTGATTATTTGCCAATGCCCAAATGCACGAGCAAAGTCCACCCGCCCCCGCCCATCGGGGTTTGAATTAATAGATGGGCTGCATGATGCTTCCACGCAGAGCTGAAACCGATCGCACACGAGTACTGGTAAACCGCTTATTATAATAAGCGGTGCGAGTCGGACCGTCCATGCTCATAAACCCTGTTGGTTTCAAGCCTGACAGAGCTTGAGATGTCATTTCATCTCAGTGTCGGATAAAAGTCCCATAAAATTGGAAGTAACGTCTCCAGATGACCTATACATTGTTGACGGGGACGTTAAACCTCAAATCAAACAAACACATGAGCACAGTCCAGGATTTTCTTCTTACGCTGCGCTCTGACGTCTTAGGGGTGCTATAAACAACCAGTGTGCAAGGTCAGCGGCAGTCAGATGGTCAGTGATAGTCACGCGGGCAATAGCAAACAAAAGATTCTCTGCTTTATAACGTAGACTATGGGTACCCGTTAAAACGCTTCATTATAAGAAAAGTATTCAGTCAAATTTTGTCTGAACAACACAAAAATATGGTAGCATTTTCCATCAAATTTTTTACTTTTTATTTCCCTTCTGTATACGCGTATATTGATTAATTTTTCTGAATTTAGAGTATTTCATTGATGCAACACAATATGTGCTGAAAAAATATTGCATGTTCAACATTTTATCCAGCTACAAACAGTGCAGATCCATCGATGGCTTCTGATCAGCATCTACAATGTTTGTCATAGTTTCTCCCCTCTCTTTTCTCCTCGCTCAGTCCCACCACTGCATCCAACAGTGATGTGTTCAGTGACATGTTTAAACAAAAATGTTAATTTTACCTGTTGATGCAGACCTGCACACAGTTTGGAGGATGGAAACGCAGGCCCTTCCTTCCGTTTGGAAATTATCTAAGATTCATACAGTACTTCACCCTCTGCAAATACCTGAAATTCGCACCCTAACCCGCCCCTTTTCAGAGTCTGCGTACGGGCCTGAATCATGTTCAAAACTCTTGCTACATACATATGGCGAACAGTGCCAACCCTGATCAGAAGCGATGTACTGTCTATTCAGTCTGGGTCTACGCTGTATGTCTAATAATGGTACAACCTATAAAGTCTGGTCTACTCATTTTGCTCTTAAACATTTCAGGGTTCTAAACAGAAGTGTGAAAAGTCTATTTTTACTCGACTTGGCATACACGGGTGTAACTGTTTTATGAATTGAATGTTCAGTGAGAGAGTGTATTGTTTTTCTTTCATAACGTGAGCAACCCGGCATTCTTATACTATTTCGTTTAACCCTCAAATGCCCCCATTTAAGCAAACAGTGTAGTCCCTGTGCAACCTGCTGAGCAGACGCCACAAACCGCGGCGTCTGATCTAGGTATAATCCAGTATGTTGCATTAATAAAAAGTAGCGCAACGTTTCAAGTCATATCAACTCATTTTGGACCAGAAACCAGAAACGGGTACCCTGGCAAAGAGAGCAGGCCCAGATCAGACGCCGCAGAACGCGGCCTCTGATCAGGGCCTACACTGTTTGCAAAAAGTTCAGCCATTTTACAAATAGATTTTAAAGAAAACACATGACACCCCTAAATTTTGAAAGGCTGTTTATCTACTGTATACCGGCATAGTCGCGTATAAAATGAAAAGATTTCTGTTTTGTCAACAAACAACAAAAAAACAGAAAATAGTTCATCTCGAGTATTGAAAATAACAAAAAAAAAAAAAAAATAAAAAATCACACATGCTGCACACTCGTGAAAACTATGACGTTTTCAACCACTCGTAAGAAAAGTTTTTTTTTTTTTGCACGAGTGAAAAATTTTATGTTTTCAATACACTCGATGAAATAATATTTTTGGTATTTACCTAAAAAAGTAAATACATACATTAGGTTAACCAAGTCCGTGAAATGAACACCCCATAAACCCCACTTTGTATAGGAGAAAACTTGGGTTTACGGGGTATACACTATTTTGCGCTCATTTTGTCTTCTAGAATTTAAAGTCATATTTCAACAACGTATTTTATAATTTAATTATTACAGTTTAAAAACAGACACCCTCGTGAGTTTTTGCTAATTTTCTACTGAAGTAAACGAGAGGTTCACGAGACGAAAGGTCCTATTTTTATTTCAAAATTGACCAGTTTAAATTTTATTTAAAAATATATATAAATATAATCAAAATTAAGATAAAAGATTGAATTTTCATAATTTTCAATCACATTTTCGCTATCTAGCCTAGTATTTTTTAAATCATGTCTTATATTCACATGCCCTATTAATTTCTATACAATTTGTCGCGCGGATTAAATCGGACACAGGTATAGGCGGATTACAATTGTCCCACATATCGACGTGTGTCCTTGGGCAAGACACATAATGACACTGCCTAACTTCACCTAGGTGTAAATGGGTAGCAGTGGTGTAATAGACACTGTCTCACTCTCTTGCGCGCGTGAAAACCACCGGAATGAGTGTAATAAGCTTGAAGCTTCCATCGCAATCGAACTAAAATAAATTAGTATAAAGTAACATAATCCCAGTGGGTATTAGGTCTCCAAATGTGTTATAATGTATGCCATGGAATTAATAATGTGGAACACACTATTCTACATAGAATAGACGGTCTCCGCCCATCATGGCTTTAGAAATAGATGTGGCTGCAGATTGCTTCACGGCAGAGCTGAAACCGGCCGGTAATACCACTTGGGAGGTCTAAGTCTAATAATGGTTCAACCTATAAAGTAGAAGTAAAACAAAGATCAGGAATTGATACAATTAACTTACTCCACCCATAAAAGACACCAAAGGGAAAGAAACACAAACACCAAGCGACCAGACCACAACGGAAACCCAAACAAAGGAAGGCCAAAAGGACAGCCACTTTCCCACAAAATGGCCATATGGCCATCCAAAACCAAAAGACACAAGTGATACACACAGTAAGTAACAAACAACAACATAAATAAATCGCCACAGAAGAGCCGCCTTGGAACGGTCAGTGGAAGATTTCCACTGGGGGGGGGGGGCTTAAATCGATTTTACGTGGCCACAATCCTCGCCCTTACTTCCGTCGCGATTTAGACAAATAATTTGTTCAGTCCGCATGAAGGCCTCCTAACTCATCAGTGCAACATCTCCGTGAACACAAAAATCAAAGAACCACAGAGGTGAGACAACGGTGAGGACTCGACAGCAAGAAACCACTGAAATGCTGGAGCAAAAGAAAACCAACAGTTAGACTCCGATGAGCCCGACCAGAGACAGAGCATCAGGCACCAACTATAAAGTCTGGTCTTCTCATTTTACTCTTGAACATTTCAGGGTTCTAAACAGAAGTGTGAAAAGTCTATTTTTATTCGACTTGGCATACATTTGTGTAACTGTTTTATGAATGGAATGTTCCGTGAAAGAGTGTATTGTTTTTCTTTCATAACGTGAGCAACCCGGCATTCTTATACTATTTCGTTAAACCCTCAAATGCCCCCATTTAAGCAAACAGTGTAGTCCCTGTGCAACCTGCTGAGCAGACGCCACAAACCGCGGCGTCTGATCTAGGTATAATCCAGTAGGTTGCATTAATAAAAAATAGCGCAACGTTTCAAGTTATATCAACTCATTTTGGACCAGAAACCCAAAACGGATACCCTGGCAAAGAGTGCAGGTCCAGATCAGACGCCGCAGAACGCGGCGTCTGATCAGGGCCTATACTGTTTGTAAAAAGTTCAGCCATTTTCCAAATAGATTTTGAAGAAAACACAAGACACCCCTAAATTTTGAAATGGACTCCTGCTATATATAAGGAGGAAGATTCCACTTGGTACTAAAAGGGTAAATATTGTTTTTCCGAAATCAGTGATGGTCACGTGGACAACTGCATGAATTCCGCATTGTCATTTAGTAACTTTGGATCGATTGTAAAAGATCGACCCAAAAAGGAAAACTATCATGTATTAACATCCCACTATCAGCATAATACCATCGATAGCGCAGTGGTCAACGCGTTCGACTCATGATCGAGAGGTTGTGCGTTCGAATCCGGCACACGATATCGAGGTGTGTCCTTGGGCAAGACACATAATGCCACTGCCTCACTCCACCTAGGTGTAAATGGGTAGCAGTGGTGTAATAGACACTGTCTCTCTCTCTCTTGCGCGCGTGAAAACCACCGTAATGAGTGTAATAAGCTTGAAGCTTCCATCGCAATCGAACTAAAATAAATAAGTATAAAGTAACATAATCCCAGTGGGTATTAGGTCTCCAAATGTGTTATAATGAATGCCATGAAATTAATAATTTGGAACACACTATTCTACATAGAATAGACGGTCTCCGCCCATCAGGGCTTTAGAAATAGATGTGGCTGCAGATTGCGTCACAGCAGAGCTGCAACCGGCCGGCAATACCACTTTGGAGGTCTAAGTCAGCCCAACTACAGTTTTGTGAGTCGGGCCATCCATCAACAAAAACTTAACTTTTGTTTCAGCAGACGGTAGGGCTTGGGATGTTATTTCATTCCACAGTCGGGCAAAGGTCAAACGAAATACAGAAGCAATGACTTCAAAATGACCTAAACATGTGCTGACGGGGACGTAAAACCTCCATTCTTGCATAAAAACCTATGCGCATGGCTGTTTGAAGCCATTGTCAAGTGGACCGAAAGCCGTGGTCAAACACCAAAAACCATGTTCAAATCATAAAATTCGCGTGCTGTTTGAACATAGATTTTGGGCTTTTGATATCACAAGACGGGCCTTGCTTTGTTTATGTTACGTTGGGCGACCTAACGTTATCGCCCTGAACGTAGCGTTTTAGGGTTCTATGATGACATCACTGCATGACAACGTCATTGTAAACATCATTCTGAACTGGCCGCCATTTTGGTTTGCCTGTCGCATTGAAGAGTTTATATGGAATTTATATGGAGCTTTTGGGCGTGTTCGTCAAAATTTGCTGTCGGATTCGTAAGTTATGCAAGAACAACGATCATCCATGGTTATTTCATTGCATTAACATTTGCCGGATCCCTCAGAAGATATTTGAACATTCGGCCTAGCGGCCTCATGTTCAAACAGCTTCCTCGGGATCCGGCAAATGTTAATGCATGATAAACCATGGTTGGTCCCTATATTAGAAATATAGAATAGAAATCTTACAGTGGCAGTACAGGGTGACCGAGCTTGCGCGGGTCCATGTCTAGTCTTATATTGAACATCAAACATTATTCACTTTTCCCCTCACACAAGGGCAACAAATGATTTATTTTACCGAATTCTGACTTCTAGATATTCATTCAGTGAATGGTTGTTTGTTTGTATACTTTTATTGTTTGGTGCTTGTTCCAATTTACACTACCGGTTTTTACTACTTTAAGTACTTCACATTGACAAGCATATACAATGCGGGATTTCGATCCCTCCAAGTTGCATAACCCAAATGTTACTCCGCACAGAAACAAGCAAACACTGACCTCCTGACCGGTGCTAGTCACACGATAGGAGTAATTGAACACGCCTTGGTTGTAAATTTGAGGTTGTTTCTCTCCCAGACTGACCAGTTTGGTAGGATAGACGAGTTGAAAAGGCCAGAGTCTACGGAGAAACATATCATAAGTCGTAACCCACCACGTGTATACGTCCGTGAAATGAACACCCATTAAACCACACTTTGTATAAAGAGAACAGGGGTTTACGGAAGTATGCATTATTGTTCTTATTTCTGCTCAACTGTTCAACCCACTAGTTTTGATTGTTTGCTTTGAGGTTTTACGTCCCCGTCAACACTGTATAGGTCATTTTGGGAGACGTTGGTTCCAGTTTTGTTGGACTTTTACCCGACATTGAGATGAAATATTGAAATGAAATCTCAAGCCCTGCCACCCAATAAAACCAATAGGTGGCATCCATGGACGGCCAGACTCGCACCGGTTTCCTCTAAGTGGTTTACCAGTACTCAGGTGCGGTCAGTATCAGCTCTCCGTGGAAGCATCATGCACCACAATCCCCGATGGGCGGGGGCCTTTAACCCACTAGTATACTATGCTATATGTTGGACAAGTCCATTTGTCACATAAGGGGTATCAGGCCAATTTTCTCATTTACATTGTGCATTCTATTTTGACTGAAAAATTATGTTACCAAACAGTGCAGGCCCAGATAAGACGCCGCGTTGTGCGGCGTCTGATCTGGTTCTGCACTGTTTGCCAAGGTACCCCGCATATAATGGGTTGATACGAAAATCCTTGCGTTGTATTTGAGTATTGTTTTTCTGGCTTCATTTCAGTTAATGGCGATTGCCTGGAGGTTTTTGGAGCGAAATTGTTTGACTTAGGACTTTGGTGACTATCCTGGATCCTACACGGTATCCGTGGGTATCCGTGGTTATGGCGGAACTTTAAATATATCTGTGATACGAGTACATGTACTAGTGTACTCAAAGTACACATTTCCTACAGCTGATTCTAATATCTTAACGGTGCTGTCTGCATGCCTACAGAGGACCTTGAACCCAAAATTAGGGACTGCGAAATTTGACCTTTCAGGATAATTTCCCTTATTTCGGGCCGATCGTTATTCAGTGGAGTACCCTGAAAAAAAAACAACAAACAAACAAAAACTACAACCAAAACAACAACTAAACAACAACACCTGACTCGTTGCCGAACTTGGCGTCTTACATGTGACCCGAGTGATTTTGTTCAGTTTCTATAAAGCTGTGTGTGTGGGAGTTAGAGCTTTACATCTCAACAGCAACTAAGGTCAGATGGAGACGGGACCTCGGTGTAAATAAAAATCAAAAATGAGTTCCTTTAAGAGCAATGATAACATTCATAAGAAAGAAGATGGGTCATACTACGTAGTTTCGGCTAATAAAGCCTCATCAGTGACCCTGTAATGATCCGGCAAAGAAAGCCAGAGGAAACATACTGCAATTTTGCGAATTTCGAATAGGCAGTCGATTCAAAGACTGATATAAATCAAAAAAGGGTTCCAAATAATTAAAAACCTGTCTAGAATATGAGTCTAAACCAACAATTTATTTCCGATTTCTCAGAATATTCACGCTGATCTCAAAGGATCAAAAGTAAAATATAAACTGCACTATGGTTGATGTACGGGGAGACGTTTTACGGCCGCCACACGGCACAACACCAGCTGCAGTGAAGGCAAATAAAAATCAAAAATGAGTTCCTTTAAGAGCAATGATAACATTCATAAGAAAGAAGATGGGTCATACTACGTAGTTTCGGCTAATAAAGCCTCATCAGTGACCCTGTAATGATCCGGCAAAGAAAGCCAGAGGAAACATACTGCAATTTTGCGAATTTTGAATAGGCAGTCGATTCAAAGACTGATATAAATCAAAAAAGGGGTCCAAATAATTAAAAACCTGTCTAGAATATGAGTCTAAACCAACAATTTATTTCCGATTTCTCAGAATATTCACGCTGATCTCAAAGGATCAAAAGTAAAATATAAACTGCACTATGGTTGATGTACGGGGAGACGTTTTACGGCCGCCACACGGCACAACACCAGCTGCAGTGAAGGCAAATAAAAATCAAAAATGAGTAAAGACTCATCTGAAAGTCTGGAGAAGCCGGGAATCGATCCAATGACGCTTGCTTTGCGAGGCAATATAAATCTAGGTTACTCCACCTGAACAAATATAGAAATTAACCCGCATATGCTGGCATTACATCTGGGGCTGTCATCAGACTGTTCCATCAGACTGCATAGCTCGCCTGGAAACGTGTCATTTTGGTCATGCGCGTAGACGGGCATCACAGAAGCACGTCTATTCAAATATATTGAAAATTCACAAAAAAAAATGAAAATTTTCAGATCAAGAATCTTATATTTTCATACCTATGCTCAAAACAAAGATTGAGGGTACTCGAAGAACCGCCTCGAAGAGGCTAGTCGGTTCTTACCAGTATCCACAATCTATGTTTTTGAGCAGAAATAAGAAAAAAATACATACCCTTGTAAGCCCCAGTTTTACAATATAAAAGTGGGGTTAATATTACGAAAACATGTCCATATAATTTTGACCCCCTTGAACCCCAACTTTTTTATAGAAAAACTGGGGTTTACAGGGGCTTATCTTATTTTTCTTATGACTGCTCTAAATATAGATTGTGGGTACTCGTAAGAAGCACATCGATTAGGCGGTTCTAACGAGTACTCACAATCTATATTATGAGCAGGAATAAGAAAAATATCACAATTTTAATCCGCCGCAGCGAAGCGGAGCGGGGATTATAGGAATGGCCTTCGTCTGTACGTACGTCCGTCCGTCCGTCTGTCTGTCCGTCACACTTTCTTGTCCGCTCCATATCTCCTGATCCCTTTGATAGATTACCATCAAACTTTGGTCAATTATTCGTATCAGTTAGCTGGTGTGCAGAACCCATAAATGAACCATGTCGACTCAAGGTCAAGGGCACAGTTGAAGGTCACGAGTTTGAAACTTGGAATTTTGAGTCCGTTCCATATCTCCTTTACACTTGGAAGGATTTTCATTAAACTTTGGTCAAATATTCTTCTCAGTGAGCTGATGTGCAGAACCTATGTCTGTCCGTCTGTCCGTACGTCTGTCAGTCAGTCCGAACTTAAACGCAGTTAATAACTTTCTTATTTCTGGATGGATTTTGAAATTACTTTGTAGAAATGTTAACCATCATAAGGCGATGTGTCAACTGCAAAACGTGCATTCAGTGCCCGGTCCGTACCTCCAAGGTCAAGGTCATACTTAGAGGTCAAAGGTAAAAAAGGGTTGGAAACTTAAACGCCGTCAATAACTTTCTTATTTCTGGACGGATTTTGGAAATTACTTTGTAGAAATGTTGGCCATCATGAGACAATCTGCATCACACAAAACCAAGGTCCTTACCTTCAAGGTCAAGGTCATACTTAGAGGTCAAATGTGAAAAACGTGTCCAAAACTTAAACACTGTCAATAACTTTCTATGGAATAATACGAACATAGACATATTTTCAGGCAGGGGCATCGGTGTCCTATGAACGCATTTCTAGTTCTCATTTCTAGTCCAAACAGATTTTAGGTGCGCGTTATTAAAGCGGTTCTACCACCATTTTAACAATGCTCTAGAAATAAACCCCCTCTTTACCCCACTTAATATAGATAAAACAGGGGTTTACAGGGGTAGACTTTACAGTTCTTATTTTGGCTCCAAGACATAGGTCGTGGGTACTCCTTAGAACCGCCTTCTAACGAACACCCTCAAAATATGTTTTAAGCACTGATAAGAAACATATCACACATTACGAAAACACACCTATATAATGATGACACCCTTGAACCCCACTTTTATATAGTAAAACTGGGGTTTACAGGGGTATATATTTTTAGCTCACCATCATGTAGTGACGAGGTGTGCTTTTGTGATCACTTTTTGTCTGTCGTCCGTCGTGAGTGCGCGCGTGCGGCCAACCGTCCGTGCATAAACAATTTCTTCAAACGACATCTCCTCCTAAACCACTGATCGGATTTGTCCAAACTTCACAGGAATGATCCTTAGGTGGTCCCCTTTCAAAGTTGTTCAAATGGTTCCGGTCCGTTGCACATCTAGGTCACAGGAGCCAAAAATAGATTTATTTCACTGAAAACTTAAAAAAAAAAAAAATCTTCATCTCTGAAACCACAAGGCCCAGTTCTTTGATATTTAGTATGAAGCTTCACCTAGTCGATCCCTACCAATATTGTTCAAATCATAGTGCAGGGGCCAAAAAAGCCACCGATCCGGGGCCCTATGGTTTTACAGGGACATATATATAAGAATAGCTTTAAAAATCTTCTTCTCTGAAACCACAATGCCCAGGTCTTTGATATTTGGTATGAAGCTTCATCTTAGGGACCTCTACCAAGATTGTTCAAATTATAGTGCTGGGGCAAAAAATGCCCCCGCCCGAGGGCCCTTTGATTAAACATAGGATTATATAGGGAAAAAACATTAAAAATCTTCTTTTCTGAAACCGCAAGGCCCAGGTCTTTGATATTTGATATGAAGCTTCATATAGTGGAACCCTACCAAGAGTGTTCAAATTATAGTGCTTGGGCCAAAAACTGCCCCCCACCAAGGGGCCCTTTGGTTTAACAATGGCTTATATTGGGAAAATCTTTAAAAATCTTCATCTATAAAACCGCAAGTCCAAGGTCTTTGATATTTGGTAATATGAAGCTTCATCTAGTGGACCTCTACCATGATTGTTCATATTATAGCCCTGAGGTAAAAATGGCCCTGCTCTGGGGCCCTTAGGTTGTACATAGACTTATATAGGGAAAATCTTTAAAAATCTTCTTCTCTGAAACCACAAGGCCTAGGTCTTTGATAATTGGTATGAAGCTTGATCTAGTAGACCTCTACTACGATTGTTCAAATTATAGCCCTGAGACCAAAAATGCCCTCGCTCTGGGGCCCTTTGGTTTTAAATAGACTTTTATAGGGAAACTCTTAAAAATCTTCTTCTGTGAAACCACAAGGCCTAGGTCTGATATGTCGGTGTGAATTTTCATGAAGTGGACCTCTATCAAGATTGTGCAAATTATAGCCCTGGGATAAAAAATGCCCCCGCCCCGAGACCCTGTGGTTTTACATAGCTTAGTTAGGGGAATCTTGGACAATCTTCTTCTCTGAAACTGCAATGCCCAGGTCTTTGATATTTGGTATGGAGCTTCATCTAGTGGACCTCTACAAAGAGTGTTCAAATTATAGCCCTCGGTCCACAAATGCCCCCGCCCCAGGGCCCTTTGGTTTTACATAGACTTATAGAGATAATCTTTGAAAATCTTTTTCTCTGAAACAGCAAGGCTCAGGTCTTTGATATTTGGTGTGAAGCTTCAACTAATAGACCTGTATCAAGACTGTATAAATTATAGCCCTGGGGCCAAAAATGCCCCCGGCCTGGGGCCATTTGTTTTACATAGGCTTATGTAGGGAATATCTTTAAAAATCTTCTTTTCTGAAACCGCAAGGCACAGGTCTTTGATATTTGGTGTGCAGCGTCATCTAGTCGACCTTTGCCAAGATTATTTAAATTATAGCCTTTGTGGATAATTGGTATGAAGCTTCACCTTTTTTAGACCTCACTCAACATTAAGCATATTATAACCCTGGGGCCAATAATGGCCCTCCTCGGGGCCCACTTGTTACTCTATGGATCAGGTGAGCGATCCAGGGCCATCATGGCCATTTTGTTTTTCTAATTTCTGCTCTAAAATATAGATTGTGGGTATTCGTTAGAACCGCCGCGAACCGCATCTATGAGGCGGTTAAATTGAGTACCCACAATCTATATTTTGAGCAGAAGTAAGAAAACAATCACAATTTTCATCTAAAAATTTCTATTTTTCGGAGGTAAAGTTTACAATGTATTTGTATATATATCGCTGTCGTAATGAATATCATTTCAAAGTCCGGTAAAAGTCTCACAAAATCGGAAGCACCATCACCAAAAATGACCTTAATGGTTTTGACGGGGAGCTAAAACCTCAACACAAACCAAAAGACAATAATATACACAGTTATCATACTGTTCTCTTGACCGTGGCTGTTTTTCGGCTAATCTTGTTTCGGCGGGTGACATCACAGAAAGTCGAAGGTATGGGCAGTCCATTAATGTATTAATAATGAATGATTTTCACTGTCGAATACTGGTATGTTCGACTTCTTAAATAGTTACTTCATCAACATACATGGGTAAAGGAATAGCGGGAAACAAATACATGATGAAATGGACCAACAAATCGGGAACAAATCCTCCAAATGGGGAAACATTGAAATTTAGTGTCTTTTATATTTGTTTACCGTCTCGACTCTGATATCCTCCTTGTTTTTTCGAGACAATATTTATTCTTTTCCACCTGTATGTGCATGATTTGATCAGTAATATCGTCGATTGCTAACAAGGAGCCGTTTTCTGCCATCACTATTCCAAGTGGCAGTAATGACCGCGGCGAAACAAAAACAAACGCTAAAACGGCCGCGGCGATTTGCTTTCTGACCGCGGCGAAATGCTTTTTAAAACCCGTTATTTTCATATTATATGAGGTGTAAATAACGATTTTTGGACTGAAAGTGATTAAATTGATCATTTTCTTTTCGATTCTACTTACCGAGACTGTCCTCACAGCTTCTATTGCAAATTAGATGCTAATGTGTACCACGGCGCACAAGCATGCGCCTGGTCTGATCGCGGATGCACTATTGTTTGTGATGGTCTGGTTCTCAGCGTCTTAAATTATGTTTTCTTGTCCTCGGAGATTGCCTAAAAGCAAGCACTCGTACATAACAATCAATGTACTTCAACTATTTGTGGAATAAAATCGCCTGGTTTGTGCGCACATAAAGATATCTTAAATCCATCATAGGCCAGTACATTTAGCCGGAAAGGACCCTTGACCCATAACTTATTCCTTGAGAAATGCTATCAGCAGTTTTAGTATCAGGAAGGTGTACTGATTTATAGAAAAAAGTCCTAAAAAATCCGAGAAGAAAAGGTATTTTTGGGGGGTGAAAAAAATGAAGAAAAATCACAAAAAAAAACAGGACAAATTTAATTAATACTGGCGTATGTTAAACAATAAATACTTGACTTCATTAAATCATCCAAAATGAATATTTCTATCTGGGGGAAAATACTAAAAATTCTGAAGATAAAAGTTTTCTTTTAATTTTTTATACTTTTTGTGTGAAATATCGAAAAACAAATATCAGCTTTTACAAAAAGATTGGGTCTATGCCAAGCACACATTACTTTGTGCAGAACTAAAATGTGCAAGTTACCATAAAGTGTAAAACGTCACAGATCTCAAATAAGGATTTCAAAATCTTACCACCAATGTCACATAAAAAATTCCCGATTTTTTTTCACTATCATTACAACTAATTGTACTACATGCCCACATTTACGGTTTCTTCATTTCGCATTCTAGTTTAACCTTTCATTTTACATTCTAGGTTAACGTCATGAAAAAACAATCTGCCAAGATTGCCGTCTAGAAAATAAAAAAAAAACATTAAGAAATGGATGTGTGAAGAACTAGATTAGGGCAAATACATATTAATTTTGCAAGTTTGAGAGCAACTGGGCATATCAATGTGATAAACTTTAGGCAGCTTTCAGGTGATTGCCGGGTTTCAATATGCAAGAGGGCGTTCCAGTATGACCAGAGTTGGGGTGCCCTGGGGTATCAGATGGAAAATGAAACGTAGAACCAGTCAACCGAATACCAGTATGACCTTTCATTAAATGCTTCCGGAGCAAAAGCTATCATTAAGACAGCCGTGGCCGTAGACAATAAAGGAAAGTCGTTTAAAAGAAGAAAAAAATAATATAAGACATATATCTTAAAATTAAATCAATACCGGTACTTAACTTAATGAAATCATTAAAAATGATAGTTTCTGTGCGCCAAAATAAATGGTAAGTTATTGGTACACCAAAAGATATATACATTTTTTTGTGTGTGTGGGGGGGGGGGTGGGGGGCGGTGGAATAGGTAAAATCAGCTATCCTGCTGCTGGTCATGTAATTACTGGCAATTGGAAAATTATTCCTGATTCTAGGATAAGGAATATAATTTCTAAAGGACCGAAATATCGGTTTCCTTCTAAAATTGATTTCAGTAAATGTAGAGATGAAATCGCTGCTTCCTTGAATGAATTCGGTAATCGATGGTGTAAGCGAGAGTATGTTGAGTGTAAAGCCCTAAAGGACTGGAAACTTAGCATTTTAAGACTAGTGAATAAACGCATTTCTTTCTATTCTCAAAATACTAACTTATTACCTCCTAAGCCCAAGACGTCTTTACGTCATCTTAAACTAGGTATTCAAGAATTTCATAAGAAGTTTGTTTTGGCCCCTGCAGACAAGGCCGCTAACAACGTCGTCGTTGTGTGACGGCTCCACTATGTTAACACGCTTAAGCGGGAGCTTGGTGGTACTATGGCCTATGAACTTCAGCCTTTGGCTGAAGAGAGAGCTATAGTAGATAAACATGTTTGTCTTTCAGCCACCAAGTTTGCTGTGTGTGTTAACGAAGGCCAAGACAAGCTTCCTACGCTATACTGGTTACCAAAACTTCATAAAAAACCTTACAAAGCACGGTTTATTGCAAATTCTAGTTCTTGCACTACCACTGAACTTTCTAAATTATTAACTTCCTGTCTTACTGCTATTAAAACGCATGTAATTAAATATTGTGATAAAGTCTTTGAAAGATCAGGAAGAAATCTGTTTTGGTCTATAAAAAATTCGAATGAGGTTTTAAATAAATTGAAATCTAGACAGTTTCGTGCTTCTAGTCTGTCTACCTACGATTTTTCCACTCTTTACACTACACTTCCTCATAATCTTATAAAAGAAAAGCTTATTGATTTAACTGAATGGGGTTTTCACAGAGAAGATTCTCTCTATCTTGCATGTAATGTCAGAAATGCATTTTTCACTTCTAAAGAGCATAAGAATTATACACTTTGGTCATGTCAGAAAGTGTGTGATGCCCTCACCTTTCTACTTGACAATATTTATATTAGATTCGGTACTAAGTTATTTAGACAAATTGTGGGTATTCCGATGGGTACTAATTGCGCACCTCTTGTGGCTGATCTGTTCTTGTATTGTTATGAAAGAGACTTCATTGTGTCGCTTTCCATTGATAACCAATCTGAAATTATTGAAGCTTTTAGCTCTACTTCTAGATATTTAGATGATTTATTAAATATTGATAATACCTATTTTGATGGTTTGATCAGTCAGATTTACCCCCTAGAACTTCAGTTAAATAAAGCAAATTCTTCTGATACCGAGGCCCCGTTTTTGGATTTACATCTATCTATTGTAGATGGATTTGTTTCGTGCAAAATTTATGATAAACGCGATGACTTTGATTTTGAGATTGTAAATTTTCCTTTTTTGGATGGTGATGTTCCTCGTGCGCCATCCTATGGCGTTTATATTTCGCAATTAATTCGATTTGCTAGAGCGTGTAGTCATGTAACTGACTTCAACACTCGTAATAAATTATTAACGGCTAAACTCCTTAATCAGGGTTATCGGTACCATAAACTACGCAAAGCCTTTTCAAAATTTTATAGACGCCATTCTGATTTAATTTCAAAATTCAATATTGGACTTAAATCTCTTCTGCAACAAGGTCTATCGGAACCCGAGTTTTATGGTGACTTAGTACATAAATTCAGAAAAATATATAACCGCAATGACTTCAGCACCCAATTTCGTAAAATCATTCTTCGATATAAAAGGATTGGGTACAACATGGATATTATACGACAGACTGCATGCATGGTAGTTAACCCAATCACGGTTGGCAACTTTGCTTCCCTCTTTAATTGCACGCCGGTGGGTCAGGCCTCAGATTCTATGACGGCTCCAACGTAAAGGCTTATTGAAAATTAAAGAGATAATGTTGGTTGGTGCCTGATGCTCTGTCTCTGGTCGGGCTCATCGGAGTCTAACTGTTGGTTTTCTTTTGCTCCAGCATTTCAGTGGTTTCTTGCTGTCGAGTCCTCACCGTTGTCTCACCTCTGTGGTTCTTTGATTTCTGTGTTCACGGAGATGTTGCACTGATGAGTTAGGAGGCCTTCATGCGGACTGAACAAATTATTTGTCTAAATCGCGACGGAAGTAAGGGCGAGGATTGTGGCCACGTAAAATCGATTTAAGCCCCCCAGTGGAAATCTTCCACTGACCGTTCCAAGGCGGCTCTTCTGTGGCGACTTATTTATGTTGTTGTTTGTTACTTACTGTGTGTATCACTTGTGTCTTTTAATTTTGGATGGCCATATGGCCATTTTGTGGGAAAGTAACTGTCCATATGGCCTTCCTTTGTTTAGGTTTCCATTATGGTCTGGTCGCTTAATGTTTGTATTTCTTTCCCTTTGGTGTCTTTTATGGATGGAGTAAGTTAATTGTATCAATTCCTGATCACTGTTTTACTTCTACTTTTCTCATGTAATAGCGGTCATGTGATGGGTATCCGAATCTACAGACGATTTAGTAACGAGTTCCCACATAAAAAGTTATCATTATCTAGCAATGAGAATCTCGTTATACAGTCTTTGGTCGGGCCCTTCGGAGTCTAACTGTTGGTTTTCTTTTGCTCCAGCAATTCTGTTGTTGTCTTCTGTCGAGTCCTCAATCTTGTTTCATCTCTGTAGTTTTTTGATTTGTATGTTCTCGGAGATGTTACACTGATGAGTAAGGAAGCCTTCATGCGGACTAAACAAAATTAGTGAATTAGTGTATACCGCGACACAGGTAAGGGCGAGGATTATGGCCATGTAAAATCGATTTACGCACCCCCCAGTGGAATTCTTTCCACCGACCGTTCCAAGGCGGTTCTTCTGTGGCGATTTATTTATGTTGTTGTTTGTTACTTACTGTGTGTATCACTTGTGTCTTTTTATTTTGGATTGCCATTTGGCCATTTTGTGGGAAAGTATCTGCCCTTATGGCCTTCCTTTGTTTAGGTTTCCATTATGGTCTGGTCGCTTCATGTTTGTGTTTCTTTCCCTTTGGTGTCTTTGATGGGTGGAGTAAGTTAATTGTATCGATTCCTGATCTTTGTTTTACTTCTACTTTCCCTTCTGCACCGAGGACACAATTGGCTTTAAAATCAAGATCAACCGTGGTCAAGATTAGCATTTCTTGTCGATATTATCCGCGGTCATAATGCCGAAACAATGTGCGCGCCAATGACAGCTAAACCGACCTCCGAGGGACAGATCAAAATTTTGGATTACAAATACCTTGTTAAGTCGACTAAAGCTACTAAATGCTGAGACCGATGACTGCAAATTTTCAAGCAAAATGTTAACTGATAACTAGGCTTAAAAGTTACACAAATTCAAAGTCTTGTATTTTTCTGCATGTCCCAGTATGACCAAGTGAATAGGAAATTTGCCGTTCAAAAAGTAGCTTTTTTATCTTCGAGCTTATTTTGTCATATCAACAATAAAAATGGTAGATTTTGTAGCTACTATGCATAATGACGGGTTATTAATAGAGTTGTTTAACTATAATTTCGGTAGTTATAAATCGGTTTATCATTTCTAATTTCCCGTTTACAGAACCAAACCTCCGCACAAATACACAATAAACAACCGCCGAAACAAGATTAGCCGAAAAACATCCGCGGGCAGGAGAACGGTGTGATACATGTGAATATAACGCATGATCAATTCTGCATTAGATGCATTGTTTCTGTGAACTTGTTACATGTAACCTCTTCCTCGTCTTAAATACTGCCTTGATTTGTCAGCTTAATGGGGATTTTTTTGACGTCCCCTCGTATCTAAGACTGAGTTCTTCAGATTATTATTTCGTTTTGAAGAACATATACTAAGAAATACAAAATAAATACAACGGTTACCATGTACTGGAGGAAATCTTTAACAATATTATTGTTGGTATACGAAAGTAGGTTCAAAACGATGAAATTCTTATTTTTTTTTTTATTTTTTTTTTTCTGTTGAGCTGGCATTTTCCTCAACGCAGACCACCGTCTATTATTTTTACGAAACTAACCTTTTTTGTACCAAAGGGAATCTTTCTCCTTATATATAGCAGGAGTTCATCTCAAAATTTAGGGGTGACAGGTTGTGTTTTTTCTTCAAAATTTAGACTTTCGGATGCGTCTTTAAACCGCGGTTCCGTCTCCGTATGACCTCAGCTGTTGGTGGGACGTAAAACTAAAACTCACTCTCTCTTCAAAATGTATTTGGAAAATGGCTGGACTTTTTGCAAACAGTGTAGGCCCTGATCAGACATTTGATCTAGGCCTGCTCTGTTTGCCAAATACCTGTTTAGGAGTTTCTGGTGCTAAATTGGTTAATTTTTATTGGAACTGAGGGCGGGCTTGTCGGCCAACGCCCATAGGGGCTTGGCAGAATAGATTGGGCTGTATGATGCTTCGACGCAGAGCTCAAACCGACCGAGCATGAGAACTAATAAACCTCTCCTCCCCAGGCAAAGCGGTGCGTGTCACTGAAACATAGACCCTATTGGTTTCATTGGGCGGCAAGGCGTTGGATTTCATTTCATCTCAATGCCCGGCAAAATCGTCTCCAGTGTTGGCGGGGACGCTAAACATCAAATCAAACACACAAAAACACGTATTTGTAAACATGGCGTCAGATGCGATTATATATTGCATAATTTTATTTCAATAATTATGTAAATACGTTAGCGAATTGCAAACACATGTAAAACCAGCTTGGTACTAAGGCCTATGAATTTCAGCCTTTAGCTGTAGGGAGGGCTTTAGTTGATGACCATATTTGTCAGTCAGCCACCAAGTTTGCTGTTTGTGTTACAGAAGGCCAAGACAGGCCTCCTATGTTTTATTGGTAAAAGACCATACGGAGCACGGTTTATTGCAAATTCAAGCTCTCGTACCACAGCTGAACTCTCCAAATTATTGTCTGTCTTCGTGTTTTACTGCCATCAAAAAGCATGTGATAAAATATTGCGACAAAGTGCATGTATTCGAAAGATCAGGTCGAAATCCGTTTTGGCCTATAACAAGTCTAATGAAGTTTTAAATAAAATGAAATCCAGGAGTTTTCGTGCTTCAAGTCTGTCTACTTATGTTTTTTCAACCCTTTACACCACACTTCCTCATAATCTGATAATAGAAAAACTTATTGATTTAATTGAATGGACATTTCATAGGGAAGACTCCCTCTATCTTGCATGTAATGTAAGAAATACGTTTTTCACTTCTGAAGAGCATACAAACTATACTTTTTGGTCATGTCAGAAGGTGTGTGAAGCTCTCACCTTTCTACTTGACAATATTTACAAAATATTTGGTACTAAGTTATTTAGACAAGCTGTGGGTATTCCGATGGGTACTATTTGCACATCACTTGTTTCTGATCTGTTTTTGTTTTGTTATGAGAGGGACTTCATGATGTCCCTTTCTGCTGATAACAAGTCTGAAATCATTGAAGATTTTAGCTCCACTTCTAGATATTTGGATGATTCATTAAATATGATACCTAGTTCGATGGTTTTTCGCCCCCGCCCATAGGGGCTTGAAGAAATATATGGGCTGCACGATGCTTCTTCGCATAGCTGAATCCGGCCCGCACACTAGTACTGGTAAACCGCTTAGAGGATCTAAGCCTGTCCAGGAACCGCGGTGCGAGGCGGACCGTCCATGCTAAATAAACCCTATTGGTTTCTTTGGGCGACAGGGCTTTAGATGTCATTTCATCTCAATGTCGGGTTAAAGTCCCACAAATTGGAAGCAACGTCTCCAAAATGGCCTTTACAGTGTTGACGGGGACGTTAAACCTCAAACAATCAATCAATCATCAGTTCAATGGTTTCATCAGTCAAATTTACTCCCGAAACTTCAGTTAAGTAAAGCAAATTTTCTTATACGGAGACCCCGTTTTTGGATTTACACCTATCCATTGTAGATGGGTTTGTTTCTTGTAAATTTATGTTAAACGCGACGATTTTGATTTTGAGATTGTAAACTTTCCTTTTTTGGATGGTGATGTTCCACGTGCGCCAACCTATGGCGTTTATATTTCGATTTGCCAGAGTGTGTAGTCATGTAACTGACTTCAACACTCGTAATAAATTGTTAACTACTAAACTTCTTAATCAGGGTTATCGGTACCATAAACTATGCAAAGATTTTTCAAAAGTTTATTGACGCCATTCTGATTTAATTTCAAAATTCAATACTGGACTTAAATCTCTTCTGCAACAAGGTCTATCGGAACCTGAATTTTATGGTGACTTAGTAAATAAATTTAGAAAAGTTATAACCGCAAAGATTTCAGCACCCGATTTTGTAAAATCATTCTTTGATATAATAAGATTGGGTACAACATAAATGTTATACGACAGACTGCATGCATGGTAGTTAACCCAATCACGGTTGACAACTTTGCTTCCCTCTTGAAATGCACGCCGGTGGGTAAGGCCTCAGATTCTATGACGGTTCCAACGTAAAGGCTTATGTTGGTGGGTACCTGAGGCTCTGTCTCTGGACGGGCCCATTTCAGTCTAACTGTTGGTTTTATTTTGCTCCAGCATTTCTGTTGTTTCTTGCTGTCGACTACTCACCGTTGCTTCATCTCTGTGGTTGTTTGATTTTTGTATTCACGGAAATGTTGCACTGATGAGTTAGGAGGCCTTCATGCGGACTGAACAAATTATTTGTCTTAATCGCGACGGAAGTAAGGGCGGGGATTGCTGCCACGTAAAATCGATTTAAGCCCCACCCCACCCACCCCCAGTGGAATTCGTTTCCGCTGACCGTTCCAAGGCGGTTCTTCTGTAGCGGTTTGTTTTTGTTATGGTTTGTCTTTGGGTGTTTGTGTCGCTTATATTGTTTTATTTTGGATAGCCTTTTGGTCATTTTGTGGGAAAGTAACTGTCCCTTTTGCTTTCCGCTGTTGGTGTTTCCGTTGGGGTCTGTTGCTTCATGTGTGTATTTTTTTCCCTTTGGTGTCTCTGATGGGAGCTTTGGGTTAATTGTATCGATTCCTGATCATTGTCTCTACTTGTTTTTTTCCATTACGAAAACACACCTACACAAAGACATTGTAAACTTTATCGCCGAAATAAGGAAAATTTTAAGATGAAAGATTGTGATTTGTTTTCTTATCTCTGCTCAAAACATAGATTGTGGGTACATGTTAGTACCGCCTGATCGATGTTTTGATGTGATGTTTTACCTCTCCGTCAAATCATATAAGGAAACAATTGAGCTGTTGCTTTAAAAATGAAGTTTTTTTTATTCCAAATCACACATGTCCAAGTAAACGAAATACGTAATTGTGGTCTATATATGCTGGTTACCAGCGTCTGCTTGAGCATCAGCTGTCTCTTCGACCGTGTCGTTATCTTCTACACTGAAAATAGATACAGTTTTATCATTATCGTCGCGTCTGAGAGTGTAATAACGCCATGTAATAATTTCGATAATCCACTAGTGGATTAAATATGCAAATTAGCTAGATACGTCCGTAACGTTACATGTACGACGTCTTTAACGACGTCGCGTATACTAATGGCGGAATATATATATTTTTGCAAACAATCGTGAATAAAATGCGTTTTAAATGTCATATGATAAATAGAATTTTGCATTCGTGCTCATGTATTATTGAATTTATTAAACTCGCTGAGGAAAAGGGATAAACTGCTCGGCAAAGCCTCGCATTTTATCCCTTTTCCTCAACTCGTTTAATAAATTCAATAATACATGAACACTCATGTTAGATCCTCTATATAAATAATTTGATACATAAATTTAGTGTTAAGCTCCACAAGCGGTACATTACACGGCTGTAGCAAGTAATCGGCTGTTACAGATATTCTGACAAAAAGTAGGAGGGGTTAGCCAAAATCAAGAACGAGGTCCATGGATCGACATATGCACATATTTATGTTAAAAGTTGTTTGATGGTAAAATCTTAACATAAGACAAAGCTTCATACATGGTTAACTATCAGTCTCCTTTCAGTTTGGGATGTTATCTATTGGTGGAATTGGCAACTGGCATTACTGCTAATATTTGGTTGACTGTAACCTCAAAACAATATTGTCAAGATGAAATCAAGACGTTTCAACTTGATCTGATGTAAAATAAAGGGGGAATTTGCCCACTTAGTTTACGGAGTTTCCAAAGTAGCATAACTTTGTCAATATTGAGTGAATTTTGCACTTAAAACAATATGCACTGCTTAACATCACTATAAATAACGTTTCAGCTGGATGGGGTGTAAACTATGGGAGGTTTAGCCTGAAACAACAAGTTAACATCAATTTGCCAATGAACATAACTCTAGCTAATATTTGGTGTACTGAAACTAAGAAATAATATGTACTACTCTAGATCACTGTCTTATCATAAATCAAGTTTTAGCTGGATGGGGTGTAAACTGTAGGAGTGGTAAACATGAAACGAAAGGTTTACATTAATTTTCAAAGGGCATAACTCTGCTGATATTTAGTGGACTGTAGAAATAATATGCACCACTTGATGTCATGGTGTCACTATTTATAATATCACATCTTGGTCTTATGAGGAGACAGAAATCAAATAATAACAATTGTTAATGTGACACAATTCTGATAGCATATGGTGGACCATAACCGCGAAACAATATGTGCTGCTCCACATCATGGTCTAAATATATATATCAGGTTTCGCTTAGAATGGGTGAGTGTTTGAGTTTTACGTCCCACTAACAGCTAAGGTCAAACGGAGACGGGATTTCGGTTTTACGACTCATCTGAAAGTGTGGGAAGCCCTGGATCGATCCTGTGACCCCTGGTTAGCAAGGCGAGTAGCGTAACCACTTTACCAAGGAGGCTTCAAAAGTTTCGTTTACATGAAATATTTAATGAAGGTGGAATTAGTTAGAAAAGAAATGTTCATAAACTTTCATCAAATCGGCATAATAGAAGTGGAAGCAATGATCAGGAATCGATACCACAGCTCCCATCAGAGACACCAAAGGGAAAGAAACACAAGCATGAAGCAACAGACCCCACCAGAAACATCAACAGCGGAAAGCCAAAAGAACCGTTACTTTCCCACAAAATGGCCAATAGGTTACCCAAAATAAAATAATATAAGCGATATAAACATACAAAGACAAATCATAACAAAAATAAATCGCGACAAAAGAATAGCCTTGGAACGGTCACCGGAAACGAATTCCACTGGGGCGGGGGTGGGGGGGGGGCTTAAATCGATTTTACGTTGTCATAATCCTTGACTTTACTTCCGTCGCGATTAAGACCAACAATTAGTTTAGTCCGCAAGAAGGCCATCTAACTCATCAGTGCAAAATCCCCGTGAACACAAAAATCAAACAACCACAGAGATGAAACAACGATGAGGCCTCGACAGCAAGAAACAACTGAAATGCTGGAGCAAACGAAAACCAATAGTTACACTCCGATTGACCCGACCAGAGACAGAGCCTCTGGTACCAACCAACATAAGCCTTTTCAGGGGCGTGGCCGGTGTAGAACATTTCGTTGCTGGTCATGGGCAGACTCGGCAAGACCGGGTCTGCTGTTTTCGTTTGTTTGGTGCGTTCTTTGCTTCCAAGGGGTCTGACTATTTGGAACTTATTTATCTTCACTGCAGCTGGTGCTGTGTCGTGTGGCGGCCGTAAAAAGTCTCCCCGTACATCCATCATAGTGCAGATTATATTTTCTAGTCCTTTGGGATCATTGGGTTCATTTAGAATCATTTTGAAAAGAGAGTTCGGCTTAAGCCGGTGCTAGGGGGCGGGGTCGGTGAAGCACATCTCGGTGTTGGTCATGGGCAGACTCGGTAAGACCGGGTCTGCTGTTTTCGTTTGTTTGGTGCGTTCTTTGCTTCCATTCGGAACTTATTTATCTTCACTGCAGCTGGTGCTGTGCCGTGTGGCGGCCGTAGAAGTCTCCCCGTACATCAATCATAGTGCAGATTACATTTTCATGTCCTTTGGGACCATTGAGTTCATTTAGAATCATTTTGAAAATACAGTTCTGCTTTAGCCGGTGCTAGGGTCGTGGCCCGTGTAGCACATTTCGGTGCTGGTCATGGGCAGACTCGGTAAGACCGGGTCTGCTGTTTTCGTTCGTTTGATGCGTTCTTTCCTTCCAAGGGGTCTGACTATTCGGAACTTATTTATCTTCACTGCAGCTTGTGCTGTGCCGTGTGGCGGCCGTAAAAAGTGTCCCCGTACATCCATCATAGTGCAGATTATATGTTCTGGTCCTTTGGGATCATTGACGTCATTTAGAATCATTTTGAAAATAGAGTTCTGCTTAAGCCGGTGCTAGGGGGCGTGGCAGGTGTAGCACATTTCGGTGCTGGTCATGGGCAGACTTGGTTAAACTGGGACTGTTGTTTTGTTTGGTGTGTTCTTTGCTTCCAAGGGGTATGACTATTCGGAACTTATTTACGTTGGAACCGTCATAGAATCTGAGGCCTGACCCACCGACGTGCAATTAAAGAGGGAAGCAAAGTTGTCAACCGTGATTGGGTTAACTACCATGCATGCAGTCTGCCGTTTACTATTTATGTTGTACCTTATCTTTTTTTATATCGAATAATGATTTAACGAAATTGGGTGCTGAAGTTATTGCGGTAATAAATTGTTTTGAATTCATATACTAAGTCACCTTTAAATACGGGTTCAGATTGATCTTGTTGCAGAAGAGATTTAAGTTCAAATTTTGAATTTTGAAATTAAATCAGAATGACGTCTATAAAATTTTGAAAAGGCTTTGTGTAGTTTATGGTGGCGATAACCCTGATTAAAAGTTTATCCGTTAACAATTTATCATGAGCATTGAAGTCAGTTATATGACTACACACTCGGGCAAATCGAATTATTTGCGAAATATAAACGCCATAGGATGGCGAACGAGGAACATCACCATCCAAAAAAGGAAAGTTTACAATCTCAAAATCAAAATCATCATGTTTATCATACAATTTGCAAGAAACAAACCCATCTACAATACATAGATGTAAATCCAAAAACGGGGCCTCTGTATCAGAAGAACTTGCTTCATTTAACTGCAGTTCTTGAAGTTTGACTGATCAAACCATCAATATTTAATAAATCATCCAAATATCTAGAAGTGGAGCTCAAAATAGAAGTAGAGGCAATGATCAAGAATCGATACAATTAACCCACAGCTCCAATCAGACACCAAAGCTTCAATGATTCCAGACTGGTTTTCAGCAGAAAGGAACATCATGAAGTTTCTAACAACAAAACAAAAACAGATCAGCCACAAGTGGTGCGCAACTAGTACCCATCGGAATTCCAATAACTTGTCTAAATCACTTAGTTCCAAATTTTACGTAAGTATTGTCAAGTAAGAAGGTGAGAGCTTCACACACTTTCTGACATGACCATAAAGTATAGTTTTATGCTCTTCACAAGTGAAAAAAAGCATTTCATACATTCCATGCAAGATAGGGGGAGTGTTCCCTATGTAACGTCCATTCAATTAAATCATTAAGTGTTTCTTTTATACGATTATGTGGAACTGTAGTGTAAAGGGTGGAAAAAGCATAAGTAGAAAGACTTGAAGCACGAAAACGCCTGGATTTCAAGTTATTTAAAACTCCATTAGAATTTTTATAGACCAAAACAGATTTCTGCCTGAACTTTCGTCGTACTACTGATTAGAACTATCGTAGAATTTATTCGCCTCGGTATCCAGAATCCGTAATACAGAAATGGTAAATGAACTTAGAAAAGCAAGCACTGAGTGGCGTCCACGATTCAACATTATTATGGACAGTCACTTCAGTCTAGTATTGTTTCTTTTAAAAGCATGTAATCTACGTTTATAATTACCTTTTTTCTGGTGCCTTGGGATCTAGTTTTACGCTTTCGACAGTCCAGAAGCGAGACAATATCAAAGTTCGATATATTACCCTCATGATAAATGATGTCATTAAAGAAATAAATGGAAAAGATGCCTGTAATAAGTTAATCCATTTTATTTCAGTTTCTTGCCGTTTAATAATTTTAAATTTAGCTGTAGAATTAACACCATAATAAGTTTTTTTTTTCCACTGGCTGTATAGAAATATCTTTTATAGAATAACTCTGTTAATAATTGGTGGAGTTCAAGCTCGAAAGAATATGCGTTGTGTCACAACATGGTCTAACTCTGTATTAAGTTTCATCTTGATCGTATCTAAATTTTAGGAGTTAGCCAGAAACTAAGTATTTACAGACATTTTGCAAGGGATATAACTGTATAAATGTTTATTCGACCATAATCTCAAAACAATATACTCTTACTTATAAGTCCCAAATAGTTGCTCAGACCGAGCAGACCGATTTATCAAATATATGACAGCTGATGCCTTGCTGGTATAGAAGTAATGGCATGAGGTTGTAATTAATCCTGATTTATTCAGAGAATTTTGCAGCCAAGCATGCTAGAGGTTTTAAATTAGAGACTGAAATGTTTATCCTAGTAAAGGTATACACATCTGTTCATTTTGTACCAGAAACCCCAAAACGGGCAATTGGCAAACAGTGCAGGCCCAGATCAGACGCCACAGAGCGGGGCGTTTATCAGGGCCTACACTGTTTGCAAATAAAATTTGAAGAAAATCACAACCTGTCACCCCTAAACTTTGAAGCGGAGTCTAGCTATATATAAGAAGAAAAATTCATTTGGTACGAACCCCCGTGTATACCCCAAATCTTATGCAGAAAATTTGAGTTTAGAGGGAAATACTTACTGAGTCTTACTGTTGGTTTTCTTTTGCTCCAGCATTTCAGTGGTTTCTTGCTGTCGAGTCCTCACCGTTGTCTCGCCTCTGTGGTTCTTTGATTTGTGTGTTCACGGAGATGTTGCACTGATGAGTTAGGAGGCCTTCATGCGGACTGAACAAATTATTTGTCTAAATCGCGACGGAAGTAAGGGCGAGGATTGTGGCCACGTAAAATCGATTTAAGCCCCCCAGTGGAAATCTTCCACTGACCGTTCCAAGGCGGCTCTTCTGTGGCGATTTATTTATGTTGTTGTTTGTAACTTACTATGTGTATCACTTGTGTCTTTTAATTTTGGATGGCCATATGGCCATTTTTTTGGGAAAGTAACTGTCCTTATGGCCTTCCTTTGTTTAGGTTTCCATTATGGTCTGGTCGCTTAATGTTTGTATTTCTTTCCCTTTGGTGTCTTTTATGGGTGGAGTAAGTTAATTGTATCATTTCCTGATCTTTGTTTTATTCTACTTAATTTGCTTTAATGTCGCTAACAATATAGTGAGTATTGATTTGAACTGCCCCATAGATGCACACGGGCACCATCTACAGTAAAACTTCAATAACTATAACACATCTGAGCCCATGAAAAAAAGTTATTCCAAATAGGGGTATTTCGAATTACTGACGTTATCTCATAGTGTCAGGTCATAAAGCATGGTAGGGACCACTTAAGGGTATCTTAACGATCTTCTATACAATAAAGTTATGTTGTGTACACTCGTTAGAATCGCCTCATTGAGGCGATTCTAATGAGTATACACAGCACACATTTGAAAGATAAATGAGGAGAAAATCATATGTTAACCTTACTGGTTATCTGCAGCTTTGGGATAGAGTAACTGATGCATTTCTAATGAGCCCCCACACTCTATATTGGAGTATTTTGTTTGATTTCAGATAAACGTCCCTGTCAACACTGTATAAGTCATTTTGGAGACATTGCTTCCATTGTTGAGTGTCTTTTACCCAACATTGACATGAAATGACACCTCAAGCCCTGCCACCCAATTTAACCAATAGGATTTATAAGCATGGACGGTCGGACCTGCACCACTTTTCCTTGGGAGTTTTTGAAACCTCTCAGCTGTTTACCAGTTTCCCTGTGCATTCTGTTCGTGCTCTGCGTGGAAGCATCTTGCAGCCCATTCTATTTCTTTAAGCCCCGTTGGGCTGGGGTGGTTATGTTTGGCATAAAAGTAAGGACAATATAAAATACCACCTTCAGTATGTTAGCACACGTTGCGGCTTCATTTATTTGTTCAACTATTTATGTACTGTTTAATATGTCAATATTACGTATTATTGTTTTCTCAGGTGAAATTTCTTAAAAATAAATTTCATGACATTTATCATTAAAATAAATGTATTTTAACAATAAGCTTAAGGTGTAGCATTAAGTCACCCACTGTCGTGTTTCGAATCTTGCTCGGGGTCACATGTGAGATGCCAAGTTCTGCATCGGAAGGCCATGTCGTTTTTCTCTGGTTATTCAGTTTTTTGTCTACCTCTCCGATCGGATCGTATAAGTGAAATAATGTTGAAAAGGCTGTGAAACCCAAAACCAAAAAGCTTCAGATCCACTGAAAATATGAATGGATTTTCTGAAAGGTGATTAATTTTATTGCCACATGTTTAGACAATTGATGTAGCTTATCATGTTAAACTGAGACTTATTGAAGTTCACTTTGACAAGTGAAAATAAACATAGCTGTTATTCTGGAGAGGCTGAAATGCCCATACCTGTATTTTTGGGTGGTAAAAACTAGGAGTAAATATATGCTGCTCCACATAATGGTCTAAATATACCTCGCGTCTCAGCTTGATTCAATATTGACTGTGGGAAAAAGTAGCCAGAAACAAAATGTTTGCAAAATTTTTCTAAGGGACATATCTATGTTTGATGTTAGGTTGACCGTAATCGCGAAACAATATGCGCCACACCACATCATAGTTAAACTAAAATTGAGTTTCCGCTTGTTCGGATATAATTGTAGGAGGAGTTAACCGAAAATTAAATGTTTACAACAATTTTCGAAGGAACTTAACTCTTATAGATATTAAGTAGACCTTAACCTCGAAACAATATGCGTGGCTCCACAACATGCTTTATCTATGTGTCAAGTTTCAGCTTGATCGAATGTTAATTGTAGGAGATGTTAGTCGAAAACGAAATGTTTACAGAAATGTCAAAGGGGTAATTACTCTGTTATTGTTTGGTGGATCATTACTTGGAAACAATATACGCTGCTCCACATTATGGTCTAACGGCATATCAAATTTCAGCTTGATCGGATGTAAAATTTATTAGGTGCAATCCGAAAACGAAAACCTTATAGACGGACGGACAAACGAGCGAGCGGACGGGCGGGCAGACGGACGGACGGACGCCGATGGGCATAATATAATACGACCGTTTTTCATACGGGCATATAAAAATGTGCCAAATCCAAATTAATTATAGTCACGTCAGTGTTAGAATGTTATCTCAACATTACTATATTCCACATGCCTTATTAGTTACGAGTATGTTTTCATATATTCCTACCATAGTTATTACAGGAATACAAATTTTCAGCAATATCCTACATCGCGCTCTGTCATATTGTGGCACATTGTCCTGTTATGACAAACGTACCTGCGAAATTTCGTGATCACATTACACCCGGTTTGGATTATGGCCACGTAAAATCGATTTAAGCCCACCCCCCCCCCCACCCCCGCCCGCCCCAGTGGAAGTCGTTACACTGACCGTTCCAAAGCGGTTCTTCTGTCGCGGTTTATTTTTGTTATGGTTTCTCTTTGGGCGTTTGTGTCGGTTATGTTGTTTTGTTTTGGATCGCCAGGCCATTTTGTTGGACAGAAACTGTCCTTTTGGCTTTCCGCTGTTGATGTTTTCATTAGGGTCTGATGTTTCATATTTGTGTTTCTTTGCCTTTGGTGTCTCTGATTGGAGCTGTGGGTTAATTGTATCGATTCCTGATCATTGCCTTCATGTCTTTTTGGAGTTATGGTTCGGACACGATCTTTACAAATGTAGATGTTCCACTGATGAGTTAGAAATTGTTTATGCGTACCCATTAAATTATTTGTCAAATCCATTACAGAACCAAAGACGAGGATTGTAGCCACGTAAAATCGACGTAAGACTCTCCCTCAAGCCCCGACACCCGGAAAAGTACTGACTGTTCCAAGGGGTTCTTCTTTTATAATTTTCATGGATGTATTGCTAATATCTTTTTGTTTTGAACGGCCGTTTTGCCATTTTGTGCGAAAGTAACTTTCAATTTAGCTTTCCGCCTGTGAAGTTTTTATCGGGATGAAGTTGTTTTTTGCCTTTGTTTTTTTTTCCGTTGTTGACGTAGTTGTTAGGTTTTGGATAATTGCATCGATTTCTGATCATTATCGTCACTTCGATTCAGGCAAAGAAATATACAATATAGAGTGCAAAAGCCAAACCGGCCAGATTGATCTTGTTTGCATCATATGAGCCCCGCCAAGCGAATTTGTGTCTTCGAGCATTCCGTCATGACAAATTTTAACTGCGCATGCCCAGCCATTCAGCGGGGCCAGGGATATGGCTTTCTGTCTGAAGGTTCCTCTTGATTCACTGCTTGTATGAGCGAGCAGCGAAGGTTCTGGCGAAACAGCGCGGATGCACAGGCTCGCCTGAACCTTCGCTGCTCGCATAGGCGATAAGTACCAAAATCGCTTGACGGGGCCCATATCGTCTTCGCATTACTCAACCAAACAGAAACGTTTAATGAACATAACGCATTATCCTACTGCGCAGTGATGAGTTCTTACGTGCATATGGTATTCTTGTACCATTTACTTCTGGAATTTATATGCAAGTTTCTATATGGGCTGCATGATGCTTCCACGCAGAGCTGAATCCGGCCCGCACACTAGTACTGGTAAAATAGAAGTAAAACAAAGATCAGGAATCGATTCAATTGACTACTCCACCCATCAAAGACACCAAAGGGAAAGAAACACAAACATTAAGCGACCAGACCATAATGGAAACCTAAACAAAGGAAGGCCATAAGGACAGTTACTTTCCCACAAAATGGCCATATGGCCATCCAAATAAAAAGACACAACTGATACACACAGTAAGTAACCAACAACGCCATAAATAAACCGCCACAGAAGAACCGCCTTGGAACGGTCAGTGGAATGATTTCCACTGGGGGGCTTAAATCGATTTTACGTGCCGCTTAGAGGATCTAAGCCTGTCCAGGAACCGCGGTGCGAGGCGGACCGTCCATGCTAATAAACCATATTGGTTTCATCGGGGCGATAGGGCTTGAGATGTCATTCCATCTCAATGTCGGGTAAAAGTCCCACAAAATTGGAAGCAACGTCTCCAAAATGACCTTTACAGTGTTGACGGGGACGTTAAACCTCAAATCAAACAAAAAACATACCTTTCCTGACGGCCCCCACGCATTTGGGCTTGACTGCATGATGCTTCAACGCAGAGTTGAATCTGACCGCACACAAGTACTGGTCATTACGAAAACACGCCTATACAAATACATTGCCACCTTCATCGCCGAAAAAATGAAAATTTTAAGATGAAAATTGTGATATTTTTCTTATTTCCGCTCAAAATATAGATTGTCGGCACTCTTTAGAACCGCCTCGTCGAGGCGGTTCTAACCAGTACCCTTAATCTCTATTTTAGAGCAGAAATAAGGAAAATAAGGTTTATCCCTGTAAACCCCAGTTTTACTATATAGAACTGTGGTTCAAGGGGGTGAGAATTATACATATAGGCGTGTTTTCATGATGTAAAACGGTATAGGGGTTATGTGCAGCATTACCCTACACAAGTACTGTTAAACCGCTTAGAGGATGTAAGCTTGCCCAGGCAAAGTGGTGCATGCTTATAAACCCTATTGGTTTCATTGGGCGACAGGACTTGAGATTTTATTTCATCTCAATGTCGGGTAAAGGTCCCGCAAAATTGGAAGCAATGTCTTCAAAATGACCTATAAAGTGTTGACGGGGGAGTTTAATCTGAAACAAACAAACATACCTTTCCGGTGTAAGCATGAGTTTTACAAAATTCTGATACTTCGATTGCGGATGTCCCTCATCTTGTGATGACAATTATTTGGTGTTTAGCAGCACCATGTACATTGCAACTTTAGCGAATGCAAGCGTATATTTAACCCGAGAGTAAACTTGATTCTGTCCAGATCCCAAGTAAGATTCAAATTTTCTCTCCCAAGGTAAAACAGATATGAAGGCAATGAATCGAATCAATTACCACACACCTCCCTACCTTAAAACTTATCTGGCGTGCAAGAAAGGGCAGCTATTTTCCTTTTGGCGCAGGTATCAATGACAGCATTCAATATCTGATTTATATAACAATAGAAAATTAAATTGAATAGAATTACTGGGAATCGATACAATCAACACGAAAACACACCTGTATGATTTTGACCCCTATAACCCCACTTTTATATAGTAAAACTGGGGTTTGCAGGGATATACATTATTTACCTTATTCCTGCTCTAAGACATAGGTTGTGGGTACTTGTTAGAACCGCCTCAGCGAGGCGGTTCTAACGATTACCCACAACCTATTTTTCAAGCAGAAATAAGAAAAATATCGTAATTTTTCATCAGCTAATTTTCATTGTTTGGAGGTAAAATTTTCAATATGTTTAGATAGGCGTGTTTTCGTAATGAACCCTAGACACCAAATGGAAAGAAACACGAACCTGAAATATCTAATCCAAACGAAAACATCACAAGCGGAAAACCAAAAGGAGAGTCACAGTTCCCACAAAATAGCGTATACAATTACGGACTATTTAAATGATAAACCACAACAGAAACATCACGAAAACACGCCTATATAATTTTGACCCCCCCCCTTGAACCCCACTTTTATATTGTAAAACTGGGGTTTCCGGGGGTATACTTTATTTTTCTTATTTCTGCTGTAAAATATAGATTGTGGGCACTCGTTAGAACCGCCTTTTCTTATTTCTGCGCTAAAATATAGATTGTGTGTTCTCGTTAGAACCACCTCACGGAGGCGGTTTTAACGAGTGCCCACAACCTATATTTGGAGCAAAAATAAGAAAATTAAGGTACACCCCCGGAAATGTCTTATTTCTGCTCTAAAATATAGATTGTGTGTACTCGTTATAATCGCCTTATCGAGGCGGTTCTAACGAGTGCCCACAATCTATATTTGGAGCAGAAATAAGAAAAATGTCACAATTTTTCAACTTAAAAATTTCATTTTTCCGGCGATAAAGGTAGCAATGCATTTGTATATACGTGTTTGCGTAATGAAACACCTTGGAACGGTCAGTAAAACGTATTTTACTGGGGTTGGGATAAAACAGATAGTGCGTGGCCACAATCCTCGACCGTGGTTTCGTCGTGGTTTAGACAAATAATCTTATACGGGTGTGAGGGGTGGATGGAAAAATCCGTCCCGAGGGCCACAGTCCGGCATCACGAGGCTTGACGAGTGATGCCGGACAGTGAACCCGAGGGACGGATTTTTCTATCCACCCCTCACACCCATATTGGATTCTTTTTCTTGCATACCTTCCATTTCTATTGCGAATTTTTAATGCTGCTGTCACTTCGGTTACCGACGTCCGCCTTTTTGTGATGCCACAACAGGAATGTTTAGTGACGTCACACATGACGACGCCGCGCATGAGGTTGTAATCAACCGTCCTTCGGATCGGGACGTTAACTGGAGGCCCCCTGTGCAGGGAGAACCATCAGCCCCTGTGCAGGTTAAAGATCCCTACCGTAATTACATGATTACTGTGTAGGCTTTCATCCTGCAAAACCTGGAGGGTATGTAATGCACACCTGCGTTAATGGTCAAATATGACCGACGCAGTACCAGAAGAAAGATAGATAGATAGATAGATAGATAGATAGATAGATAGATAGATAGATAGATAGATAATAGATAGATAGATAGATAGATAGATAGATAGATAGATAGATAGATAGATAGATAGATAGATAGATAGATAGATAGATAGATAGATAGATAGAATCAGTGCATTTATCAAACACGCGATTATATTTGATTTGGGGTCGGAACACCAGGGTCAGAACATAAATTTCTATCCAAGGGTAAAATCACGGATTTCCTTGTCTGATGTGCAAGATAAAACAGATATTGCGTGACCACAAAACTCGACCGTGGTTATGTCGTGGTTTAGACAAATAATTTGTTCAGTCCGCATAATGGAATCCAAATCATTACGCAAACACGCCTATACAAATACGTTGCCGCCTTTATCGCCGAACAAATGAACATTTTATGCTGAAAAATTGTGATATTTTTTCTTATTTCTGCTCAAAATATAGATTGTGGGCACTCGTTAGAACCGCCTCATCGAGGCGGTTCTAACGAGTACCCACAATCTATCTTTTAGAGCTGAAATAAGGAAAATATGGTATACCCCCGGAAACCACAGTTTTACTATATAAAAGTGGGGTTCAAGGGGGTCAAAATTATATAGGTTTGTTTTCGTGATGCATCAGTGCTGCCTCGCCGAGAACATAAAAAAATCAAACGACTACAAACATGAAAAAAAAAACAAAAAAAAACAAACAAAAAAACGACCAGGACTCGACAGCAACTAATGATTGAAATGCTAGAGTAAAAATGAGTACCAGCAAGTAGACTCTGGTTGGCCCGACCACACACAGAGCATCAGGTACCAATCAACATTACCTAAATTTTAAGTAAGCCTTCAGGCTACAGCCGTTTAAGAACATGAGGCCTCACTCGCTGAGAAACTAATAGTCCTTAAAAAGCAAATCACATTTGTAATAAGAAATAGCTATTTTAAAACCTGCATATCATCTATAAACTTTAAAGGCGATAAGATATAAAAGCTTACCAGACTGCATTTTTCATCACGAAAACACGCCTATATAATTTTTACCCCCTTGAACCCCAATGTTATATAGTAAAACTGGGGTTGGCAGGGGTATACATTATTTTTCGGCTTAAAAACATATATTCTGGATACTCGTTAGAACCGCCTCGCCAAGGCGGTTCTAACGAGTATCTACAATCTATGTTTAGAGCAGAAATAAGAAAAAATATCACATTTTTTCATCTGAAAATTTTCATTTTTCAGTGGTAAATTTCACAATGTATTTGTATAGGCGTGTTTTCGTAATGAACCTCATTCCATATCGCGCAGAAATCCCTTGCTCTTTCGGGATACTTGTAACTGAGCACTTAACAATAGATAAGGAGGGTAATTGTTGACAGCCCAATGAATTTCCCCTTATTTCTCGGAATAAAATGCCATTCTTTCTATTTTTTTTCAACAAGAGCTTTTTCGTTTCAAAATGGTCAGATAAAATTTGTAAATCATGCGACAGACTTCACGCATGTTTGTTGACCGACACAATGTCGATAGGTATGCCGGACCCTTGAAAAATTGCAAGCCGGTGATTCTGGCTTCAGTCTCCATGACAACATCAAACAAAAGAGTCCTGAAATTCCAGCTGTTCATTCAAGAACAAAAAACACCAATTAAAAGTACAGAGACCTCCTCCGCCCCAACCCATAGGGGCTTGAAGAAATATATGGGCTGCACGATGCTTCCACGCAGAGCTGAATCCGGCCCACACACTAGTACTGGTAAACCGCTTAGAGGATCTAAGCCTGTCCAGGAACCGTGGTGCGAGGAGGACCGTCCATGCTAATAAACCCTATTGGTTTCATTGGGCGACAGGGCTTGAGATGTCATTTCATCTCAATGTCGGGTAAAAGTCCCACAAAATTGGAAGCAACGTCTCCAAAATGACCTTAAAAGTGTTGACGGGGACGTTAAACCTCAAATCAAACAAAACAAAAACAGAGACCTCCGTCTTATCGATCTGAAGGCAGACTTGAAGGACAGATACGCCAAAGTTAGCGGACGAAAGAAAGAATTGATTGAAAGATTTTTTTGTTTTTTTTTTTTGTTCGAAATTAAGAAGTCTGTTTTTATCAGCGAGTTGGGGAAAAGGAATCGCATTTTTCCCCTTTCTTTAACGAGTTTATTCAATTATTGACATAGATGATCTTACATGAGTGGTCGTGTATTAGTGAATTTATTAAACGAGTTGAGGAAAAAGGATAAAATGGGAGGCTGTGCCGAGCATTTTATCCCTTTTCCTAAACGAGTTTAATAAATTCAATAATGTATGAGCATGAATGCAAGATTCTATTTATCATATGACATTTAAAACGCATTTTATTCACGATTGTTTTACAAAAAAATGGCAACAGTCCGCCATTAGTAAACGCGACGTCGTTAAGGTCGTCGTACATGTAACGTTACGGGGCGTATCTAACTAATTTACCCATCCCCGCCCATAGGGGCTTGAAGAAATATATGGGCTGCACGATGCTTCCACTCAGAGCTGAATCCGGCCAGCACACTAGTACTGGTAAACCGCTTAGAGGATCTAAGCCTGTCCAGGAACCACGGTGCGAGGCCGTCCGTCCATGCTAATAAACCCTATTGGTTTCATTGGGCGACAGGGCTTGAGATGTCATTTCATCTCAATGTCGGGTAAAAGTCCCACAAAATTGGAAGCAACGTCTCCAAAATGACCTTTACAGTGTTGACGGGGACGTTAAACCTCAAATCAAACAAATTAAACTAACTAATTTGCATATTTAATCCACTAGTGGATTATCGATTTTATTACATGGCGTTATTACGTTCTCAGTCGCGACGCCAAATGACGAAATAATGCTTTAGTTTGCATTTTCTTGAAAGAAACTTATGTTGTAGGTGCTTGCTCGAATAGCCAAATTGAAGCAATTCTAACAAGTACCGACAAGGACTATATTACGGTTATATATTTAGCCCCTTTGTATTCTAGCAAATGTAACTAGTACCCACAACGTGTATAGCCCATGACTTTAGTTATCCACATTGCCGAGTTCGATATTACATCCACCTTCCTCACCAGAGTAACAATTCTCCATATATTTTGCTTTGAACAAGGTGATTTTGTACGAAAGGGATTTGTGGCGTTTCATTTGAGTAATACTGATATTCTCTCGTTTTATTTTGACACACGTTTGTTTACTGCAGGCGGATATCCGGATATTGATTTACCAGGAATGAGTGAGTGTTTCAGTTTTACGTTCCAACAACAGCCAAGGTCATACGGAGACGGGACATCGGTTTAAAGACTCATCCGAAAGTCTGGAGAAGACCGGGATCGAACCTGCGATCCCTGGTTTACAAGGCGAGTAGCGTAACCACTCGACCACGGAGGCTTCTTTGATTTACCAGGACCGTGTCTTTTGGCATCACCAAGAACGGTAACTCGCTGCTTTTAGTCATTGCTCTGTTCGAAATATTTGACAGGGCTCTACAGTACATGAGTTAAACGCATGCGATTTGCATTACAAATACAGATTTTAATATTACATGACGATATACTAGATAATGGCTAAATAAAAACTAACGATCAAAAACATAAATAACTTAAAAGGTCTCACCATTCATCCGGTTCCACGGACTTACGCTTACATCGCTTCAACACCGCAGCGCCAGTTGCCAAACAAGCCAAAGGTACAGCTGCGGCTGTTGCTACTGCAGCAACGTTTTCTGGCTTATCCAGAAAACCTTTAGACTTCTCAGTAATTGGTACAGTCGACGTATTAGGGGTCGATATGAAAGGCGAGCTCGACTGTAAACTGGATGCAGTGGGCGGCGTTATACGAGTAGAGACGCTGGATGTAGTTGGCGGCGTTGTACGAGTAGAGACGCTGCTTTCTGAAATGGCAGTACGAAAACGCCTATACAAATACATTGTCACCTTTATCGCCGAAAAAATGAAAAGGGGGTCTTTCAAGGTATAGGAAATTTGCATTGGTTTCTGCTCACGCTTGGATTTTGATGAAATTATGCACACTAATTGCCTTGGGTATAACCATTATAATTACGATGCATTCACTTTTAAATTTTATTTCCGTAGTAAATTTATTACATATTTTATGAAGTCTCTATCACAACAGAGAATACTCTTATATAAGCTTGTCTAGAGTATTCAGATGTTCATATATCTAATGCTGCTATGTTTTATGAATTAAAGCCATTGTTGGTGAGTTAGTTGATACTATGAATGACCTCATATGTCTGGTAATAGTGGCTGGGCATTCAGTTTTCTTTGATGGTGTCCCCATATTTCAGTTCCTATTTTTGTATTCATTAAAATTTTATATGCATTTTTACCATGTTCCAATTTTTGTCAAGACACCATTTTAGCACAAAAACTACCCACATATGTTAGGGACATGTTGATGAATTTTGATAGAAATTGAGGACCGGTAACATTGTGTTTTAAAAGACTGAATACTGATAGTCTTGATTCAGCAAAATGTGAAATTATATGATTATCATGTTTTGGTCATGCTGTTTAATAATACTTTACTATTGCTTTCAATTTGGATGGCTATAGTATAGTATGGTTTGTGTAAGTAGTTCATAGCATAATTATAAGTATTATTTCAAAACATCCATTTCGGTATTTGCCCCCTAACTATTTTGTCTACAGAACTATAACGCAAAGGTTTTGATGACAAACGTCATCAAACGCACCCATGTAATGATGTGCACAGTTTTCTTTCTGTCTTTCGTGTCTAATTTGGTACTGGTGCTAAGGTGATGTTTAGATTTAACATTCAAATCAACAATATACCAGTCACTTTAGATGTTACTTCAGATTTTGTGAGATTTGTTATCCGACTCGAGATAAATGACTCTCAAGTCAAACTGTTGTTTGTTTATTTAACCCTAACTGTCCATTTAAAAAGAAAGGTTTACTCTAGGGAAAATCAATAACACTTAAGATTACTTTTCCTGGACATTAAGTTTTCAGAATTTGTATCTGCATGGGCACTAGCCAATCTATCTTTTTTGTATAACCCCTATGAACGAAATCAAAAGGCTTCCTGATGCTGTATTCCAAAGCCATTTGAATTTGCTTTTAGAATTCACATGATCGTACATTTGTCAGTGTTCCAAAACTTATGTGATCATGATTGTGTTGTCTATATATTTGTATAGGTCTTTCACTTCATTTACCTATCTCAGCAGTTGTTGCAGTAATTACAAAGCACATTATGTAAGATATCAAGAAGCATTTGAACTCTTGATAATGATTATTCAATCTGTGAGTAGTTATCGCATTACTCATAGGATTTTAAATTATTTTTAGTAAATACATTGTGATGCTTTTTTTCTGTCCAAACACAGCAATGCTCTTTTTAAGCTGAGAGATACATTGCACGGAAATGTACTGGTAATTATTAATGAACAAAAAGCAAGCAAGAACAGTGCTTAAAAAAAACAGTGAACTTGCATTTAGCAGAAACATTCAAGAAGTGGTTGAAAGTTTTACAACCAGAAAAAAATACTAAACGCTCGCTTCCGATAAATTAACCACTATATTGACAAATTAAATAGAAAAAAAAAAGACACTAAAGAAACGGCAACAATTACAATACCAATGCAGAAAAGAGACGTATTTATGTATGTGTACTAAAAGGAAGGAAACTGTTTCTCTCCCTGTCTAATAGCAAAATTTCTCTAGGTCATGGAACAGCTTTGTTTACACCAAATATTCTGTGCCTCATCCATCAATGATATCTTTTGCAACAGAAACTCAATATCAGTGACATTTCGATTTTTGGAAATACTAACCAATAATTACTGTAACTCTTTTGTTAGGATAATAATCCAGCATTCATAAAGACAGAGTATATCTAAGGCTTAATCTGGCCATGGATTTATCAACAGAACTAGTTTTACTAGTAACAACAAACCACTGACCATTGCGTCCTTGCATACCAGCTTGGTATGGAAATGAAAATAAAGGATCTCCTTGCCTTACACCTATTTGAGTAGCATGGCTTATGCAAAGTCATTAAATAAAGTTGCACATGTTCACAATAATTTTGCTGCTAATAAAAAGGCAATATATGTTGTTAAGCATAATTTGTTGATTAGAATACCGTTTGATTTAGTGTTTTACTATCTACTATTTTCGATAGATCATAGTGTATAAATGAAAGGAAAATATCAGAAATCCGTGATATTTTAATAGTTTCTAAGCTATATCAGCTCAATATGTATTCATTTTGATTTGTATAATCTCATTTTATTACGTAATTGTTACGAATTGCCTATTCGTAAGGTTCTTGGATGATTTCAAAAGAAAAGTAAATTTTGCAGAAACGACTTACATCCATTAAAGGTGTAAAACTACAGTGTTACCGGTTTCGGATTTTCATGAAATTTGGAATAGCTAAAAAAGACACATATGGCAAGTTTTCCTAGCAAAATAAAATCTTGACAAAGACTAGAACATATTTATCCTAGGGATTGAATTTTGATAATTTTTCAAAATTTTATTTAAAAAATGAGATTTTTGATAATTATTTTATCAGAAAATGTAAACTTTAATTAATTCAAAAGGTTTTTTAGTATCAAAAAAAATGCCTATGGAGTTCTGCATTCAATCCAGTTCACAGATCTTGAAACTAAATAAAACATAAGATTTAAGACGCACTTATTTAGAGACAGACACCAGCTCATAGAGGGAGTCAGTTAGAGTGGCCTCCTGAGTCCTACTTTGATTTATATAATTTATTAAATACATTTTTATAGGTTGTATATGCTGAGTTATTACTATACAAAGTTTAAAGAAAAAACATGCATGGGCACAAATGAAAGACCCCCTTTATGATGAAATATTGTGATATTTGTCTTATTTCTGCTAAAAATATAGATTGTGGGCACTCGTTAAACCGCCTGGAGGCGGTACTAACGAGTACCCGCAATCTATATTTTAGAGCAGAAATAAAAACAATAAGGTTTACCCCTGTAAACCCCAGTTTTTATAGATAAAGTGGGGTTAAACGGGGTCAGAATTACATGGGCTTGTTTTCGTGATGCATATGACGTGAAAATCAGAAAAGTAAAACTAACAAGAGATGTTGTTTCATCTGAAGATGAGACCGTTTAATCTCGCAAACTATCGTAAGGCTTAGGCAAAGTCTCAATAAACTAAACACTCCTATCTATCTATCTATCTATCTATCTATCTATCTATCTATCTATCTATCTATCTATCTATCTATCTATCTATCTATCTATCTATCTATCTATCTATCTATCTATCTATCTATCTACCTATCCATCTATCTATCTATCTATCTATCTATCTATCTATCTATCTATCTATCTATCTATCTATCTATCTATCTATCTATCTATCTATCTATTGTTATGCGATTGATCACTTATAACAATTACTCGCAGGTATACATTACATACACTCCAGATTTGCAGGATGAAAACATACACAGTAATCATATAATTACGAAAGGGATTTTTTGTTTGGGTTTTACAGCCCTTTTAAGATTATTTGACTCATATCGAGCCGATCGTTATTCAGAGATGGAGGCACTAGGGATATATTACCTGCACAGGGGACGGTTCTCCATGCACGGGGCATCCTGTTCACGTTCAGATCCGAAGGACGGTGCATTTTATAGCACTTACTCTTGCAAATGATGCCGGCCACCGCAATTTTATTAACGCTGCCGGAAATCGAACCCGGTGCCTCTAGAATCATAAGCATATACAGTAGAACATCGATGGCTCGAACACCGATGGCTCGTTTACCATGTCTGAGTCGAACTCATTCTTGAGCCCCTAGGGAAATCGTCTACATAAGAAAAAGCGGGGGATAATTTAGCAAATTTTAGTCTTTTATCTTGCAAATGTATGCTGTGTGTACTCATTTGAATCACCTCGATGAGGCGATTCTAATGAGTACACACAGCATACATTTTCATAATAGAACACCGAAAAGATGTCCAAAATATCTCGTTATGCCTCCTGACAGTAACCCTTGGTGACTCGAACTACCCCTGTCTCGAACAGAATTTCGAGGTCCCAAAGGTGTTCGAGCAATTGAAGTTCCACTGTAAATGCACAAACCACTGTCTTTTCATAAAAAAATATTTATAGCTTCATTTTACTTTCGTTTTCGTTGTCATTAATTTTCCTTTGGTAGCAGTGGTCTGCCACTGTTAATTGTAGCAATACGTCATCATTGTCTATTTAAGATATTTGGGTCGATTGTTTATCAATCAACCCAAAGGTATAAACGACAAAACCTCTATTAGTGCTGGAGTCCACGTGACTATCACTGATTTGTAGGAATCCACGCAGATTATTTATAGAATTTTATCGCAGTGAGGTCAGCGTGTTAACGTGGAAAGGTTAACTGTAAACTCTGGGCTGGAATCATGGGTTGGGCTAGGCAAACAGTGTAGACCCAGATCAGACGCCGCAATATGCGGCGTCTGATCAGGGTCTTCACCGCTTGCTTAGAGTATAGGAATTTAAGGGTCGGGCGCCGAAAAACGCAGCGTCTGATCAGGGTCTACACGGTTTGCTTTCAGTAAAGGAGTTTAAGGGTTAAACGAAACAGTCCACGCTCAGGCCCATTTTTCCTAACTATACCCAGAGACAATCGACCGACAAGTACTCTCAGTGCTTTGATTGTTAATGGAATTCGATGAATAGCATAATATGATAGGGCTCAACTTATCCGAGATTCCGCGTTTCTTTTAGTGTATCTACAGCAAGAGAACGTACATAGACTTTTCTTAATGGAGGGGCGCCTCAGAAACTTACTTCCATAGACCTGGTGCAAACATTATATGGACATAATTAAACGAGATCGCATTGATCGTGCATAACTTGTGCATATAATAATCATAGCACTGAGAGTACTGATGGGGGCAAATGGGGAATACCCACACCAGAGAGAAGAATGAGTTCTAGTTTTGTTTGTTTTGTTTAAGTCACCGCCAACACTGTAAAGGTCATTTTGGAGACGTTGCTTCCAATGTTGTGGGATTTTTACCCGACATTGAGATGAAATGACATCTCAAGCCCTGTCGCCCAATGAAAATGATAAGGTTTATAAGCATGGCCGGTCCGCCTCGCACCGCGGTCCCTGAACAGGCTTAGATCCTCTAAGCGGTTTACCAGTACAAGTGTGCGGGCCGGATTCAGCTCTGCGTGGAAGCATCTAGACTGGCTCCAGTTGTTTTTGTTTTATATCCATCTCTCTTATTTTTTACATTATTTTATTCTGTTCCTCTTTAATCCAATTTCAAGTCACCTTTCCCTGAACAAAAACCTTTCTTTCTAGCCAAGGGACTGAAGTAAAACAAACTTCTATAAGCTATGCAAGCTTTATGTCCCTTCCAGATAAAAAGAAAAAGAAAGAGAGGAGAAGTTAAGAAAGGGTCTTGAGCCAGGCTAGGAAGCATCATGCAGCCCATATATTTCTTCAAGCCCGTATTGGCGGGGGTTATGAGTTCTAGTGGACATTCAATGTATTTATTTTTGTGTTTGTGCTGAGTGTTACCGTTCTAGCTTGACATAATGTAACTTGCTGTACATGTAACCTTCACCAGTTGTTTTGGGTCGATTATTTTCCAATCAACCCAAAGCTATTAAGGACAGAAATTCGATAAGTATTGTTGTCCATATGACCTTCATTGATTTGGATAAACAAATGTTATCGTTATTAAAAGAAAATAGACTCGCTATTTAATCGATGTTATATGTATGGCAGAGTACTACTGCGCAAGAATCTTGACAGCAATCATGCGGTGGGTTTGGCAAACACTGTAAAGCCAACAGTTGATTCCAGGTCGGATTTTACAGGAAACACTCTTACTCTGATACGGGCTCTGACCTCATAGAGGTACAAATAATGCTGCTATGTTCGAGTTAATTGTTTGCGATCGACCCAAAGTTACTAAGACGAAAAGCTGTTCATTGCTCAGGTCCACGTGACTGCCACTGATTTATCGGAATAACCTTTTTTCAATAGAAAGAGCCGCAATGAGGTAAGACAAAAGATGCTAATCTTGGAATCATAGGCTGGGCTTGGCAAACAGTGTAGACACAGATCTGACACGGAAGAATGTGGCGTCTGATGAAGATCTGCACTAATTGCTTAAAGCTGGAATTTTAGAATTGAATGAAACGGTTTAAATCTCAGTCCAGGACTATTACCCCAACCTACACTCCAGCCCCCGCCCATAGGGGTTTGGACAGCTATATGGGTTGCATGATGCTTCCACGCAGAGCTGAATCCGGCCCGCACACTAGTACTGGTAAACCGCTTAGAGGATCTAAGCCTGTCCAGGAACCGCGGTGCGAGGCGGACCGTCCATGCTTATAAACCCTATTGGTTTCATTGGGCGACAGGGCTTGAGATATGATTTCATCTCAATGTCGGGTAAAAGTCCAAAAAAAAATGGAAGCAACGTCTCCAAAATGACCTATACATGTGTTAACGGGGACGTTAAACCTCAAATCAAACAAACAAAATCATCCAGTTTGTGAGTCTTTATGAAAGCGACGATCAGGAATCGTGATGAAAATTGGTATAACTTAAATATTCATCATTTCAGTGTTTTAGACCCCTTTAGCTGATCAGCGGTTTGCTGACTTATTTATTTATATTAATGCTATGTCAGTCCGGTTTTATTAGGTCGGCGGTTTTTGTTTGTTTTGTTTGCATTGGAGTTTAACGGTCAAGACAACACTATTTAGGTAATTTTTAGCCGGCCAATTTACCGAGCTACACTTTTCGTGGACAGGCTTATACATACGGTAAGCGATTAATAAGTTTATACATAAGTTTCAGAAAATGACAACTGCCCTTCTTGAATCAGCGGAAGGGAATGACCGTTGTAAAGCTTTCATGATCAATGTCCATGATAGAACGTTGCCAACTCTGACAGGTATCGAACCCGCAACCTCCTGATTACCAGTAAGACACGCATCCGACTGAGCTATCGAGACCGGGCTATATTAAGTGGGCGGTTATTTGCGTTTGTTTGAATTGAGGTTTATCGTCTCCGTCAACATAATACAGGTCATTTTGGAGACGCTGCTTCCAATTGTTTGCGACTTTACCCGACACTGAGATGAAACGGCACCTGAAGCCCTGCCGCCCAATGAAACCAAATGGCTTAAGTGCATTGGTCTAACTCACACAACTTTACCTCGGCAGGCTTAGTCCTTCTAAGCGGTTTAGCAGTACTCGTCTGGTCAGATTCAGCTATTCGTGGAAGCGCCATGAAACTCAGTCTATTTCTCTAAGCCCCAATGGGTGGGGGCGGAACAGCGTTAATGTTTCAGGCAGCACATTAGTGTATGAAAAATGCGCCTTTCAATACGTTCAGAGACTGATTCAGGTGTTGCTGAAGCTGGTATTTCTAATCTTTACTCGAGTTCTGCAGACTGTGCCTTAATAAGGTACGCCTGTATTTGATTTACAGTTTTAAGTATAGATCTGTACCGGCATATCTGCACTTTCGGCCGGCCTCGGTAGCTCAGCGCGTCTGACTGGTGATCAGGAGGGCGCGGGTTCGATACCTGTTGGGCTCGGCAACATTTGTTCGTGAAGACTGATCATACAGTCTTTTCTTCGGCTATTCCCTCCCTTCCGCTGATTCAAGAAGGGCAGTTGTTTGTTTCTGGCGAAGTCGTATGGTAGACGGGTTTCTTGTGTTGCACAATTTCTATGATAAACTCAATAAAAGAGAAGACGGGACCGCATCGTGTTTCCACGTAGACGCGGCCGAAATGGTAAACCTCTTAGAAGGCCTAGGCCTGCCCAGCCATAACGGTCCGGGTCGGACCGTCCATGCATATAAACCCTATTGGTTTCATCGGGCCACAGGGCTTGATATGTAATTGGATAAAATAGTCACGTACAAAACGGAAGCAACATCTCCAAATAACCTGCATGTAAAAAGAGTTATGACGGGGACGTTAAACCTCTAATCAGTCTAACAAACAAACAAACTTGTCGAACATGAAAATTGACCATAGAACAATTCAAATCCCATGGGTCACGTCATGAGAAAACCTTAACTTCTCATTTGCGATCACCAACATGTGCACTCGCGCAGTTCGAAAATTATTTTAGTGTTCGCGAGTTAAATTGTTTGACTTAGTTCAAAACCTTAAATTTCTATAGCATGCGAAGCTGGGCAGGTCATGCCCGGCGCAAAACCGACAGCAATTTTCTCAATGCCTGATTCAGATAGCGCCTAAAATGTTCCAAGCTGCAAACAGCGTACGTTGACCCAGGTCGTCGCCGAAGAAGACAACATTTAACATTTTGGACATCAACGCTATTAATAGATGCCTGCCTTGTTTGACCTTGTCGCTATTAATAGACCCAGCGTTACATGAATATTACAAAGATGTATCAACTGACAACTTACCTTATGACAGGCACCTTTGCACGGATGGTTTCTGCATTTTATTGCTCTTTTGTTTCTAAATCAAACAAAAGTTCTTCGTCTAAACCAAAGATCTACGTTACGTGTGAATAGTTAAGTAATGGATGATTTGACATGTTGCAGTAGCGGTACGATACAGTTTCTCGCTACACAGCCTGACCTTGCTATGATTCTAACGCAGGTAATGTGTAGGATTTTTTTATCATATAACAATAAATCGTATTCGCTAGTTGTAGCGGATAAACACAAATAGTAGTAACAATATGTAGTTCGTTTAAAAAGAAATACAAAAAAATGAAAATGGGCGACATGTTTTGTGCTTATTGATGGAAGTTCGGGCCTATTTAAATGCTCGGATATGTACAGCCTTTGTGAGTTAATTTTGTATTAAGGTCAGCTCAGGAAATAAGCGTAGGAATTCTTATTTTTGTCTACAACAAATTAGGAATACCTTACCCCTTTTATGAGTGAAATTTCATTCATTGAAGTAATTATATGCAAATTATTGTTAAATATGGTACATGTGTAGTTTGATAAATATTCTGGTACTGATGTCGATGATAGTTCTGACCTATTTTTAATGCGCAGGGATACAGCCTTTCTGAGTTAATTTGGAAATAAGGTCATCCAAATCGTGTAGTAAAATTGGGGGCTTCGCCCCCAAAAAGGTTATTGACTTGGCAGTGATACGTCGAAGAGGTGGTCAGTGCTACATGTAGTTTTAAGAAAATGAGATTTGCTAAATTTCTCTCACAGTTTACCTGTTGCATTCTTTCAAATTTGGGACATCTAATCCCTTATGTATAAACGAATAATATACTGACAATAATTACGTTTTTACAACACACATGAAAATATAGATGCCCTAATGGCGTACGACTAACCGATGGATTTCTGTACATGTACATAGCTGTCTAACACTATGCATACATTCGTTCATGATGCATGTGTTATGTTTTCAGATACCATCAAGTGTCAAAAACAATTTTTGACACCACTAGAAGACATTGTGACAGCATCTCAATAAAAAAATAAAATAGAACTTTAGACTAACCTGGTGGAAACTTCCACTCTCCAACATTATTTGCATCTGTTGATATGGCTAAAGACGTAACGTCGAAAGTTAAAGTCTGTACGGAGGAGCTAGACAAGAGTATGTTTTCATTTGGTATACTTCCATTGCCAACGCTGACTGTAGTGCTGTTAGTGTCCCAACTAACCCAAAACCGTCTACAATAGACCGAGCACAGTAACGTGTCGTCTATGATACAGAGGACACGCGTTAAAATGACTTTCCTTATAAGGGCAAAACTCGATATAACGACAATTTCAATGGAAAGAATTCTCAGCTCAAGGTTTAGCCTCAATTCCGAGCGGCTTGGACTTCCCTCGGGTAGGAAATGCCCAAATCAAATCCATTGTCATGGAAAATGCTTGTAGTTTAATACTCCAAGAAACAAATGTCATAGACATTTGTTCGGATCGCCTCATGGCGGCGATTCTTACAAATGTTTATAACATTTGTTCTCGGAGTAATGATGTGGAAAATACCTTTTATAACCTATCTTAATCCTACCTGGGATTCTTTATTACGGCAAATTCATCATGACGCCACAATAATAGGGACGAAATACATACTGCCATCATAACACAGGCCCTCTGTATGATGTTATTAATCAAGTATTTTCGTACTGACCCATTCACAGGTCCGAGGTATGCTGTATTAGCCCGATGCCGAAGGCCGAGGCCAATACACCTGACCGAGGACCTGTAACTCGGCCAAAACAAAATGACTTGATTAATGACAATTTAATTAAATGCCGCAATAAATAAAAAAAATGATTTATGACTATAGAATCCGGGTTAATATTAATTGAGGATAGTCAATTATATCACTGTAAATAAGTTCTGAGTAGTTAGATCCCCTGGAAGCAAGGAATACACAATATAAATATAGCAGACTCGGTTTTATTGGGTTTGTCCATGACCAGTACTTAAATGTGCAACACCGGCCACGCCCTCCAGCACCGGATTAAGCAGAACTCTGTTTTCAAAATAGTTCTTAATAAACTCAATGATCCCAAAGGACCAGAAAATATTATCTGCACTATGGTGATGTACGCGGTGACATTTTACGGCCAACAAACGGCACAAAACCAGCTGCAGTGAAGATAAATAAGTTCTGAATAGTTAGATCCCCTGGAACCAAAGAATACACAGAATAAACGAAAATAGCAGACTTGGTTTTATTGAGTCAACACTGGTCACGCCCTCTAGCACCGTTTTATGCAGAACCTGTAAAGCCAATATTATACTTGGGGAAAACTGAAGTTTTAAAGCGTTACATTTAATCTTTATTGCGTAGAAATTTAGATTGTAGGTACTCTCAAATATAGTCGTTCTAAAAAGAAGTCACAATCTATACTCGAATTCTAGAGCTTACAAAGCAAAAATTATCACAAAATCTACTTACAATGTCCTCTCCTAGTTTACACATTCACGGTTCAAACCATGATCCATCCGTTTCAAAAATCGTGGAGAACCGTTATGAACCGAGGTGTAAATCAATTTATCTACGGATGCCTAAGAATGATCACGGTGCTGCTACGGTTTCCTACGACCCCAGTACGGTGTTTCGACGAGTTCATGCCGAACTGTGTCCGTTATGACCACGGTTTGTCACGGTTCTTCCCGGTAGTCTTACGTTTGATGACGATGCCGCTACGGTTCGATACGGTTCTTGTACGGTTCTTCCCAGTGGTCCTACGGTTGATGACGGTGCCACTACGATTTCACACGGTGCTTGTACGGTTATTGAAAGCGCCACGGTTTACTGCAAACGTCTACGAATGAAGACAGTCACGTGACAGTATAAATAAATTGCTAACAACCATTATCAAAGTATAGTTCGAACAAATTGACCTGAGACTAGTGAACTCTATTAACAAAATTTCCCACCCGACTGAATGCATGTATTTATGAAGATGGAGATATTGTTAATCAATACATAGAGGTCGGTAAATGGGTCGCAATTCACGAGATGCCAAAATGTCACGAGTAGTTTACGAAAGCCGACATAAGATAACACTAACTAATTTATTCCTTGCATAAAGATCCGCCTCATGTCAAATTGTTCTAACTATATCAGCATTGCTACAGCCTGGCGTAGTCTGTGCAAAGTTTGGTATGGCATCATGACCCGGGAATGCGACAGTCTATTTTATAACCTGCAACCGATAAACTAGAACACAGTGTAGTTCGTACCTTTTGTAAAACGGTCTGTACTAGATCCTGGTGACAACGAGTCTATGGATCTCTATGGAACCCCACTGATGCTAACGAAAATATTCACGGTGCTACTACGGATGTCTACGGTGTCGTTACGCTACGATCACCACGCCCACATAAATCGTAGTGCCTTACCGAATGTTTTAACCCTTTCCCACTCAGATGCATGTTTTACGTGCCTGAACCCCCCAACCCCTCCCTCTTCGAGCCCAAGGGCGATCTAAAATTTGCATTCCCCAACCCGAGACAGCTATGTTTGCATTAAGATTAGTCGGCCTAAAATGGACTGTTTTTCCAAGCGGCTCCCCACTAAAAATATACCTATCGGGGGTTTGAAGGGGGGGAGGGGGGGGGGTTCTCAACGCCGTAAAATATGGGGATATAGTCTAGCCGGCCGCTGAAATGAAATCTGAGGGTGTCTGGGGCCAAAAATGCCTCGAAATTCACGCTGGCAAAACAGGCTACAGACAGTGAAAATGGCCAGTGCCAAACCCCTTAATAGTTGCCTTGACAGCAGTGTGAAGATTAAGATTCAGTATAACATACATGTGAAATCACCCTTTTTGACAACTTTGAGATGACCCATCATTGCCATGGCAATAATGGTTTAGCCAAAATAGGTTCGATTTGAAAGGCTACTGCCCAGGTAACATTCCAATCGGGTTTCATGCAAAAAAGACCATTCATTATGCATTGAAGGTTATATGAAGTAGCTGTCCTAGGCAGCACTGTGAAAAATTGGCAACAGACCATTCATTATGAAATAATGGTTATATGAAGTAGCTGTCCTAGGCAGCACTGTGAAAATTGGCAACAGACCATTCATTATGAAATAATGGTTATATGAAGTAGCTGTCCTAGGCAGCACTGTGAAAAATTGGCAACAGACCATTCATTATGAAATAATGGTTATATGAAGTTGCTGTCCTAGGCAGCACTGCGAAAATTTTGAAACAGACCATTCATTATGAAACAATGGTTATATGAAGTTGCTGTCCTAGGCAACACTGTGAAAATTAGCAAAATCCACAAAGTCCCCAAGTGGGAAAGGGTTAAAAGTTTCGTTTTTCGGGTGGTTAAACTTACAGTATATTTGTATAGGCGTGTTTTCGTAATGAAGGTCTAATGAGAACACTAAGCATATCTTTCCAACATTAAACAAGAATATTCTCCCCACAATGTATCTATCCCAAATATATTGATGTATGAAATTAAAAAAGGGGGGCTCAACATCACGTGTACAAATCAGTGAAATGAACACCCCTCCCACCGGCCCCGATACCTCAGTTGGTAGAGTGCCCGCTCCGGGAAACGGGAGGTCACGGGTTCGATCCCGACATAAGTCGTTAAAAATGGTACTAGCTGCTCCTCACTTGACACTAAGATTAACGGGGTAGAGTTAGGACTGGTCGCCCCAGTGTCAGGATAATGTGACTGGGTGTGGTATCATGTAATGTGTCTGGGACTTGATACTTCAGTGAGGCAGCACTATAAATGTGAACATTGAGTTCCCTGTCGCAACCAGACACCGTCGTGATATGACTGACAAATTGTTGAAAGCGACGTTAAACCCGAATTCACTCACGCACAACCACAGGTTAAATAGAGAAAACTTATTTTTCTTATTTATGCTCAAAGATGTAGGTTGCGCCTCATTGATGGGTTCTAATGAGTACCCACAAACTATGCTTTTGACCAAAAATAAGGAAAATAACGAATACTCACGTAAACCTCACTTTTCTATATAGAAAGTGGGTTTAAGAGGGGTCTTCATTTCACAGACTTATTAAGCTAATGGGGATGCGTAAAGAAAAATGGAAATATCTTACCTAAACTCGGAAGCGCTCGTTACGCCTTCAACATCCGTACCAGCAAGTTCCTCACTCCTATCCGAGGTAGGGTCAATGCTTATTCTCGCGTTGTCATCGTTAACACCGACCGACACCTGAATGTGAACAATTACGATAACACATCCGTGCGACATAGCGCATTTCGCATCTCCAAAATTATGGGGCGCCCTTTTACTATTTATTCCCTATTTATATACATCCATGATTCGATTTATGGATATCCTTAATTCGATTTATGGATACCCATTATTCGAATTATGGATATCCATAATTGCTTTTTGGTTTCAATAATTACTTATGGATATGCATAATTTGATTTATAGATACCATTAATTCAGAGCCATTTATTGATATCCATATTTCGAATTATAGATATCCATAAATCGAATAATGGATATCCATAATTCGATTACTGGATATCCATAATTCAGATCGATTTATGGATATCATTCATTCGAATTACGGATATCAAAAATAAATATTGATATCCGAAGATAGTTATGGATATCCTTAATTCGAATTATGGCTATCCATTAATAATAATAATGCATATCTATAAATAGGGAATAAATAGTAAAAGGGCGCCCTATAAATGTGAACCATCCCTCCCGTGCGACACAACACATTTCTCCAAAATGGCTACTTTTCTGATAAAAAGCCTTAAGATGTTTGTTTTAAATACTACAAACATAGGTTGTCGTTGAAACGTAGTAGAATGACAATAAACGTGGTAAAACGCAGCAAAAACATATTGCATACGGCTATATGTAGCTGCATAGGCCACGGTCTCAATGTCACGTACATGTATTAAGGGCTATGTTTTACTGCGTATTTCAAAATGTAGCAGAATGACAATCATAGAGAAACTTAGTAACTATATTTGGCTACACACGTGACCAGCTGCCGGCCTAGGTAGCTCAGTCGGATGCGCGTATGACTGGTGATCGATACCTGCCAGGGTCGGCCACATTCTTTCGCGGAGACTGATCATGACATCTTTTCTAAGGTCATTCTCTCCCTTTACGCTGATTCAAGATGGGAGTTGTCAGTTTATGGCGAAAGAATGCGCACTGTTCTGGTTAACCGCTTACGTATAAGCCTGGCAAGAACGTGTGGATAGGTAAACCTGCCAAGAAAGTGTGGATAGATAAACCTGCCAAGAACGCGTGGATAGGTGAACTGACCGGCTCAAAATGCCATAAATAGTGTAAACTGGGCCGTTAAACGCCAATACAAACAAACAATCAAACGTAGCCCAGCTACTTTTGCTTTGTATTTTTAGTGATTTATCACGTAGTGACACGAACTAAACCGCAATGCAAACGTATTCAGTACGTACAAAAGCACAATTCACAACTCAACATATTACACTACGCATTTCCTGCGGTATTAATATGTTTTGCTACGTTTTATTCTCTGTTTTATTACGTTTCGGTAGTTGCTAGGTATCTCTTCCATTACGCAAACATGCCTATACAAATACATTGCCACCTTTATCGCCGAAAAAAAAATGAAATTTTTATGATGAGAAATTCTGATATTTTCCTTATTTCTGCTCCAAATATAGATTGTGGGTACCCGTTAGAACCGCCTCATCGAGGCGGTTCTAACGAATACACACAATCTATATTTTAGAGCTGAAACAAGAAAAATTAGGTATACCCCCGGAAACCCCAGTTTTACTGTATAAAAGAGGGGTTCAAAGGGGGCAAGATCATATAGGCGTGTTTGCGTGATGCCTACACTGTTATTGGTAGCAACAGTTTCGACTATACACAAGCTGCCTTGAAATAAGTGTATGATATACTGAATTTATTGCCTACCATGAAGATGTCTGGAAAGAATGTAGAACCATCATTCTTTTTGAACAACAACAAGGCATTTCCAAGACCTCGAAATTCAAACCTAATCCAGTTGTTATCCAAGGAAACGGGGCTCTGTTCTGGTTCCGCTGAAAAAAGGCAAATCAAATACGGTTGAATATGTCACTTGCAGAAAGCTGCTTTTTCAAAAGTTTAGTGTAAAAAGTAACTTCTAATTGCTAAACATAAAACGAGACAAGATGACCATTGATTACTCACCTTAACACAAGAATTGTTATGGCATATGGAAAGGTCACCTAGACAAAATGCCTGTGAAGATAGGCTAAAATTAGTCGTTTTATTTTTATTCATTAAATAATCATCTAACTATTTTGTATTTTAATGGTTAGCTCTAGCAAACCAACTTATAGCTTGTTCACTGGAGTGGAACAGTTAGCTATTTTGGGCGAGAGTCACGTAGGCAACATTCCTGTGATAGGAGAAGTCTGTTTCATGTTGTTGTTTTTTTTTGGTCTTTGTTTTTTTTGTTGTTTTATCTCTTGTGGCCACCTTGATGATAGGAGTGGAGTAGTTTAACTATTTTGGAAAACGGCCAACTGGGCAACATTAAAGTGAAGCCAAAACGCAACTGGTGCAATGGTATAGGCATTACGAAAACAGGCTTGTAATTTGCATTGTCCATCACGAAAACACACCTATACAATTTTGACCCCCTCGAAACCCACTTTTATATAGTAAAACAGGGGTTTACAGGGTTAAACCTTTTTTTCTTATTTCTGCTCTTAAATATAGATGTCTAAAATATAGATTATTTCTGCTCTTAAATATAGATTGTGGGTACTCGTTAGAACCGCCTCGATGAGGCGGTTCTAACGAGTACCACAATCTGTATTTTGAGCAGAAATAAGAAAATATCACAATTTTTCACCTAAAAATTTAGTTTTGTCGGCGGTAAAATTTACAATGTATTTGTATAGGTGTGTTCTGTAAATGAATTTTACCGCCGAAAATACGAAAATTTTAAGATGAAAAATTGTGATATTTTTCTTATTTTGCTCAAAATATAGATTGTGGGCACACGTTAGAACCGCCTCATATAGGCGATTCTAACGAGTACCCATAATCTAAATTTTTGAGCAGAAATAAGAAAAATAAGGTTTACCTCTGTAAACACCAGTTTTACTATATAAAAGTTGGGTCCAATAGGGTCAGAATTATAAAGGCACGTTTTCGTGATTGAGTACTCTGTGATTAAATGATTATTTTTATTTTGCTCTGGTGGCCATTTTGTTACTATCTTAGCTATATTCAACGGAAGGTCAGGTGGTTTTTCTCCGGTTACTCCGGTTTTCGCCCACCTCTGATTAACGATCGGCTCTATATGAGTGAAATAGTCTTGAAAGGGCCGTAAAACCAAAACCTAAAAAAAAAAAAAAAAAAAAAAAACTGAGCTATATTGGGTAATGGCCACCTATGCAACATTTATGCGAAAATTGAAAAAAAAAATGTCCTACAGATAAAGGAAAAGTATTATTTATTTATACATTTATTTTATTTATTTATGACTATTTTACCTTTAAAAGTCTGATTTATTTTATTTTTATTTTTTGAAGCGGAAATACTTTTGCTTATTTGGCAATGGATCACTCAGGCACCAATCCTGTGAAGTTAGAAAATTAGCAAATGGATTAGTTTTTATAATTATTCTTATTTGAGGTGCGGTCTTTTATTTTTGGTTCTGTTCTTATTGGAGGTGCAGTCTTTATTTTTGGTTCTGTTCTTGTTGGAGGTGCAGTCGTTTATTTTCTGGTTCGGTTCTTATTGGAGGTGCATTCTTTTATTTTTTGGTTCGGTTCTTATTGGAGGTGCATTCTTTTATTTTTTGGTTCTGTTCTTATTGGAGGTACAGTCTTTTATTTTTTGGTTCTGTTCTTATTGGAGGTGCAGTCTTTATTTTTTGGCTCTGTTCTTATTGGAGGTGCATTATTTTATTTTCTGGTTCGGTTCTTATTGGAGGTGCATTCTTTTATTTTTTGGTTCGGTTCTTATTGGAGGTGCATTCTTTTATTTTTTGGTTCTGTTCTTATTGGAGGTACAGTCTTTTATTTTTTGGTTCTGTTCTTATAAGAGGTGCAGTCTTTTATTTTTTGGTTCGGTTCTTATTGGAGGTGCAGTCTTTATTTTTTGGCTCTGTTCTTATTGGAGGTGCATTCTTTTATATTTTGGTTCTGTTCTTATTGGAGGTGCATTCTTTTATTTTTTGGTTCGGTTCTTATTGGAGGGCAGTCTTTTATTTTTTGGTTTTGTTCTTATTGGAGGTGCAGTCTTTTATTCATATTTTATTCTATTTTTGGCATACTGATAGATATCAATGAGATCTAACCAATGAACTTGCGAAATATTACATTCCATTTAGTACAGCCTCGCCGAGGCGAAAAATGTGAAAATTTTCGAACTGCTTCTTCTCGGAAACCGTTGGGCCGATTGAAGTCAAATTTCATATGGATCCTCTATGGGATTGGGAAAACCAAAATTTGCTCATGCTTTCCAGGTCACATGACAAAAATGGCCGCCAAGCCATATATGGTCTGTCTGTCTGTCCATCCGTAACCCGTTTGTGAAAATTGGTGATAGTGACTTAACCGCTTGGAATATTAAAACAATTTTTGGCATACTGATAGATATCAATGAGATCTAACCAAAGAACTTGCGAAATATTACATTTCATTTAGTATAGCCTCGCCGAGGCGAAAAATGTGATAATTTTCGAACTGCTTCTCCTCGGAAACCATTAGGCCGATTGAAGTCAAATTTCATATGGAGCCTCTATGGGATGGGGAAAACCAAACTTTGCTCATGGGGTTTAGGTCACATGACCAAAATGGCCGCCAAGCCATATATGGTAAAAACCCTTCAAAAATAGTCTTCTCCAGAACCACTAGGCAGATTTCCACGAAACTTGATAAATAGCATCTGGGACGTAGGCCCATCATTAATTGCTATAATGGTGACCCTGGGTTGACCTTGACCTTCTCTGTGCCTAGGTCAAACTTTGACACATATGCTTTTGTATTGGAAAAGTGAGAATGCATTTTATCCTGCAAACGATTCAGAATACAGTACTAAAGTATAAGATATATTTTTTCTCCTTACGATAAGGCGCATTTATTGGGGGAACCATTGTAGGTCCAGGCCACATGACCAAAATGGCCGCCATACCCATATATGGTAACGCATAAAGCTAAAAGCATCCGGCGGGTCGTGCACTTCAACTGAAGCACTGGTTTTATCTGTAGCTTGTCTATGGTGGGCGATTGCTTGCATATGCATTTTAGGATAATCGCTCCATTACGAAAACACGCCTATAAAAATACATTGCCATTTTTTGGCCAAAAATTAGAAATTTTAAGATGAAAAATTGAGATATGTTTCTTATTTCTGCTCAAAACATAGATTGCGGGGACTCGATAGAACCACCTCGACGATCTATGGTTTTGAGCAGAAATAAGAAAAATAATGTATACCCCCTTTAACCTCTGGCTTTCTTTGCCGGATCATTACAGGGTTACTGATGAGGCTTTATTAGCCGAAACTACGTAGTATGACCCATCTTCTTTCTTATGAATGTTTTCATTACTCTTAAAGGAACTCATTTTTTATTTTTATTTGCCTTCACTGCAGCTGGTGTTGTGTCATGTGGCGGCCGTAAAACGTCTCCCCGTACATCAACCATAGTGTAGTTTATATTTTACTTTTGGTCCTTTGAGATCAGCGGGAATATTCTGAGAAATCAGAAATAAATTATTGGTTTAGACTCATATTCTAGACAGGTTTTTAATTTATTGGACCCCAATTTGATTTATATCAGTCTTTGTATCGACTGCCTATTCTAAATTTGCAAAATTGCAGTATGTTTCCTCTGGCTTTCTTTGCCGGATCATTACAGGGTCACTGATGAGGCTTTATTAGCCGAAACTAAGTAGTATGACCCATCTTCTCTCTTATGAATGTTTTCATTGTTCTTAAAGGAACTCATTTTTGATTCTTATTCAAGGGGGGTCAAACTTATAACGGCATGTTTTCGTGATGGTAGCTTTTTCATTCTTTGCTGGATCTTCATGAAACTGGCATGCATTAAATCTGGAATGTGTTCGAAAACGGATTAGATCGGATCAACAATCTCAGATTACGTCCCATCAATTGTCATAATGACATAGCATAACTTTTTTTCTTTTATCTTTATGAAACTTGTAGAGAACAATGAAATTTACAAAATCTTGGATCAGTTTGACAATGGTAGAGATTTGACCACCAAGACCGGAGTTACGCCCCCTGGGTTGTAAAAATGGCCGTTTTCGATCTTATGAACAGCGCAGCTTTTTCATATTTTTAGATCGTCGTGAAACTTGCAGATAATAATTCCATGGATAAAATCTGGTACGAGTACGGATTGTGTGAAATCGGTCCAATAATTGCAGTGTTATGTCCCCTTGCTTTTCAATATTGCCTGTGAACACTCCATAGGTCATGTTTTCAGCTTAAGGAACTTCAAACTTTCTGAGAGTGGTGTCCTTGACAAAATGTCGGTCGAGTTCAACACAGGGTCACTTTGGGTCAAGAAATAGGTCATACGGTCAAATAATAGAAAATATTGGGGATGCTATAGGGGTAATATTTTCAGGCTTATTACCATGTACACTCCAAATTTTCCAGTTCTGAGGGGTATTTCTTGCTTACAAAGGATACCCCTTATATGGAACATTATTGACGTCACTACAGCTGGTGATTGGGAATGTGTGGTGGCCGTAAAAAGTCTCCCTGCCCAACACCGTAGTGTAGTTTATATTTTTCTTGTCACTGATTCCATTGTGTAATTTTGAAAATATCTGAGGGTCTCTGATAAGGCCTAATTGGTCGAAACTAGCTAGTCTGGTCTAGAAAACGTGTACACTCCATATTTCTGGTTCTGTGGTGTATTACTTGCTGTAAAAGTATACCCCTCTTATAGAACATATTATCAACTATAAATTTGCTGAGAATGATGTCCTTGACAAAATCTGAGTCTCGTACAAGACAGGATCAAATGCGGCCAAAAAGACGGTAAAAATTCCAAATCATACAAAAACCTTGTGGACACTTAAGAGGCCATATTCTTAGCCTTATCAACTTCAACCCTACGCCAAGGGCTTTCGGGGAGCTTAAAAGGCGGCAGTCTCAGTTGTTTGGCATCGTCCATTGTTATGGGGCGCCGTTTTACTATTTAATCCGTATTTATAGATATCCATAATTATTTATGGATATCCATAATTCGAATGATGAATATCAATTATTATTTATGGGTATCCATAATTATATATGGATATCCATAATTCGAATTATGGATATCCATAATTCGAATTATGGATATCCATAAATCGAACAGAATTAATGATATCCATAAATCGAATAATGGATATCCATTATTCGATTTATTGATATCCATAAATCGAATTATGGATATCCATTATTCGGCTGATTTATGGCAATTTATGGATATCCATAAATCGAATTATGGATATCCATAAATTCATTAATGGATATCATTAATTTTAATCGAAATATGGATATTCATAAATCGAATTATGGATATCCTTAATTCGAATTATTCGTATCCATTATTCGGCTGATTTATGGATATCCATGAATCGATCTATGGGTATCCATAATTCTCCTCTGCAAATAAACCTAATGAATAATAACTGCTCCTTTTGCAAGAAAAAAAAAGTCGACTATTCGCGTCAGATTTCCGATTTAGGTATGTAATAAAAGCCGGGATAGAGGTGGAGGTAATGTAGGTTAGGCTTAGTGGTGGCCTATAGTGTGGGGGAGATAGGTTTTGTTTGATTTGAGGTTTAACGTCCCCGTCAATACTATTTAGGTCATTTTTGAGACGTTGCTTCCAAATATGTTGGGCATTACGCCTTCATTGAGATTAAATGATATCTCAATCCCGCCGGCCTCGGTAGCTCAGTCGGATGCGTGTCTGACTGGTGATCAGGAGGATGCGGGTTCAATACCTGCCGGGGTCAGCAACATTCTTTCGTGGAGATTGATCGTGAAATCTTTTCTACGGTCATTCTCTCCTTTCCGCTGATTCAAGACGGGCAGTTGTCAGTTTCTGGCGGAAGAATGTGCACTTCACTGGTTAACCTCTTACGCATAAGCCTGTCCAGGAAAAGTGTGGATAGGTAAACTGACCGGCTCAAAAATAACCTGTATTAGTGTTGACTGGGCCGATAAACTCAAATACAAACAAACAAACATTTCAATCCCTGTCGCCCATTGACTCGCATTGTTTGGACAGGCTTAGACCTTCTAAACGGTTTACCAGTACCAAATCTATTTCTCCAAGCCCCAATGGGCGGGGTCAGGAGATATATCTGAATCTGCCTGGTACACCATACATCTCAAGTAGAGTATGTTAATACTATATATAACGACCATGTGCATTTTTCACAGATTGCCTGTTTAGATGATTATAATCTTACGTCCGACTTTCAGTGTCCTTAGGTGCGCAGTCCTTATAGAGGTGATTCCAGAGGGACCGGATGCGTTGGTCAGAATTTCCAGATCTTACGGCTGGTTCCGATTTTCAAATGCACACATGGCGGGCGTTCAGCGTATGCCGTCCGTTGCTTTGGAAGTCTTACGGGCTTTACGGACTGAAAAGGCTGAACGGCAGATAGGTCCCTTTGACTGACCATCATCTTCCAGCGATGATCAAGACCTTGAAGATTTTTACAATAAACAATCACGTGTTGTAGGGAGAAATCATTAGGCCAAAAGCTTTAGCGGTGATTTATGGATATCCATAATTCGAATTATGGATATCCATCAATCGATCCGAATAATGGATATCCATAAATCGAATAATGGATATCCATAAATCGAATTATGGATATCCATAAATCGAATTATGGATATCCATAAATCGAATTATGGATATCCATAAATCAGGGGAATAATGGATATCGATAAATCGAATTATGGATATCCATAATTCGAATTATGGATATCCATAATTCGAATTATGGATATCCATAAATTGAATTATGGATATCCATAAATCGATCTGAATTACTGATATCCATAAATGGAATTATGGATATCAATTATTCGATTTATGGATATCCATAAATCGAATTATGGATATCCGTAATTCGATTTATGGATATCTATAAATACGGATTAAATAGTAAAACGGCGCCCCATACATTGTCACAATTTATTGTCCGTCGTCTTCGGCCTTCCATACTTTCGCAAAGATTAATCATGAAATCTTTTCTACAGTCATTCTCTCTCTTCTGTAGATTCAAGAAGGGCAGTTGTCATATTCTGGCGTAAGAATGTGTACTGTACTGGTTAACCGTTTACATACAAGCCTGCCCAGGTAAAGTGTTGATAGGTAAACTGACCGTCTCAAAAATGATCTAAAATAGTATTGACTTGGCCGTTAAACTCCAATACAAACAAATGCAGATATCCACATTTTATCTAGGATTGTTTGCTTGTGCATTTTACTTACCTGAACACAACGGCCACCGCCCAACGGGGCTTGATGAAATAAATGGGCTGCATGATGCTTCCACGCAGAGCTGAAACCGACCCGCGCTCGAGTACTGGTCAACCGTTTAGAGGATATAAGCCTGTCTGGGCAAAGCAGTGCGAGTCGGACCGTCCATGCTTATAAACTCTATTGGTTTCATTGAGCGACAGGGCTTGAGACGTCATTTCATCTCAAGGTCGGGTAAAAATCCCACAAAATCGGAAGCAACGTCAGTCTCCAAAATGGCCTTCACAGTGTTGAAGGGGGACTTAAACCTCAAATCAAATGAACAAAAACCTGAACACAAAGTGGTAATGTTGAGATATTGTGATCGTTATTTGTTGCCCGTCCTGCGTTGTCTGTCAATAACTGAGCCGCGACACAGCATTTCCTACAATTCACATGTGCGTCCAGCGAAGAATCAGATCAGCCTGCGCATCCATATAGTCTGGCCAGAGACTTGTATTGTTGCATGAAGGGGCATTGGACCCCTTTGCTACCCCTAGAGCGCGCAACGAAGATTATGATCAGTCTGCGCAGATGCTGTCTTCGTTAGGAGCACACTTAAAATGTAGGAAATGCTGTGCCCCGGCTCAATTTGCTTGATGGGAACCTCTCCAAAAGCCCTGGGCAAATTTGATTCTATTCTAGCTTCACAGAAATGTTGCCCAGGAGGCTCCATACCAAAATAGCTAAAATTAATCCACCCCAATGAACAAAATGGCCACCGGAAGTAAATACAGAAAAAAAAATCTATAAACAACTCTTCCAAAGTCTTTTGCAAATTTCATTCAAACTTCACAGGAACGTTGTGTAGGTGAACTTCTACCAAAACAGCTAAAACGGTTCTGCATTGGTGAGCAAAATGGCCGCCAGAGCTAAGATAAGAAAAGTGTCTTTGTTTCAAATGTAAATTCCTCCGAGATCATTGTGCCAATTGGATTCAATCCACACAGGAATGTTGCCCAGGTGGCTCCCAATCACAATGGCTTAAATGAACGGACGGTGGCCAGAGCAAAAAGAAGAAAAAATAAATGAACTCCTCCTGTACACTGGACCAATTTCAATCAAATCTTTTTGGAATGTTGCTTAGGTGACCTTTACCAAAACAGATAAAGACTCTGTTTCAAGAACAAAATTACTACCAGAGCTAACGAAAACATTGAATGACAATGTTTATAATCTGACGTCGCGTCTGAGAGTGTAATAACGCCATGTAATATTTTCGCTAATCCACTAGTGGATTAAATATGCAAATTCGCTAGATACGTCCCGTAACGTTACATGTACGAGGTCCTTAACGACGTCCCATTTACTAACGGCGGAATATTGACATTTTTGTAAACAATCGTGAATAAAATTCGTTTTAAATGTCATATGATAAATAGAATCTTGCATTCGTGCTCATGTATTATTGAATTTATTAAACTCGTTGAGGAAAAGGGATAAAATGCTCGGCAGAGCCTCGCATTTTATCCCTTTTCCTCAACTCGTTTAATAAATTCAATAATACATGAACACTCATGTAAGATCCTTTATTACATACACCTACGTACCAATTTGATTCAAACTTCGCAGAATTGGTGCATAGGTGTTTGTTGTCGTAATGATTTTGCTCTGATGAACAAGATGTCCACAAGACCTAGACAATTTAAAAGCTTTGGCAATGCCTCCTGTACCTTTGGTCAAATTTCATACAAGTTTCACAGGTAGGCTGCTTAGGTTACCCTCTGCCAATGAAGCTGAAATGGTTCCGCTTGGATGAATAAGGTGGATGCCAGAGCTAGAAGTTGATGGACCTTTTAAATGACAACTCTCCTACACTTTTGGTCCCATTTCATTGACATTTCGTGGGAATGTTGCTGAGGTGACCATCTTGTGGTTATTGGATGAGGCAAAGGTGACGTGTATCTCGCGTCACTGGGGGCGTCCAGCTGATTATGGGTTACAGATGGGCAAGGCCTGCTGTCCTTCCTTGCAGCAGGTTAGAGTAGAAGGCAGGTGTTGTTATTTCTTCTGTTTCTGCAATTCCATTGGTTTTCCTCTTTCTCATCTACACCTCACTGTCACCCCCTCTACTGTATCTTCTATTTATTTTCTCCTTTTCTCTGGTAGACGACACAAAATGACCCACAAGGGTTGAGGTATCGTTAAACGCAAAACAATCAAATAATCAATCTTAGGTGACCATCTTCAGAAATTGCTAAATATTTTCACTCGGATAATAAAGATGGCTGATATTAATACAGTCCAACCTGTGTAATGCAAGCACCTCATGGATGATGAAAATGTGCTTGCTTAAGACAGGTATTTGCTTAATACAGGTAAATTTAATGCATTTTCCTTTTGAGGCAACTAAATGCATGCTTGCTTACAACAGATTGTTTGCTTAATAGAGGTGACCACTATGACAGGTTGACTGTAGCTTTAAATGACCTTTGATTCAATTTTATACCAAATTAATAAGAATGTTGCTTCGTTACCAAAAGGGTTTTGCTCCAATGAAGAAAATGGCTAAAAACTTAAAAGTAGAAAAATCTTAAAATGAGAACCCGAGTTTTCTCTATATACATTGTAATGTAGGGTATAGTGTGGTGTTAGTTTTACGTACTTGTTAACAAGATGTGATCATAGCGTACATTATCAGTGTGATACTTCAATATTATAATAATCGCACATGCGTGTGCAGGTTGGATGGAAAAATACGTAACGAGGGTCACTGTCCGGCATCACGAAGCTTGCCGAGTGATGCCGGACAGTGATCCCGATGCGGATTTTTTCATCACGAAAACACGCCTATATAATTTTGACCCCCTTGAACCCCACTTTTATACAGTAAAATTGGGGTTTCCGCGGGTATACTTTATTTTTCTTATTTGTGCTCTAAAATAAAGATTGTGGGTACTCGTTAGAACCGCCTCGATGAGGAGGTTCTAACGAGTGCCCACAATCTATATTTTGAGCAAAAAATTTATCACAATTTTTCTTCTTATTTTTTTATTTTTACGGCGATATAAGTGGCAATGTATTTGTATAGGCGTGTTTGCGTGATGCGATCCACCCCTCTGACCCATGTAGGATTCTTTTTTCTTGCAAACCATCCATTTCTTAGCGCGGATTTGTAATACTGCAGTCACTTCGTTTGCCGGCGTCCGTCATTTTGTCATAACACTACAGTGATGTTTAGTGACGTCATGTGACGTGCTGTGGCGTCTACCTTAACGTCGGCGCATATGAAGTCGTATTCAACCAGTGAATTAATCATTCGATATTGGGTAAGAACACCAGGTTAGAAGAGAATTTCTATCCCAAGCTAAATCTATGGATTTCCTTAGCTGGTGTGCAAGAAACCCCAGTCTATCCCAAGACCTATATCTGGTTCTTCACTTGCACCGACTGATTTTTATCACCAACGGGTGGGGGACCACCTGGTCACCAGTCAGATGCGCATATGTTCCGAATGAACTATCGGGGCGCATCATTGTAGCTCTACAACAACGAAATTCTTATGTATATATTGAACTGTTTATTTTTTGTTTGCGTTTCCTAATTGATTTTTTTTGTGTGTGTGTGGGGGGGGGGGAGGGGGGGGGACACATCAGTGTAAACAGAAAATAATTATTGTTTACCCAAGGGTCACAATGATACGTACTAGATACAGTATAAGTTTACATAAGGTTGACAGTAAACACGGCGTATAGAAAGCAGATCTTCCAGGAGTGGCCATTTTATTTGAAACCACAGAACGAGACTCCAGTGAATTTCATAAACTGCATATAAAATGAAATCCAGTTAAAAATTAAGGTATCATATAGTTTTTTTTTATTATTTTTATTATTATTATCGCTATCTTTCTTTCAAGAAGAATTACAACAGAAAACGGAGTTTGCAGATATAGCACCGTATCGCCACGTGCCGTAAATTACCAAACCAACATTGAATACTGGGCAACGTCAGAGCGACGTTGACCTTCAGTTTTGTGCTTGCTGTAAGCTACATGTATATATATAGAATATTACATTTTTATTTATACCGTTGAAGAATATATCCGCGAGCTGCCTGTCTCAGCCCGAACCGGAACGATTGCAATAGTGCACACTTTGTGAAAAATTAAATGAGATAAAGGATATTTGATTTTTTCAGTGTAAGATCGATATTTATTTCACCGAATGAACATCAAAAGTAGTATTTTCACGAGTGGCGTAGCCACGAGTGAAAATACAACTTTGGGTGTTCATGGGTGAAATAAAAATTGATCTTTCACTGAAAAAAAAGAATCAAATTTTCTGTTTCTTTCATGCTTTTAACTATAATTTGTAACGCAGTTTCAAAGCATCAGCCATCATCACAGAGAACAAACATTTTCCAGGGATATTTCGCGTTGATTTAGAGGTGTTCAGTGTGTTAACTGGATATACTATTGGGTGTAAACTGAAAGTTTGCACCTGAAAAACAACTTGGAGTGTTATTTTTTCAAATGGTTCGCTTGAAATTTGCATCCAGATAATGGCCGCAGTTGCTACGCTCGTCTAGCGTCGCGTGCATGTTTTACGTTGTGTGGGTGTTAAATGTGACGTCATCAACGTCCGAATGACGTGAAAACGTACATGACTGAATTTATGGCACTATTTATAACGTTCAGCTAATTGACATCTAACAAACAGAAACTATATGTAATTTTTCGATGAATTTTTCGAATTCACAAACAGTGAAAATATAAATCGTATTTCAACTGTTTGAAACAGTGATAATATCGATTTTGATTTCACTGAGAAATCTCTATATTTCTTTCTTTTTTTTTTTTTTTTTTTTTTTTGGTTTCGGTTTTACGGCCCTTTCTCGATTATTTCACTCATATCGAGCCGATCGTTAATCAGAGGTGGGCATAAACAGGAGTAGCGGGAGAAAAACCACCTGACCTTCCGTTGCAGAACTTGGCGTCTCACATGTGACCCGAGCGAGGCTCGAACCACAGGGGTGAGAGACCTAATGATCAAGAGTCAGCGCTCTTAACCACTAGGCCACGGAGGCCCGTCTCTATATTTCACTGAAAAGCATGTAAGAAAGTATTTTTTATATAATATATATGACATAACATATTTGACATAACACAAAATGAATGAAAAACTATCTTTGCTTCTCCAGCTTTTGGTATTGTCATTTTAACAGATTCATGCAATTTCTCATGTATTAATATTGCAGGGCTGGTGGGTTGTCTCAAGGACGGGACAGCCGTCTGGCCCGGCCCTCGAGTCAGGTAGTTACACGTTGTAGGCGAGATGTTTGTCCCTGACATAGTGAGGACAGAGGGTGAAAAATATGTTGTCTCATGGGCAATATAAGAATAAGTATAATGATAAATGCTGTTTCGCGTGTTTTCATTTTTTTGATATGACGTGGTCAACTAAATACAAGCCGCCATGTTGGTTTATTGGCTGCGATTGGTAGTCCGTAGATCTCGACTCTGCCAGATATGAACATATAAATGATATTTTCACGGTGTGAAAAATAACATGACCATGTTATTTTCACACAGGCAGCGGGTCTACTTTTTAAAAAAGAAGTGAAGGCAATGATCAGGTATCGATACAATCAACCTACAGCTCCCATCAGAGACACCAGTGGAAAAGAACCATAAACATGAAACAACAGACCTAATGGAAACATCAATAGCGGAAAGCCAAAAGGACAGTTACTTTCCCACAAAAAGGCCAATAGGCTATCCAAAATAAAATAATATAAGCGTCACAAACACTTAAAGACAAACCATAACAAAAATAAAACGCGACAGAAGAACCGCCTTGGAACGGTCAGCGGAAACGAATTCCACTTAGGTGCTTAAATCGATTTTACGTGGCCACAATCCTCGCCCTTACTTCAGTCGCTATGTACATCTTGTGAACAAGTCCGTGAAATGAAGACCCCCTAAACCCCACTTTATTTAGAGAAAACTGGGGTTTACGGGGGTAAACATTATTTTCTTTTTTTCTTCTCCAAGACATAGGTTGTGGGTACTCGTTAGAACCGCCTCAACGAGGCGGTTCTAACGAGCACCAAAAACCTATGTTTGAAGCAGAAATAAGGAAACTATCACAAATTCTCATCAGAAAAAAAATACCTTTTTTGTGGTTTGAAAAATGCACTATATCACACGGATATGTTATCGTAATGGATAAATAATTTGTTCAGTCCGCATGAAGGCCTCCTAATTTAAGTTTGTTTTTCGTGTAATTTAAAATAAAAAATAAAGTTTTTTTTTTTCGATAAATACCAATCGTTCATCGAATTTGTTGAAAACATTTCATCGAGTGGTGAAAACACCAGAAATTTTCACGAGTGCGAAGCCCATTACTAACAGCTGTCCAATTACATGTACAGTACCTCGACAAAGTCACATGAAATAGAAAGAAAATTTACTTTTTTTCGATGGATACCAATACTATTTCATCCCGTGTGTTGAGAAGATCAGAAATATTATTGGATTTCATCTCACAAAAGAAATATACCTCTCTTTCTCTCTCTCTCTCTCTCTCTCTCTCTCTCTCTCTCTCTCTCTCTCTCTCTCTCTGTCTCTCTCTCTCTCTCTCTCTCTCTCTCTCTCTCTCTCCCTCTCTCTCTCTCTCTCTCTCTTAGAAGCCTCCGTGGTGTAGTGGTTATGCTGCTCGCCTTGTAAACCAGGGGTCGCAGGATCGATACCGGGCTTCTCGAGACTTCCAGACTTTCGGGTGAATCTTTAACCCGAGGTCCCGTCTCCGTATGACCTTAGCTGTTGGTGAGGCGTAAAACTACAAAAACACAAACACTCTCTCTCTCTCTCTCTCTCTCTCTCTCTCTCTCTCTCTCTCTCTCTCTCTCTCTCTCTCTCTCTCTTTGAAGCCTCCGTGGTGTAGTGGTTATGCTGCTCGCCTTGTAAACCAGGGGTCGCAGGATCGATACCGGGCTTTTCGAGACTTCCAGACTTTCGGGTGAGTCTTTAACCCGAGGTCCCGTCTCCGTATGACCTTAGCTGTTGGTGAGACGTAAAACTACTAAAACACAAACTCTCTCTCTCTCTCTCTCGCTCTCTCTCTCTCTCTCTCTCTCTCTCTCTCTCTCTCTCTCGCTCTCTCTCTCTCTCTCTCTCTCGCTCTCTCTCTCTCTCTCTCTCTCTCTCTCTCTCTCTCTCTCTCTCTCTCTGAGAAATACACTTGAATATTACGCTGTAATATGAATCTTAGATGTAGGTTTGGCGCAATATTTAATACAATCAATGAACCATGAGGTATAGGTCAAGTTAAATTATGGATGCTGGCAAGAAGGTTGTTATCCCTAGCTACATGGTTGAACCAAGTATAATTAATTAAGCTCTTATAGAATTTCGTAACGAACTTGACCAAAAGGTGAACGCCAGGGTGGCACAAATGTTGACGGTTGAGAGACTGACGGACGGGCTGACGTACGGACGGAAAATCGGACTCCCTAATAGCAGGAACATCAAAAACTATTTAACCCTTTTTCTACCAAATGGAATCTTCCGCCTTTTATATGAGCCCCGCTAAGCGAATCTGGGTCTTCGAGCATTCCGTCATGACAAATTTTAACTGCGCATGCCCAGCCATTCAGAGGGGCCAGGGACATGGCTTTCTGTCTGAAGGTTCCTCTTGATTCAGTGCTTGTATGAGCGAGCAGCGAAGGTTCTGGCGAGACTGCGTGGATGCGCAGGCTCGCCTGAACCTTCGCTGCTCGCATAGGCGATAAGTAACAAAATCGCTTGACGGGGCCCATTTAAAAATTTAGGGGTGTCTGATTGTGTTTTCTTCAAAATTTATTTGGAAATTGACTGAACTTTTCGCAAACAGTGTTGGCTCTAGTCACACGCTGCGTTATGCGGCGTCTGATCTGGGCCTGCATTGTTTGCCAACTACCCCTTTTGGAGTTTCTGGTACAAAATGCGTTAAAGGGCTTGAAAGGCAGTGATGTCAAACGGTTGTAATTTCCAAGCATATCCTACACAAAGATAATGAACATTCTACTTACAGCCATTAACTCCATCTGAAGGGATTGGATTAGTAACTATAAAATTAATAAACTGATTATCAGCTGCTGGAGTGTTGTAGACACTGACTGCGCTGGCACCTGAAAATAATTATAACGATAAGAGCCCGTCTGCTAAAATGGCATATCCAAAGTTTCCGGTCACTAGAAATAGCATTGTTCTCATGAAAATGCTTCTTATTTTTCTCATTTCAAACCAAAATATAGACTGTGGCAGCTCCTTAGAACCGCAACATCGAGGCGGTTCTAATGAGTACCCACAATCTAACGGCATACGCCCATCGGGGCTTGAAGAAATAAAAGGGCTGCATGATGCTTCCACGCAGAGCTAAATCTGACCGCACATGACTACTGGTAAACAGCTTCGAAGATCTAAGCCTGTCAGCGGTGTGAGTCGGATCATGCTTAAAAACCCTATTGGTTTCATTGGGCGACAGGGCTTGAATTCATTTCATCGTAATGTCGGGTAAAAGTCCCACAAAATTGGAAGCAATGTCTCCATAATGATCTATATAGTGTTGACAGGGACGTTAATAATCAACTCAAATAAAAACCCACAATCTATGTTTATAAGTAAACTTAAAAGAATGTGTTCACTGTAAACCATATTTTATCTATGTATAAAGTTGGTTTTATATGGGTGTGAAATTAAAGGACGTATTTACGTAACGATTGAAATAAATTTATACAATATATCATTGAATCTGACGCCATGTTTTCAAATACGTGTTTTTATGCTTCCTCTCTCTCTCTCTCTCTCTCTCTCTCTCTCTCTCTCTCTCTCTCTCTCTCCCTCCCCCCCCCCCGAGAGATTATAGTTTTTGCCCTGTATGTCTGTTTGTTTGTCTGTCTGTCACAAAAAGTTTAACAGGCATAAAAATTGGTTCCCACGGGGGCATTGGTTGCTTACAGTGTCAGCTTTAGTGTGTTTGTGTGTTTGATTTGAGGTTTAGCGTCCCCGCCAACACTGGAGACAATGCTTCCAATTTTGGGGGGACTTTTGTCCGGCATTGAGATGAAATGACTTCTCAAACCCCGCTGCCCAATGAAACCAATAGGGTCTAGGTTTCAGAGACATGCATCGCTTTGCCTTTTGAGGCTTAGATCCTCTAACAGGTTTACCAGTTCTCATGCTCGGTCGGTTTCAGCTCTGCGAGGAAGCATCATACAGCCCAATCTATTCCGCCAAGCCCCTATGGGCGGTGGCCGACAACCCTCGCCCTCCCTTCAAACACAAATTAACCCATTTTGTACCAGAAAACCCAAACTGGATATTTGGCAAACAGTGCAGGCCAAGATAAGATCAGGGTCTACACTGTTTGCAAACAGTTCAGCCATTTTCCAAATAATTTTGAAGAAAAACACAACCTGTCATCCCTTAATTGTGAAATGAACTCCTACTATATATAAGGAGAAAGATTCCATCTGGTACAAAAAGGGTTAGTAGGTAAAACCAATAGACGGCGGTCTGCGTTGAGGAAAATGCCAGCTCAACAACAACAACAAAAAAACAACAACACGAATTTCATCGTTTTGACCATGTACCAACAATAATATTGGCAACGATTTCCTCCAGTACATGGTAATCGTTGTATTTCTTTTGTATTTCTTAGTATTATTTCTTCAAAACAAAATAATAAAATGAAGGGCTCATTCTTAGATACGAGTAGACGTCCAAAAACCATTAGGTTGGCAAATCAAGTCTGTCTTTGAGATGAGGAGGAGAGTACATGCAATAAATTTACAGGTCCTCGGTCAAGTGTATTGGCCTTGGCCTTCGGCCTCGGGCCAATACAGCAGACCTTGGGCCCGTAACTGGGCCAATACGAAATTTCTTGATTGATAACATTATGTAGTATATCTGGTCTGACTTCCTGACCGCAAGAGCTACAATCTTGCATATTGTAAGGTGAACTGTCAATTTTCATTTTTATCATATGACGTTGCGTCTGAGAGTGTAATAACGTCATGTATTATCTTCGATAATCCACTAGTGGATTAAATATGCAAATTAGTTAGATACGTCCCGTAATGTTACATGTATGACGTCCTTACCCACGTCGCGTTTACTAACGGCGGAATATTGACATTTTTGTAAACAATCGTGAATAAAATGCGTTTTAAATGTCATATGATAAATATAATCCTGCATTCGTGCTCATGTATTTTTGAATTTATTAAACTCGTTGAGGAAAAGGGATAAAATGCTCGACAAAGCCTCGCATTGTATCCCTTTTCCTCAACTCATTTAATAAATTCAATAATACATGAGCACTCATGTAAGATTCTCGATATCTTCCTTATTAGACATCAGTTTTCTAGCTGTACATATTAGCCCGTTGTAGCTGTATGACATTCAAGAATTCGGGTGTCAATATACATGCTAACAGTTACATGACTATACTCTCTGGCAAATCGAATTAATTGCGAAATATAAACGCCATAGGATGGCACACGAGGAACATCACCATCCAAAAAAAGGAAAATTTACAATCTCAAAATCAAAATCATCGCGTTTATAATAAACTTTGCACGAAACAAACCCATCTATAATAGATAGATGTAAATCCAAAAACGGAGCCTCGGTATCAGAAGAATTTGCTTTATGTAACTGAAGTCCTGGGGGGGGGGGGGTAAATTTTACTGATCAAACCATCGAAATAGGTATTATCAATGTTTAATAAATCATCCAAGTATCTTTTGTTTGTTTGTTTGATTTGAGGTTTAACGTCCCCGTCAACACTGTAAAGGTCATTTTGGAGACGTTGCTTCCAATTTTGTGGGACTTTTACCCGACATTGAGATGAAATGACATTTCAAGCCCTGTCGCCCAATGAAACCAAGTGTTTATTAGCATGGACGGTCCGCCTCGCACCGCGGTAGCTGGACAGGCTTAGATCCTCTAAGCGGTTTACCAGTACTAGTGTGCGGGCTGGATTCAGCTCTGCGTGGAAGCATCGTGCAGCCCATATATTTCTTCAAGCCCCTATGGGCGGGGGCGCCATCCAAGTATCTAGAAGTGGAACTAAAAGTGTCAATGATTTCAGGCTCGTTTACAGCAGAAAGGGACATCATGAAGTATCTCTCATAACAAAACAAAAACAAATCAGCCACGAGTGGTGCGCAATTAGTACCCATCGGAATACCCACGACTTGTCTAAATAACTTAGTACCAAATCCTATGTAAGTATTGTCAAGTAGAAATGTGCGAGCGTCACACACTTTCTGACATGACCATAAAGAATAATTTTTATGGTCTTCAGAAGTGAAAAAAAGCATTTCTTACATTACATGCAAGATAGAGGGAGTCTTCCCTATGAAATGTCCAAAAATTAAATCCTTAAGTTTTTTTTTTATATATTTTATAAGTGGTGGTACAAGAACTTGAATTTGCAATAAACTGTACTTTGTATAGTCTGTCTATTTATGATTTTTCCAGCAATTACAATACATATCCTTATTATATTATAAAAGACAAACCTAATGATTTAATTGAATGGACATTTCAAAGGGAAGACTCCCTCTATCTTGCACGTAATGTAAGAAATGCTTTTTCACTTCTGAAGAGCATAAAATTATACTTTTGGTCATGTCAGAAAGTGTGTGAAGCTCTCACCATTCTACTTAACAATATTTACATAAGATTTTGTACTAAGTTGTGGGTATTCCGATGGGTACTAATTGCGCACCACTTGTTGCTGATCTGTTTTTGTTTTGTTATTAGGGAGACTTCATGATGTCCCTTTCTGCTGAAAACCAGTCCTAAATCATTGAAGCTTTTAAGCTCCACTTCTAGATATTTGGATGATTTATTAAATATTGACAATACCGAATCTCGATCAGTCAAATTTACCCCCTAGAATTTCAGTTAAATAAAGCAAATTCTTCTGATAATGAGGCCCCGTTTTTGGATTTACATCTATCTATTGTAGAAGGGTTTGTTTCTTGCAAAATGTATGATAAACGCGATGATTTTGATTTTGACATTGTGAATTTTCCTTTTTTGGATGGTTATGTTCCTCGTGCGCCATCCTATGGCGTATACATTTCGAATTAATTCGATTTGCCAGAGTGTGTAGTCATGTAACTCACTTCAACACTCGTTGAAACACAAATTATTAACGGCTAAACTTCAGGGTTATCAGTACCATAAACTACGCAAAATAGAAATAGAGCCTTTTCAAAATTTTATAGACGTCAATCTAATTCAAAATTCAATATTGGACTTAAATCAATTCTGCAACAAGGTCTATCGGATCCCGAATTTTATGGTGACTTAGTATGTACATTCAGAAAAAGATTTAACAGAAATGACTTCAGCACCCGATTTCGTAAAACCATTCTTCGGTATAAAACGATTGGGTTCAACATAAATTCTAAACGCAGACTGCATGCTTGGTAGTTAACCAAATCACGGTTAACAACTTTGCTTCCCTCTTTAATTGCACGCTGGTGGGTCAAGCCACAGATTCTATGACGGTTCCAGCGTAAAGGTGAATAGTGGTTGGTGCCTGATGCTCTGTCTCTGGTCGGGCCCATCGGAGTCTAATTGTTGGTTTTCATTTGTTCCAGCATTTCGGTGGGTTCTTGCTGTCGAGTCCTCACCGTTGTTTCATCTCTGTAGTTGTTTGACTTTTGCGTTCACGGAGATGTTGCACTGATGAGTTAGGAGGCCTTCATGCTGACTGAACAAATTATTTGTCTTAATGGCGACTAAAGCAAGGGCACGTAAAATCGATTTAAGCCCCTCAGTGCAATTCGTTTCCGCTGACCGTTCCAATTCGGTTCTTCTGTCGCGGTTTATTTTTGTTATGGTTAGTCTTTGGGTGATTGTGCCGTTTTATTTTATTTAATTTTGGATAGCCTATTGGCCGTTTTGTGGGAAAGTAACTGTCCTTTTGGCTTTCCGCTATTGATGTTTCCTTTAAGGTCTGGCGGTTCCAACGAGTACCCACAATCTATATTATAGAACAGAAATACGAAAAATAAGGTTTACCCCTGTCAACCTTAGTTTTTACTGTATAAAAGTGGGGTTCAAGGGGGTCAAAATTATAAAGGCTGTTTGCTTACAACGGTCTACATTATTTTCCGTGTTTTCCAAATGAGGCGGTTCTTACGAGCAGCAGATACTTATATTGTATTATGTTTTGAGCAAAATCATTTAAACTAAATTCAATTTTCATAAGGTTATTGACATTTTAAATCCTAAAAATTGAAAATGATTTCACATGGACGTATTGCATATTGTATATTAAGCAAGGTCAAAATAAATGTGTTCTACTTACTCATTAGGTCGCACACAATTGACGCAAAAGTTGGTATTAACAGGAAAACGACACTGTAACAAACCATCCTAAACAACAAAAGAAGTATTTTAATGTAGGAATTAATTTCATTTTTGTGAATTTTATCGATATCTAAAATGTTAACTCCGGCGAATCACTCACAAACTGCATGAAGCCAAGTATGTGAGTGATTTGCCGGATTGTACTCATCGATAAAATCAACAAAAATGATACTTCATACCAAATAATTACAATTTTCTCATCGAAATGTTAAAATTATCACCTAAATTTTAGGACTTCTTTCAAAAGCGTAAGAATTAACTGACCCTCGGCTACGGCGGAATAATTTCTGCCATCTTTGAAAGAAACACAAGCGAAAAAAATGTCAATATAAAAATGAAGGCAATAATCAGGAATCGATACAATTTACCAACACCTCCCATTAGAGAAACGCGTCTTTAAACTCAGTTTCTTCTAGCATTTACGTTTCCAATGGTTCTCCAGCTTGTTGACGTCGCTTCATATAAACGACGGAACGCGCGGATTCTAAACGTGCTCTTAGACCTCTTGTTATATTGCTACCCGCCGCTGTGTGAAATGTTTATGAGATTCTTGCTCATGGGAATTTACCGACGTATAAATCTTTTTTATCATATGACGTCGCGTCTGAGAGTGTACTAACGCCATGTAATATTTTCGATAATCCACTAGTGGATTAAATATTCAAATTACCTAGATACGTCCCGTAACGTTACATGTACGACGTCCTAAACGACGTCGCGTTTACTAACGGCGGAATATTGACATTTTTGTATACAATCGTGAATAAAATGCGATTTAAATGTCATATGATAAATAGAATCTTGCATTCGTGCTCATATATTATTGAATTTATTAAACTCGTTGAGGAAAAGGGATAAAATGCTCGGCAAAGCCTCGCATTTTATACCTTTTCCTCAACTCGTTTAATAAATTCAATAATACATGAGCACTCATGTAAGATACTCTATATCAACAATTCATTAAACTCGTTGAGGAAAAGGGATAAAATGCTCGGCAAAGCCTCGCATTTTATACCTTTTCCTCAACTCGTTTAATAAATTCAATAATACATGAGCACTCATGTAAGATCCTCTATATCAACAATTTATTAAACTTGAGGAAAAGGGATAAAATGCTCGGCAAAACCTCGCATTTTACACCTTTTCCTCAACTCGTTTAATAAATTCAATAATACATGAGCACTCATGTAAGATCCTCTATATGTCAATTCGTCCGAAATATGAAAGAGAATAGGAATTATAAGCCTATGAGAATGGGCGACCAATAAAAGCGTCGGCGAGCCTTTGCATACGAGCAGTTTTGCCCGAACCACTGTTTTGTTTCTGTTAAACGTCATCGTCAACACTATCTAGGTCATTTTGAAGAGGATGCTTCAAAATGGGCATAAACTGCCCCCAGTGGAATTCATTTTGGAAACAAGACATACATCAAAATAGAAATGAAGGCAATGATCAGGAATCGATACAATTAACCCATAGCTCCCACCAGAGACACCAAAGGGAAAGAAACACAAACAAGAAACAACAAAACCCTAGCGGAAACAAAAATAGCGGAAAGCCAAACCGACAGATACATGTGTGGCGGCCGTAAAACGTCTCCCCGTACTTGTACTTCATCACAGTGCAGCTTATGTTTTTATTTGGATGCATCGAGTCCATTGCGAGTAATTTGAAAATCGAGTACCGCTGAAATCGATGCTAGGGGGCGTATTCAGCCTTGCAGACAACAGTGCAGTTTATGAAGAAACTCAATTAAACCGAGTTTCCGGTTTTCATTCAAATATATATTATTTGCTTCGAAAGTTAACCATTTTCATTTATTTTCCACAAAATGGTCAATAGGCTATCCAAAACAAAATTACATGAGCGATACACACACTTAAAGACAAGCCATAACAAAAATAAACCGCGGCAGAAGAACCGCCTTGGAACGACCATGAACAGACATGAACACCGTTGATTGTACACATTTTCAGGGTCAGATTAGCTAGTTTCGTCGAATTTGGCCTCATCAGTGACCCCAGTATATTCAAGCCCTATTTTAACTACTATATTCTTTAAGCCTGGTTATTATTTAAAAAAGGCCAACACGATGCAAAATTTGCCTAACGGTATCCAAAGAGTATCAACAATCGCCCCATAATCACTATCAATGCTTTGATTCTGTGTCTGAAGGATGTAAATAGTTTACAGCCCGAACCGAAAATACACTGCTCAAAACAATTACAGGAGCAAATTTTTAAGCCTGTATAACATCACCGCTTGGAAATTTTCAAGCTCAAGGAAAAGCACAATTTTGAATTGACATCTCTGAACAATGTTCATGCAAACGTAAAGAAGCTAGCTTCACGTGCAAAGCAAGAATGTGAGCTACAGCATGGATACCCATATAAAACGGCTGAAATTCGGTATCGGCGCTCTGTTCAAAATTTTAGTTTGGGTCAAAACAAGTCAATCCTTCGGGTATGCGTTATTTTTGGCTTCATAGTGACTCCGTATGGTGTTAGGCGGCTCTTGGAAGAAGTTGAGGTCACTCAAGCTGTCGCTTTGCTTGAAAGTGGATACACCAAAGGATCGTTGCTGAACGCTTTGACATATCGAGAAGTGTTGTTGCTAGGCTATGGAGACGCTATCAGGAGACGGGCAAATTTACTACACGAGAAGGGCAATGCCGACACCGCATTACATCACAAAGGGAAGATCAATATCTTCGAAATCTAGGGCTACGGAACGGCAGTATATGTACATGGCCAGAAGGCTACACATCCACTCCCAGCATGCGATGGGTAAAGGATATCCTATCAAACAATATGTAACACGTTACATGAAGGACATGAAGGTGATCTGATGTCCGGCAAGAGGGCCTATTCTCACCAGGCAACATCATGTATGGCGATTTGAGTTTGTCCAGGAACATCAGAACTAGCGATCGCAAGACTGGATGAAAGCAGATTTCACCTGAGTGCATGTGACCGCCGTGTTCGAGTCTGGAGACGACCCGGTGAAAGATACGAGGACTGCAACATTGTGGAAACAGACAGATATGGAGGGGTCAGTGATGGTATGGGGTGGAATTTCTTATTAAGGCCGAACGGACTTGTACGTGATAAACTGCATTATGGTATCGAGATGAAATGCAGGATAATGCGCGCCGCCCCATACTGCTAGAGTGTGCACGGATTACCTTAATCGTGAAACTATTGAAGTAATGGACTGGCCAGCACGTTCGCCCGACTTAAACCCGAAAGCACATGTGTGGGGCATTCCTTACAGACGTATCTCACAGGGCGATCATCCACAACTGTCTATTCAAGAACTCCTTAAACACTAGCTTTATAAGTCAGTATCGGACGCTCTGTTCAAAATTTTAGTTTGGGTCAAAACAAGTCAATCCTTCGGGTATGCATTATTTTTGGCTTTATAGTGACTTCATATGGTGTTAGGCGGTTCTGGGAAGAAGTTGAGGTCGCTCAAGCTGTCGCTTTGCTTGAAAGTGGATACACCAAAGGATCGTTGCTGAACGCTTTGACATATCGAGAAGTGTTATTGCCAGGCTATGCAGACGCTATCAGGAGACGGGCGAATTTACTATACGCGAAGGACAATGCCGACATCGCATTACGTCACAAAGGGAAGATCAATATCTTCGAATTCTAGCGCTACGGAATCGGCAGTATATGTACATGGCCAGAAGGTTACACATCCACTCCCAGCATGCGATGGGTAAAGGATATCCTATCAAACAATATGTAACATGTTACATGAAGGTGATCTGATGTCCGGCAAGAGGGCCTATTCTTACCAGGCAACATCATGTATGGCGATTTGAGTTTGTCCAGGAACATCAGAACTAGCGATTGCAAGACTGGATGAAAGCAGATTTCACCTGAGTGCATGTGACCGCCGTGTTCGAGTCTGGAGACGACCCGGTGAACGATACGAGGACTGCAACATTGTGGAAACAGACAGATATGGAGGGGGTCAGTGATGGTATGGGGTGGAATTTCTTATGAAAGCCGAACGGACTTGTACGTGATAAACTGCATTATGGTGTCGAGAAGAAATGCAGGATAATGCGCGCCGCCCCATACTGCTAGAGTGTGCACGGATTACCTTAATCGTGAAACTATTGAAGTAATGGACTGGCCAGCACGTTCGCCCGACTTAAACCCGAAAGCACATGTGTGGGGCATTCCTTACAGACGTATCTCACAGGGCGATCATCCACAACTGTCTATTCAAGAACTCCTTAAACACTAGCTTTATAAGTTAGGAGCTTTGATGAATTAGGAGGCCTTCATGCGGACTGAACAAATTATTTGTCTCGATCGCGACGGAAGTAAGGGCGAGGATTGTTGCCACTTAAAATCGATTTAAGCCCCCCCTCCCCCATTGGAATTCGTTCCGCTGACCGTTCCAAGGCGGTTCTTCTGTCGCGGTTATTTTTGTTTGGGTGTTTGTGTCGCTGTTATTAGTTTATTTTGGATAGCCTTTTGGCCATTTTGTGGGAAAGTAACTGTCCTCTTGGCTTTCCGCTGTTGATGTTTCCGTTCGGGTCTGTTGCTTCATGTTTGTGTTTCTTTCCGAAGGAGCTGTGGGTTTATTGTATCGAGCCCTGATCATTGCCTCTACTTCTTTTGTTAATAAATTGTTCAAACTTTGGTTCGTAGCATGCCCCGGCGATGCCAGGAGTGTTGTGCTGCTCGCGGTGGTCATACACATTGCTGACAAGAAAATGTGACTAATTTGCGCATGTCTATGACATTTAAAACAATCTGACGTAATGATGGCGATTTCTCAAACATTTGAGCAAATTCTAACTTAACAGGTTACAGGCCGTTGCCATTAACATGCTGCAGATAAAGTTATTTATCTTTTATACAGTGAAATTCCGCTATTAAGACCACCTACATTTAAGACAAATTCTGCTTTAAAAAGCTTTAAAGTAGGTTACTGTTATTCTTGCTTTATGTTTTCTTCATACTGTGTCCTGTGTCAGTGTCCTGTGTCAGAGACCACCTTTGGGACTATTCAAAATTGGTCTGAAAGACCACATATAAACAGTCCCATATGTACTCCGAATATAGGAAATTTACTGTATAATCAAATGCCAGTTTTCACAAACGTTAAAAGTAGAAAGTAGAAGTGCAGGCAATGATCAGGAGTCGATACAATTAATCCACAGCTCCCATAAGAGACACCAAAGGGAAGAAACGCAAACATGAAACAACAGACTCTAATGGAACACCAATAGCAGAAAGCCAAAAGGACAGTTACTTTCCCACATAATATATATATATATATATATATACATGTCAGCGACACAAACACCAAAAGACAAACCATAACAAAACTAAACCGCGACAGAAGAACCGCCTTGGAACGGTCAGCGGAAACGAATTCCACTGGGCGTGGGGAGGGGGGGGAGGGGCTCAAATTGATTAAACGTGGCCACAATCCTCGCCCTTTCTTCCGTCGCGATAAAGACAAATAATTTGTTCAGTCCGCATGTAGGCCTCCTTACTCATCAGTGCAACAACTCCGTGAACACAAAAATCAAACAACCACAGAGATTACACAACGGTGAGGACTCGACAGCAAGAACCCACCGAAATGCTGGAGCAAAAAAAAAAAAAAAAAAAAAAAAAAAAAACAGTGAGACTCCGATGGGCCCGACCAGAGACAGAGCATCAGGTACCAACTAACATAACTGAATTTGAGGCCTGACCCAACGGCATGCAATGAAAGAGGGAAGCAAAGTAGAAGTAAAACAAAGATCAGGAATTGATACAATTAACTTACTCCACCCATAAAAGACACCAAAGGGAAAGAAATACAAACATTAAGCGACCAGACCATAATGGAAACCTAAACAAAGGAAGGCCATAAGGACAGTTACTTTCCCACAAAATGGCCATATGGCCATCCAAAATAACAAGACAAAAGTGATACACACAGTAAGTAACAAACAACAACATAAATAAATCGCCACAGAAGAACCGCCTTGGAACGGTCAGTGGAAAGATTTCCACTGGGGGGCTTAAATCGATTTTACGTGGCCACAATCCTCGCCCTTACTTCCGTCGCGATTTAGACAAATAATTTGTTCAGTCCGCATGAAGGCCTCCTAACTCATCAGTGCAACATCTCCGTGAACACAAAAATCAAAGAACCACAGAGGTGAGACAACGGTGAGGACTCGACAGCAAGAAACCACTGAAATGCTGGAGCAAAAGAAAACCAACAGTTAGACTCCGATGAGCCCGACCAGAGACCGAGCATCAGGCACCAACCAACATTATCGATCTAATTCTCGATAAGCCTTTACGTTGGAGCCGTCATAGAATCTGAGACCTGACCCACCGGCGTGCAATTAAAGAGGGAAGCAAAGTTGCCAACCGTGACTGGGTTAACTACCATGCATGCAGTCTGTCGTATAATATCCATGTTGTACCCAATCTTTTTATATCGAAGAATGATTTTACGAAATTGGGTGCTGAAGTCATTGCGGTTATATATTTTTCTGAATTTATATACAAAGTCACCATAAAATTCGGGTTCCGATAGACCTTGTTGCAGAAGAGATTTAAGTCCAATATTGAATTTTGAAATTAAATCAGAATGGCGTCTATAAAATTTTGAAAAGGCTTTGCGTAGTTTATGGTACCGATAACCCTGATTAAGGAGTTTAGCCGTTAATAATTTATTACGAGTGTTGAAGTCAGTTACATGACTACACACTCTAGCAAATCGAATTAATTGCGAAATATAAACGCCATAGGATGGCGCACGAGGAACATCACCATCCAAAAAAGGAAAATTTACAATCTCAAAATCAAAGTCATCGCGTTTATCATAAATTTTGCACGAAACAAATCCATCTACAATAGATAGATGTAAGTCCAAAAACAGGGCCTCGGTATCAGAAGAATTTGCTTTATTTAACTGAAGTTCTAGGGGGTAAATCTGACTGATCAAACCATCAAAATAGGTATTATCAATATTTAATAAATCATCTAAATATCTAGAAGTAGAGCTAAAATCTTCAATAATTTCAGATTGGTTATCAATGGAAAGCGACAAAATGAAGTCTCTTTCATAACAATACAAGAACAGATCAGCCACAAGAGGTGCGCAATTAGTACCCATCGGAATACCCACAATTTGTCTAAATAACTTAGCACCGAATCTAATATAAATATTGTCAAGTAGAAAGGTGAGGGCATCACACACTTTCTGACATGACCAAAGTGTATAATTCGTATGCTCTTTAGAAGTGAAAAATGCATTTCTGACATTACATGCAAGATATAGAGAATCTTCTCTGTGAAAAGCCCATTCAATTAAATCATTAAGCTTTTCTTTTATAAGATTATGAGGAAGTTTAGTGTAAAGAGTGGAAAAATCGTAGGTAGACAGACTAGAAGCACGAAAATGTCTAGATTTCAATTTAGTTAAGACCTCATTCGAATTTTTTATAGACCAGAACAGATTTCTTCCTGATCTTTCAAAGACTTTATCACAATATTTAATTACATGCGTTTTAATAGCAGTAAGACAGGAAGTTAATAATTTAGAAAGTTCAGTGGTAGTGCAAGAGCTAGAATTTGCAATAAACCGTGCTTTGTAAGGTTTTTTATGAAGTTTTGGTAACCAGTATAGCGTAGGAAGCTTGTCTTGGCCTTCGTTAACACACACAGCAAACTTGGTGGCTGAAAGACAAACATGTTTATCTACTATAGCTCTCTCTTCAGCTAAAGGCTGAAGTTCATAGGCCTTAGTACCACCAAGCTCCTGCTTAAGCGTGTTAACATAGTGGAGCCGTCACACAACGACGACGTTGTTAGCGGCCTTGTCTGCAGGGGCCATAACAAACTTCTTATGAAATTCTTGAATACCTAGTTTAAGATGACGTAAAGACGTCTTGGGCTTAGGAGGTAATAAGTTAGTATTTTGAGAATAGAAAGAAATGCGTTTATTCACTAGTTTTAAAATGCTAAGTTTCCAGTCCTCAAGGGCTTTATGCTCAACATACTCTCTTCAAAGTTGTCTTCCGCGTTTGGGTTAACTGCATGCATGTGGTATGTCGTATAACATTTATGTTGTACCCAATATTTCTATATCGAAGAATGATTAACCTTTTTTCTGAATTTATATACTAAATCACCATAAAATTCGGATTCCGACAGACCTTGTTGCAGAAGAGATTAAAGTCCAATATTGACTTTTGAAATTAAATCACAATGACGTCTATAAAGTTTTGAAAAGGCTTTTCGGAACTTATGGTACCGATAGCCCTGATTTAAAAAAGTTAAGCCGTTAACAATTTATTACGAGTGTCGAAGTCAGATACATGCCTACACACTCTCGCAAATCGAATTAATTGCGAAATACAAACGCCATAGGATGGCGCACGAGGAACATCACCATCCAAAAAAGCAAAATTTACAATCTCAAAATCAAAATCATAAACGTTGCAAGAAAAGATAGATGTAAATCCAAAACCGGGCCCTCGGTATCAGAAGAATTTGCTTTATTCAACTGAAGTTCTTGGGGGTAAATTTGACTGATCAAGCCATCGAAATAGGTATTATCAATATTTGGGCCCCGTCAAGCGATTTTGGTACTTATCGACTATACGAGCAGCGAAGGTTCAGGCGAGCCTGCGCATCCGCGCAGTCTCGCCAGAACCTTCGCTGCTCGCTCATACAAGCAGTGAATCAAGAGGAACCTTCAGACAGAAAGCCATATCCCTGGCCCCTCTGAATGGCTGGGCATGCGCAGTTAAAATTTGTCATGACGGAATGCTCGAAGACCCAAATTCGCTTGGCAGGGCCCATTTAATAAATCATCTGGAAGAGAATGCTCCATTGTTTACCTATAACTCAAAATCAAAACTAACCAAGGTCGTAATCACCATCCACATTACGACGACGTCGGGTGCAATATTAAACAGTCAGGTATTTTGACGTCGTCGTCGAAAGAGTCCCTCAGATAAAGGCATGCATTTTCTGGATTATGTAACATTACGCAAACACGCCTATACAAATACATTGCCGTCTTTATCGCCGAAAAAATGAACCTTTTATGATGAAAAATTGTGATATTTTTTCTTATTTCTGCTCAAAATATAGATTGTGGGTATTCGTTAGAACCGCCTCTTCGAGGCGGTTCTAACGGGTACCCACAATTTGTAGTTTAGATTTTCTTATTTCTGCTCAAAATATAGATTGTGGGTATTCGTTAGAACCGCCTCATCGAGGCGGTTCTAACGGGTACCCACAATCTATAGTTTAGAGCAAAAATAAGAAAAAAAGGTTTACCCCTGTAAACCCCAGTTTTACTATATAAAAGTGGGGTTCAAGGGGGATCAAAATTATATAGGCGTGTTTTCGTGATGAAACCGAAATAAGTTTTCCTAGTGATAACTGTGTTTCTTTTTATAAGGCAAATGAAATTGCTAAGCCACAATACGTGTAGCTTGGCCGTCAACACACATATTTTTCGTCTCCGCCAATCGGGGCTTGGAGACATTAATTGGGCTGCACGGTGCTTCCACGCAGAGCTGAAACCGACCGCGCACATTAGTACTGGTATTTCGCTGAGAAGGTCAAAAATAGAAGTTAAGGCAATCACAAGGTATTGATACAATTAACCCATGGTTCCCTTCAGAGACACCAAAGGGAAATAAAACACAAACACGAAATAAATAGACCCTAATGGAAAAACCAATAGCGGAAAGCCAAGAGGACAGTTACTTTCCCACAAAATGGGCAATTGGCTATCCAAAACAAAAAATATAAGCGATACCAACGCTCAAGGTCAAAGCATAAAATAATAAACCGCGACAGAAGAACCGCCTTTGAACCGTCAGTGACAAGAATTTTACTGGTGGGGGTGGGGGGGGGGGGGGTGGGGGACTTAAATCGATTTTTCGCGGCCTCAATCGTCGCCCTTACTTTCTTCGCGTTTAATACAAATAATTTGTTCAGTCCGCATGAAGGCCTCCTAACTCATCAGTGCAACATATCCATGAAACAAAAACAAACAACCACAGAGATGAAACAACGATGAGGACTCGACAGCAAGAAACCACTGAGATGCTAGAGCAAAAGAAAACCAGCGGTTAGACTCCGATTAGCCGGACCAGAGACGGAGCATCAAGCACCAACCAACATTACATAAAATTCAATTCAGTAAGCCTTTACACGGGAACCATCATAGAATCTGAGGCCTGACCCACTGGCGTGTAATTAAAGAAGGAAGCAAAGTTGTCAACCGTGATTGGGTTAACTACCATGCATGCAGTTTGCCGTATAACATGTATGTTGTACCCAATCTTTTTATATAGGAGAATGGGTTTACGAAATCGGATGCCAGGGTCTTTGCAAGTATTTTTCTGAATTTATATACTAAGTCACCATAAAATTTGGGTTCAGATAGACCTTGTTGCAGAAGAGATTTAAGTCCAACATTGAATTTTGAAATTAAATCGGAATTACGTCTATAAAATGCGTAATTTATGATACCGATAACCCTGACCAAGAAGTTCAGCAGTTTATTACGAGTGCAGAAAGTCAGTAATATGACTAGACACTCTGGCAAATCGAATTAGTTGCGAACTTCAAATATAAACTCCAAAAGATGGTGCACTAGGCAGATACCATCTAAGAAAGGAAAATTTACAATCTAAAAATAAAAATCATCGCGTTTATCATAAAGTTTGAAAGAAACACACCCATCTACAATAATTAGATGTAAACCCAAAAATTGGGGCCTCGGTATCAGAACACTTTGCTTCATTTAACTTAAGTCCAGGGTGTAAGCCTGCCCAGGCAGGTGCGTATTGTGCCGACCATGTATATGAACCGTTCTTGTTTCATTGGGTGCCAAAGCTTGGGATGTCATTCACGATTGGAAAGAATGCTCCAAAATTACCTCCCAAGCAAACCTTAATATACACGTTAATCAGTGTGGTACCAGACGTGATAAATCGGTTCGGTACAGTTTTTGTGCTGTTTGTTTGCTTTATGTGATAAACTTTGGTTCGTAATATTGACGAAATGACGTTCATTTTTTTCGAACCCCTACCTCTTACTGATCAGTTTACGTAACCACATTTTTTCCTTATCCGGCTTATACTTTAGAGATTAACCAGCACAGTGCACAGCTACGGCTGCATTCTTGAATCTGCGGACGGTAGGAAATACCGTAGAAAATATTTCGGGATCAATGTTTCGGAAAAGGAACGTTATCAAAGTGCGAAAAAACATCATCATCATCATCATCATCATCATCATCATCATAAGCAGCAACATCATCATCGCAGGAGCAGCAGCAACAACAACAACATCAACAACAAAAACAACCAAAATATAACCAACAACGTCTCTTCCTGCGTGCGGCAACATAACAATTTACACTTACATAGGTAAATATCCAAATAAAACAAACTTCCAAGTTCGTTTCGCAAAAAAAAAAGAAGAAAACTTTAGGTAATAAACTACATGGTTATCAGCTTTGTCGGCGTTTTGCAGGTCACAAGTCTACGCGCTTTTATATACTGAAATTTGATTTCAAGAGGGTCAAGATGGCCCTGAATCGCTCAACTGATTCCATGGACTCATAAAAAGTCAAGTGAACAATTAACAGCCATTTATTCAATGAAGCATAAACTTTGAATTTTGATGTACGATTTATTTGAATCGGGCCAAAGGCACAGGAGCAATTAGCATTTAAAGGTATTCCTATTTCAAATTATGTCGGCCGATTTATTCATTGGAGTTAAATCTTTTTAGCACCTTTTGTTGCATCAATCCTATGAATTTTGAATAAGACTGAACCAAAGGTGTAGGAGTTTCCTATTAAATGTTGTTTATCGGAGCGGGACGATTTAGCATTTTGGTAGGGAGCAACTAGGCAACATTCATGTGCATTTTGAATCAAATAAGTCGAGGTGTCTAGGAAAGCAAATTGTTGAGGTTTGACTTTTCATATCTGTGGCAGCCAATTTGCCCATTAGAGAGAAACCTTTTAAGTCATTTCTGTAGACGATCCCCTAAGCAACATTCCGGTGAAGTATGAATGACTTTGGCCCAAGGCTACAGGAGTAGTTGACTGGTGGTCATTTTGTTCATCCGCGCAGAACTATTTTAGCAATTGCACTATTGAGCAACATAGGTAACATTCCATTGACGTTTTAACCACATTGCATCATTAATTAAGACGAGATCGCATTTAATGGAAAGTTTTGGCACTTTTCTATTTTAGCCCTGGTAGCCATTTTGTTCATCGGAAGAGAAGTTTGGTAGTCACACTCCTATGAAATTTGAATGAACTTGGCCAATGGGTACAGGAGTTGTCGGTGTTTTGTATTTTTATTTAGCTTCGGCAGACAAATTTGTCATCGGAGAGGTACAATGTTAGCAATTATGGTAGGGAAACTCCTAAGCAGCATTCCTGTGAAGTTTGAATCAAATATCCAAACGTTTTAGGAGGCGTTTGCATTTTAAACAAAAAGTTGACCATAACAAAAACACGCCTTTACAAATATATTGCCATTTTTTGGCAAAAAGTTATAAATTTTAAGATGAAAACTTGTGATATTTTTCTTATTTCTGCTCAAAATATAGATTGAGGGGACTCGATAGAACCGCCTGTCGAGGCGGTTCTATCGAGTACCCACAATCTATGTTTTTCAGCAGAAATAAGAAGAATAAAGAATACCCCCTTAAACTCCAGTTTTACTATATAAAAGTGGGGTATGAGGGGGTCAAAATTATATACGTGTGTTCTCGTAATGGCTCTTTTTCTGTGTTTTAGCTCGGGCATCCATTTTGCTCGTCCGAGCGGAACCGCTTTAGCTTTTTTGGTACGGGGTCACCGGCGCAACATTCCTATGAAGTTTGATTGAAATTGGATAAACGTAAAGAAGTTTTTATGTTTTACTATTTTTGGCTCTGTTGGCCATATTGTTCATCTGACTGGAACAATTTAAGCTATTTTGCTTGGGAGCCATCTAGGCAACATTCCTATGAAAAATAGAAGTAGAGTCAATGATCAGGAATTTATACAATCAACCCACAGCTCCCATCAGAGACACCAAAGGGAAAGAAACACAAACATGCTACCACAGACCTAATGGAAACACCAACAGCGGAAAGCCAAAAGGACAGTCACTTTCCAACAAAATGGCCAATAGGCTATCCAAAACAAAATAACACAAGCGACACAAACACACATAGACAAAACATAACGACAGAAGAACCGCCTTGGAACGGTCAGCGGAAACGAATTCCACTGGGGGACTTTAATCGACTTTACGTGGCCACAATCCTCGCCCTTACTTCCGTCGCGATTGTGAAAATAATTTGTTCAGGCCGCATGAAGGCCTCCTAGAGTAAGAACCATCATAGAATCTGAGGCCTGATGAGGTGGTTCTAAAGAGTGCACACAATCTATATTGAGAGCAGAAATAAGAAAAATATCACAATTTTTCATCATAAAATTTTCATTTTTTTTTCGGCGATAAAGGTGGCAATGTATTTGTATAGGCGTACTTGCGTAATGTTCACTGGAGCAGAACGAGTTTTGATAGGGAACCACCCAGGCAACGTTACTGTGAATATTGAATTGAATTGGCACAATGGACAAGGAGGAGTTTGCATTTCAATCAATTTTTCATGTGTTTTCCAAGTTTGAGGTCTGGTGGTAATTTATGCTCATCGCTGCAGAACAGTTTTAGCTGTTTTGGTAGAGGATCGTCTGTGCAACGTACCTTTGAAGCGTGGGTGAAACTTAACCCAGGGTTCAAAAGCGGTTGGCGTTTGAACATTTTTCTATCTTTAGCTCTGGTGGCCATCTTGTTGGTCAAACCAGAATGGTGTTAGCTATTTTGATGGAGACACACATAGTCAACATTCTTGTTGAGTTTAAACCAAATTGGTCCAAGTGTTTAAGAGGAGTTCGTGTTTAAAGCAAACGTTTGACGTCTTCCTTTTCTTGGCTCTGGCGGCCATTTTGCTCATCGGAGCATAAACGCTAACTTCTTTGGTAGATGGTCACCTAAGCAAAATTGCTATGAGGTTTGAAAGAAATTGGCCCAGGGGTACAGGCGGTATAGTCGTGTAAAGTTTTTTTTTTCTATATTTAGCTCTGGTGGCCATCTTGTTCATTGAACGGGAACGATTTTAGCTATTTTGGTAGAGATCCACCCAGTAACATTTCTGTGAAGTTAGAATCGAATTGGCCCCAACTGTTTAGGAGGAGTTCGCATTTTAAATAAATTTTAGATGCCGCACGACGTACAACGGACATGGACTGATCACACAGTACCTCGCCATGAGGACTTCATGCTCAGGTGAGCCAAACAATTGGTAACTGTACCGCCAATTAAATCCGAACACAGCTAAATTACAAACTGATATGTACTTTGAACTCAATCTGCGACCAGCATGCTGTACTTTCTAACAAATGTTGATCGACGCATTTGGATTTTGTTCGCCACTATCTGTAGAATTCCCGGACCAAATAGTACAGACTCTGGTTATAATTTTCGCTGTTTTGCAAACATTATCTTTTCGTAGCTGTGCCGGTTTTAGATTCTTTGAGGTGGGCTGAAAGAACTGGGCCAATATTAACTGCTACATTAGCTTTGGGGCGTTCGTTCAAAGGAGAAAGGTCACATGGGTCTGCGCACGCGAAAAGTTACAACTCTGCATCCGTTATGAAGATCCGTGAGCTAAATTACGACTGTATGTTATTCTTCATTTAAAATGATAATTGAATTGTTTCTGTTTTATCTGTCTTTGGTGTTTCATCAAAAGTAAGGGTCCTCTCTCACAAGTGCGAAAACGTTCTTAAATAGAAGTGAAAGCAATGATCATGAATCGATACAATCAACCCACAGCTCCCATCAGAGACACCAAAGGGAAGTCTGTAAAGTTGCAATGCATAGTTTATGTTTTAACTTCACCGTCAACAATATTAAGGTCATTTTGGAGAAGTTGCTTCCAGTTTTGTGAGAATTTTACCTGACATTGAGATGAAATGCCATTTCAAGCCCTGTCGCCTAATGAATCCAGTAGGGCTTATATGCACGGTCCGACTCGCACCACTTTGCATGGGTAGGCTTGATTCTAAGCGGTTTACCAGTGCTCATTTTCTGTGAGTGGAAGCACTATGCAACCAAGTCGCGATGGTCGCGTCACTGCAATGGATAGAATAAAGCTGACGACCCTTATATCGTCACTGGAACGGTTCAAAGGCATTTTGGACAAGGTACCACAGACCATTAAAGAGAAAAAATCCTAAAGAAAATCTCATCAAAGTCTCATATTTATTTAAGAAAGTCTAAAGAAGAAAAGACATATACTTAGTAAATTTAACTGGAGTATCGAGGTTTTTTATGATAGTCAACATGTGTTTCTCAAATTACAGACACCAACAAACATTTCAAATCGTGTAACAAAAGAACAAAGAAGCTACTTGAAAACAAAATAAAGGTATGATAGATCCTGTTGAGTTTCGGGGCCTGAGAAGTACTTTTATTCTCGTTTTCTCACCTCCGCCATTTCTTTGAAAGTTTTTTTTTGTTTGCTAACTGTATTGATAAATGGTAATTGAAACAAGTGCGACATATCTATGATAAAAGGAGTTGTATGCACGCTGCTAGACTAAAATGACACTGCCCCCAACCACTAAGTTAAAAATACTTTAATTTCAGCCGCTGTAGTTTTATTTATCGATGTTAAAGATAAAACGTCAATGCCATACATGCATGCATGAACCAACGGAAACCGGGAAGGGACCTTTCTGTTATAGTATCTGGCAAAACAGAATTTAAAACAATAAAATTAGAGTGGGGAGTAAAACAAGAAATACAGTCGAACTTCGATGGCTCGAACCACTTTGGGACCATGAAAACTTGTTCGAAACAGCGGTAGTTCGAGCCACAGAGGGATACTATTAGTGCCATACCAGGAGGCATAATGGTGATAATTGTGGGTATCTTTTCGGTGTTCTTTACTATAAATGTACGCTAGAATGGAACAAAAAAAAATATGTCGTTTAAACGACATATTTCTTGTTTTCCTTTCCACTCTGAAAAAGTAGAGTGGAATTTAAAACAATAAAATTAGAATAAAACAGAAAACAAAAATATGTCGTTTAAACGACATACTTCCTGTTTTTTTTTCCACTCTGAAAAAGTAGCGTGGAATTTAAAACATTAAATATGTCATTTAATCGACATAATCTTGAACTTTCATTGGTTGATATCACCAACCAATGGAAGGCTAGGATTATATCGTTTAAACGACATATTATGTTATCTTTAACCAGTGGTAGGTCAAGATTATGTCGATTAAACGATATCTTTATTGTTTTAAATGCCACGCTACTTAACAAAAATAATTTCGCAGGATTTGCCTTCCCGGGTTCCGTATGAACCTTATATCCCGCGGGTAAAATTAATTTAGCCACACCAATGTCTGACTACAAACCAGTAAAATTACTTGACGTGTAAATTGTATTCGTGGCAAAAAAATGTAGGCACTGATCAGAGGGCTTCTTCTGGTGAGGATCAACACAGTTTACTAGCGTAGCGGGGGTTAAGGGTTATATTTAAATGCTTTCAGGGGAGGCAAATCCTGCGAAATTATTTTTGTTTCCCATGAAATAGGGGTCAACTCTTAAAGGAAAGAATTTGCTCTTGGGGAGCAAACTCTTTCCTTTAAGAGTAGACCCCTTTTTCCGTGGGACAGAGTTTCTAGAAAAGCGAACAGGAATTCCCGAAAGTTGTCAACCATTGAAATATATCGGAACAATCTGCAAGGAGTATTCAGTCCCCTTTAAGGTCCACAATAGGGGTAATTAAGGCTGAGGCTTTGACAATGCCAAGGCAACGCCTTTAACTGGATCACACCCCACCTTGTGCTGGATGAACTTTTCAGTCTATTCATTATTATTTAACATCCGAGTGACACCGGACATTTTTCACATCTCTAAAATGGTTATTTTTCCGATGAAAACCCGGGATATTTTTTTTACTTATACTGTGTGCTTGTTATAACCGCCTCGTTAAGGTGGTTCCAACGAGTATACACAACCTATGTCTTGAAGCAGAAATAAGAAAAAATATGTATATCCCCGTAAACCCCAGTTTTTGTGGCATACATTGTTTGTCACAAATGTTTAATATAGCGGGTAGAATAATACGATGGCAATTGTCAAATCAATTGAATAGCTATGAGAGTTTATACTTATTTTTCTTTGTAGACTATTTCAGAAAACATTTTTTTTCTAACAGTCCCTTTGGTTTCATCTACCCTTCATTAACTGTCATGCATTCTCCTGCAATCCATTTATTCACCATATTTGCATTATTTGCTGGCTCCCAGCTTGCACATTGTCAATATTTGAAAAACAGGTAACCAGACCCCCCTGACCTTTTAAGGTCAGGGGGGTCTGGTTACCTGTTTTGTCCAACACTGACAACCTTCAGACTAGGAACCAGCAGATAATGCAAATAAGGTGAATGGGATTAAGAATATTACCTTTGACTGTTTGCATGAAAACCATTTCTTCCGAAGACATGGGAGCATTTTCTGTTTGATCTCCCACATCTTGCTCGAGAAATTCATTCGCTAAGGGTGCAGGTACCTGCTGCACAGATCCAAATTTTTGGGGGCATAAGCGTCTGTGGTGAGCATTACTTTGTACGCAGTAGGGACATGTTCTTGTGAGGTTGCATTCACTTGTTTTATGTGTTTACTTGAGGCATATGAGGCAACGCCCTTTGGCCCGTTGCTTCCTAGCTTCCATGGTTTGATAGACTCTAATGTAAATGCTTTTTTCACTTCTGAAGAGTATACAAATTATACTTTATGGTCATGTCAGAAAGTGTGTGAAGCTCTCATATTTCTACTTGACAATATTTACATAAGATTTGGTACTAAGTTATTTAGACAAGCTGTGGCTATTCCGATGGGTACTAATTGCGCACCATTTGTGGCTGATCTGTTTTTGTTTTGTTATGAGACAGACTTCATGATGTCCCTTTTTGCTGAAAACCAGTCTGAAATCACTGAAGCTTTTAGCTCCACTTCTAGATATTTGGATGATTTATTACATATTGATAATACCTATTTCGATGGTTTGATCAGTCAAATGTCCCCCCCCCCCCCAGAACTTCTGTTAAATAAAGCAAATTCTTCTGATAGTGAGTCCCCATTTTTGGGATTTACATACATCTATTGTAGATGGGTTTGTTTCGTGCAAAACTTATGATAAACGCAATGATTTTGTATTTTAAGATCATTGTAAATTATCCTTTTTGGATGGTGATTTTCCTCGTGCGCCATCCTATGGTAATTATATTTTGCAATGTATTCGATTTGCCAGAGTGTGTAGTCATGTAACTGACTTCAATACACGTAATAAATTGTTAAAGGCTAAACTTCTTAATCGGGGTTATCTGTACCATAAACTACGCAAAGCCTTTTCAAAATTTTACAGACGTCATTCTGATTTAATTTCAAAATTCAATATTGGACTTTAATCTCTTCTGCAACGAGGTCTATCGGAACCCGAATTTTATGGTGACTTTGTATATAACTTCAGAAAAAATATATTACCGCAATGACTTCAGAACCCAAGTTCGTAAAATCATTCTTCGATATAAAAAGATTGGGTACAACATAAATGTCATACGACAGACTGCATGCATGGTAGTTAACCCAATGACGGTTGACAACTTTGCTTCCCTCTTTAATCGCACGCAGATTCTATGACGGTTCCAGCGGAAAGGCTTATTGAGAATTAATGATATCTTATTCAAGGTAATGTTGGTTGGTGCCTGATGCTCTGGTCGGGCCCATCGGAGTTTTACTGTTTGTTTTCTTTTGCTCCCGCATTTCAGTTGTTTCTTGCTGTCGAGTCCTTACCGTTGTTTCATCTCTGTGGTTGTTTGATTATTTGTGTTCACGGAGATGTTGCACTGATGAGTTAGGAGACCCTCATGCGGACTGAACAAATTATTTTTCCAAATCGCGACGGCAGTGAGGGCGAGAATGGTGGCCACGTAAAATCGATTAAAGCCCCACAGCGGAATTCGTTTCCGCCGACCGTTCCAATGCGCTTATTCTGACGCGGTTTGTATTTGTTATTGTTTGTCTTTGTGTGTTTGTGTCGCTTATATTTTTTGTATTTTGGATAGCCTATTGGCAATTTTTGTGGAAAAGTATCTGTCCTTTTGGCTTTCCTACGGAACCCGGGAAGGGACATGACTTTTTTCATTTTAGAAGTTGTGCGCACAAGATAAAATCTTGTGCGGACAACATATGATCTTGTTCGGACAAGATATTATCTTGTGCGCACAAGATATTATCTTGTGCGGACAACATATCATCTTGTCCGCACAACATATTATCTTGTGCGAACAAGATATTATCTTGTGCGGACAACATACTATCTTGTGCAGACAAGATATTATCTTGTCGGCACAAGATATTAAGATATTATCTTGTCGGCACAAGATATTAAGTTGTGCCCACAAGATATAATCTTGTCTGCACAACATAGATCATGTGCGGACAAGATATTATCTTGTTCGCACAACTTTATATCTTGTGCGCACAAGATATTGTCTTGTCCACACAAGATAATATCTTGTGTGCACAAGATAATATGTTGTGCTAACAAGATAATATCTTGTCCGCACAAGATAATATCTTGTTCACACCACTTCCCAAGATCTTTGTAGTATGTTGTCCGCACAAGATAAGGTATGTTAATAATAATATCATATAGCATATTAACAACATACTATCTTGTTCGCACAACATAATATCTTGTTCGCACAACTAAATATCTTGTTCGCACAAGATATATAAAAAAGTCATGTCCCTTCCCGGGTTCCGCACTTTCCGCTATTGATGTTTCCATTAGGGTCTGTGGTTTCATGTTTTTGTTTCTTTCCCTTTGGTGTCTCTGATTGGAGTTGTTGATTGATTGCATCGATTCATGTTCTTTGCTGCCACCTATATTGGCATTCATCAGTCCAGTATCGATCGCTCTTTGCAATAGAGACATGGTGGTATTTGTTTGGGTTTGGTAGGCGTTCGCTGTCCTCTGTATTTTAGGTCCCGATACTAAGGCTTCAGTGGTAAAGTAGAAGTAAAACAAAGATCAAGAATCGTTACAATTAACTTACTCCACCCATCAAAGACACCATAGGGAAAGAAATACAAGCATTAAGCGACCAGACCATAATGGAAACCTAAACAAAGGAAGGCCATAAGGACAGTCACTTTCCCACAAAATGGTCATATGGCTATCCAAAATCAAAAGACACAAGTGATACAAACAGTAAGTAACAAACAACAACATAAATAAATCGCAACAGAAGAACCGCCTTGGAACGGTCAGTGGAAAGATTTCCACTGGGGGGCTTAAATCGATTTTACGTGGCCAAGATCCTCGCCCTTACTTCCGTCGCGATTTAGACAAATAATTTGTTCAGTCCGCATGAAGGCCTCCTAACTCATCAGTGCAACATCTCCGTGAACACAAAAAATCAAAGAACCACAGAGGTGAGACAACGGTGAGGACTCGACAACAAGAAACCACTGAAATGCTGGAGCAAAAGAAAACCAACAGTTAGACTCCGATGGGCGCGACCAGAGACAGAGCATCAGGCACCAACCAACATTACCAAGAATTAGATCTCTCTAATTCTCGATAAGCCTTTACGTTGGAGCCGTCATAGAATCTGAGGCCTGACCCACCGGCGTGCAATTAAAGAGGGAAGCAAAGTTGCCAACCGTGATTGGGTTAACTATCATGCATGCAGTCTGTCGTATAACATCCATGTTGTACCCAATCTTTTTATATCGAAGAATGATTTTACGAAATTTGGTGCTGAAGTCATTGCGGTTATATATTATTCTGAATTTATATACTAAGTCACCATAAAATTCGGGTTCCGATAGACCTTGTTGCAGAAGAGATTTAAGTCCAATTTTGAATTTTAAAATTAAATCAGAATGGCGTCTATAAAATTTTGAAAATGCTTTGCGTAGTTTATGGTACCGATAACCCTGATTAAGGAGTTTAGCCGTTAATGATTTATTACGAGTGTTGAAGTCAGTTACATGACTACACACTCTAGCAAATCGAATTAATTGCGAAATATAAACGCCATAGGGTGGCGCACGAGGAACATCACCATCCAAAAAAGGAAAATTTACAATCTCAAAATCAAAGTCATCGCGTTTATAATAAATTTTGCACGAAACAAACCCATCTACAATAGATAGATGTAAATCCAAAAACGGGGCCTCGGTATCAGAAGAATTTGCTTTATTTAATTGAAGTTCTGGGGGAGGGTAAATCTGACTGATCAAACCATCGAAATAGGTATTATCAATATTTAATAAATCATCTAAATATCTAGAAGTGGAGCTAAAAGCTTCAATAATTTCAGATTGGTTATCAATGGAAAGCGACAACATGAAGTCTCTTTCATAACAATACAAGAACAGATCATCCACAAGAGGAGCGCAATTCGTACCAATCGGAATACCCACAATTTTTCTAAATAACTTAGTACCGAATCTAATATAAATACTGTCAAGTAGAAAGGTGAGGGCATCACACACTTTCTGACATGACCAAAGTGTATAATTCTTATGCTCTTTAGAAGTGAAAAATGCATTTCTGACATTACATGCAAGATAGAGAGAATCTTCTCTGTGAAAAGCCCATTCAATTAAATCATTAAGCTTTTCTTTTATAAGATTATGAGGAAGTGTAGTGTAAAGAGTGGAAAAATCGTAAGTAGACAGACTTGAAGCACGAAAATGTCTGGATTTCAATTTATTTAAAACCTTATTCGAATTTTTTATAGACCAAAACAAATTTCTTCCTGATCTTTCAAAGACTTTATCACAATATTTAAACACATGCGTTTTAATATCAGTAAGACAGGAAGTTAATAATTTAGAAAGTTCAGTGGTAGTGCAAGAGCTAGAATTTGCAATAAACCGTGCTTTGTAAGGTCTTTTATGAAGTTTTGGTAACCAGTATAGCGTAGGAAGTAGAAGTAAAACAAAGATCAGGAATTGATACAATTAACTTACTCCATCCATAAAAGACACCAAAGGGAAAGAAATACAAACATTAAGCGACCAGACCATAATGGAAACCTAAACAAAGGAAGGCCATATGGACAGTTACTTTCCCACAAAATGGCCATATGGCCATCCAAAATTAAAAGACACAAGTGATACACACAGTAAGTAACAAACAACAACATAAATAAATCGCCACAGAAGAGCCGCCTTGGAACGGTCAGTGGAAGATTTCCACTGGGGGGCTTAAATCGATTTTACGTGGCCACATTTTACGTGGAAGCTTGTCTTGGCCTTCGGTAACACACAGTAAACTTGGTGGCTGAATGACAAATATGTTTATCTACTATAACTCTCTCTTCAGCTAAAGGCTGAAGTTCATAGGCCTTAGTACCACCAAGCTCCTGCTTAAGCGTGTTAACATAGTGGAGCCGTCACACAACGACGACGTTGTTAGCGGCCTTGTCTGCAGGGGCCAAAACAAACTTCTTATGAAATTCTTGAATACCTAGCTTAAGATGACGTAAAGACGTCTTAGGCTTAGGAGGTAATAAGTTAGTATTTTGAGAATAGAAAGAAATGCGTTTATTCACTAGTTTTAAAATGCTTAGTTTCCAGTCCTTAAGGGCTTTAGGCTCAACATACTCTCGCTTACACCATCGATTACCGAATTCATTCAAGGAAGCAGCGATTTCATCTCTACATTTACTGAAATCAATTTTAGAAGGAAACCGATATTTCGGTCCTTTAGAAATTATATTCCTTATCCTAGAATCAGGAATAATTTTCAAATTGCCAGTAATTACATGACCAGCAGCAGGATAGCAATTCACTGAGTTTTTACAATCACATGAATCAGGAGTATTAGTATCACTATCAAGATCTGAAACAAGTTTATTAAAATTAAAAATGATAGATCTAACAGGTTTGTTATATTTATAGCAAATTATAGGTGTTTCAGTATTTTGAAAATAAGCAGGAATGGAAGAAAGCACAGAGCTCTCACGGAAGATACTGGGCAAATCTATAAAATCCATACCCTTATTAATGAAGGATATTTTGAAGAAATGGAGTTTATGATTAATTTCAGAATCAATGTAAGGACGGAGAGTATGCTGAGTATAGCCTCTAGTTAAGAGAGCCGCATCATATAACTGATTGTAACTATCGTAGAATTCATTCGCCTCGGTGTCCGGCGTAAAACAGAAACGGGTTATGAACTTAAAAATGAAAGCATAGAGTGGCGTCCATGATTTAATAATATAATAGACAGTCACTTAAGTCTAGTATTGTTTCGTTTAAACGCACGTAATTTACGTTTGAAGTTACCATTTTTCCTGGTGCCGTGAGATCTAGTTCTGCGTTTTCGACATTCCAGGAGCGAGAAAATATCAAAGTCCGGCATTCTAGAAATATTACCCTCATGATAAATGTTGTCATTAAATCCCAGTGGAAAAGGGGTCTGTAAACGTAAACCTTGGAGATTTTGGAGTGCTATACTTGACTTCATTCACAGTCTGTTGTTCAGCTCTTTCTCGAGCAAAAATGTGCTCATTTAGAAGCTCCCTTAGTTTATGGACAGACCATTTTACCATTGACCTCTAGTTGTATAATAACATCGCATGGGATTTTTTTATGTGACAATAGAAACAAAAATGTCTTGGTTACAGTCCTGTTTCTGTGCATCAAGGCTTCAGCATTTCTGAATAGTAGGAGTTTATGACTGTTTGCTGATCTCCAAACATTTTTGTTCAGTAAATCCTTTACGACTTTGTAGTTTTCATTTGATAAACGTATGACAGCCACTGCTTGTTTTGCCGGTAACAGGACACTTCGGTCCCAAAACAAACTTGGCCCCTAGACACTTCGGCTCCTAGACACCTCGGCCCCAAAACCACCTCGGCCCCACATAAAATTGAAACCATAGACGGGTCGGCCCCTGGACACATCGGCCCCTAGACACGTCGGCCCCATATATCTAGACACTTCGGCCCCACTTGACTTTTCACGAGACTTCCACTTAAATAGGATATCGGGTTTGATGCCCGATGAGGTTTTTTTTTATTATTATTATTTTTATTTGCTGAGTTGATTATTTTGATAGGGAGCCACGAATATTTGAACCTATAATTTAAATATATTTATTATATATTATAACGTTACTAAATAGAAAACCTCTATGTCCATTTAAGAAGAATGGAAGATACATTTGAAAATTCCCGCCTTTTATTTCAATGTATAATTCTAATGCTTTAGAGCAGGCTCTTTTTTCTACTTTTCTGCTCTTTTGATCATCTAAAGGCTTTTTTATTATCCGAAATAAATCCACACCTCTAAAATACTTTTTTAAATTAATTTCAATAAGAACATGAAACCTAATTATCCTTATGAATTGGATGGAAGTCTTGATGGATCGGTGGATGGATGGATTGGTGGATAGACGTACGGACGTATTTCGGATTGAGGGGCGGACGGACGCCTACAGTTTATCGTCCTTAACCAGTTAAACGCTTAGCAAAGTTATATCTTTGATACCCTCAAGATGATGAACACATTTCATCTGAATCAAAATACTTGTACGTCCAAAATTAATAAACCAGTAGTAAATTTATGAGTTCTCAGAATACGCAAAAAACTCTCAAATGACATGGAAAAAATATAAAACATGCATAACATTGATGATCGGGGAGACTGTAAAAAAAGCGCCGCCAATCGGGCTCAGAGAAATACACTGGGCTGCATGGTACTTTTACGCAGAGCTGAATCTGACCACATATGAGTACTGGTAACCCGCTTAGAAGGACTAAGCCTGCCCAGGCAAGGTGGTGCGAGTCAGACCTTACAATGCATATATGCATTTTGGTTTCATTGGCGGCAGGGTTGAATTGTCTTTTAATGTCATTGTCAGGTAACAGTCCCACAAAATTGGAAGGAACGTCTCCAAAATGACCTAAACAGTGTTGACGTGGACATTAAACCTTAATTCAAACAAACAAACAAACAAACAAACAAACAAAAATAAGTGACTAAATCATTCGGCCCCCGCCCATAGGGGCTTGAAGAAACAGATTGGGCAGCATGATACTTTCATCAGATGAAGTACTGGTACATGTAAAGAGGTTCTAAGAAAAAGTGGTGTGAGTCGGACCGTCCATGCATATTAACCCTATTGGTTTCTTTGGTCTGCAGGGCTTAAGATGTCATTTCATGTCGGATAAAATTCCCACAAAATTGGAAGCAACGTCTCCTAAATAACCTATAGTGTTGACGGGGACGTTAAACATCAAATAAAACAAACAAACCAAGACAAAATCCGACTGCCTGTCCGTACGAATAATGTCGTAACATGTAAACATTTATCTGGGACTACAAAGTCTGGTAAATTCATTCCTCGAACGGGGCCTCCGTGGCCTAGTGGATAAGAGTGCTGACTATCAATCATTAGGTCTTTCACCGCTGTTGGTTCGAGCATGGCTCGGGTCACATGTGATACGCCAAGTTCTTCAACGGTAGGTCAGTTGGTTTTTCACCGGGTATTCGGGTATTCGCCCACCTCTGCCTCTGATTAACGATCGGCTCGATATGAGTGAAATAATCTTGATAGGACCATAAAGCAAACAAAACAAATCATTCCTCGGCTTCGTCGATCATGGTGATGATAGGTCATAATCTTATATTTGTTATCATATTTATTTATCTATTTATTTATCCGGCCTCGGTATATAGCTAAGTCGGATGCGCGTCTGACTGTTGATCAGGAGGACGCGGGTTCGATACCTACCGGGGTCGGCAACATTCTTTCCATTGTTATCAATGTTCACACATTTAGAAATTCCTATTTGATTGCATTTCAGATTGTATTCATTTAAAAATCGCAAACTAAATCCCAGTGTACATCCAGATCAGATGGATCTGGATATACACTGAGTGCAAAGTCTTCATGGCATAGAAGATTCCGTAAAACCAAAACTATATAACGAAACGTTTTCTTACTTTTGCTCGAAAACATAGCCCTTCGACACTTTTTCAATCGTTCTCAAGAAGATGGTTTATCGCATAGACCTATTAACTTATATGAAAGGGGTCTAAGAAATGACTAGTTTTTAATCTTCCGCTAATAATTTTAAACTAGTTGTGATTAAAGGTTGTCACAGACGCATCCTGATCAGTCCTGCTCATTGAGGCGGTCATAATAATACATGTAACACACAACCTGTATCATTGAGCAGAAATAAGAATTACGAAAACACGCCTATGCAAATGCATTTAAAACTTTACCGCCGAAAAAACGAACATTATAAGAGGAAAAATTATGATATTTTTTATTATTTCTGCTCAAAATATAGACTGTTGGTACTCGTTAGAACCGCCTCATCGAAGCGTTTCTAATGAGTAACCACAATCAGTATTTTAGAGCAGAAATAAGAAAAATAAGGTTTACCCCCTGTAAACCCTAGTTTTACAATATAAAAGTGGGGTTCAAATATATAAGGCCGTGTCTGCGTAATGTAAATAATGTATGCCCCAATGATTACCAGTTTTCCCCATATAAACTCGGATTTAGCGGGGTGTTCATTACACGGGCTTGTAAACATGATGTTTTGTTTGTTAGATGGCCCGACTGGCACTGTTTTGCCTGGGCAGGCTTAGGTCCTCTAAGCGGTTTACCAGTATTCGTGTGCAGTCGGTTTTAGCTCTGCATGGAAGCATCATGCAGCCTATCTATTTCTTCAAGTACCGATTGGCGGGAGCGTGTGGACAAGGCTCATGTGCCTGGGCATTGGCTAAAAGACTGTACATAATCAGACGCCACATAACGCGATGTCTGATCAGATCTACTGTCCTTACTTAAAGTTAAACGAACGGTTTTATTCTCAGTTCAGGACTATTTTCCCAACCTACACTCAGACACGATCGACCCACCAGTACTATCAGTGCTTTGATAAAGATATATTCCCATTTTTGGCTTGCAGCGATAGCTGCAAGCCAATTAGATTGGAAAGTGGTTCCGGTTTTAGAATTCTCTTTCTATGGTATTTTGGATCCTCAGGTGTTTTTTTTTTTTTTTTTTTTTTTTTTTTGTTAAACAAAAATCAGAGATACAGTCAGCTTTTTCCGGTGTTCTGTTCCTCACCCTATAGCTCAATAGCTTTCGCATATTTTTAAATAGAATAAAGGGTACCAGTTTAGTGAGAGATGGTCTAGTGACACAGCTTTCGTTTCTGTGCGAAAGTTTAACTTAACACCGAAGCGAATTTATCCACTAGGCCACGGTCTACTCAGCACTACCGTCAATACAGTTTACCTGACCACATTCATAAATCATCTGTGTAGCAGTCTACAATCCACTCGAAGGTCAAAACTCGATGGGTTTTGTTGAAAGTGTGGGTGCTCTATAGTAATCACTCTGTCCGTTCGTCTGTCTGTCCGTCCACAATTTTTTTATCATCCATAACTTTCTTATTCCTGGATGGATTTAAATAAATACTTGGCAGAAATGCTAACCATAATGTGATGGAGTGTTGCGCGCAAGACTCAGGTCCGTACCTCAAAGGTCAAGGTCATACTTAGAGGTTAAAGGTAAAAAAAAGGTCTTTGTCGTGTCCAATCAATAACTTTGTTATTACTGGATGGATTTAAATATTACTTGGCAGAAATGTTAACCATAATGTGACGGAGTGTCTCGCATAAGACCCACAGCCGTACCTCAAAGGTCAAGGTCATACTTAGAGATAAAATGTCAAAAAAGCGTCTTTTTATTGTGTCCAATCTATAACTTTCTTATACCTGGATGGATTTATATATTACTTAGCAGAAATATTAACCATAATGTGACTGTGTCACGCGCAAAACCCAGGTCCGTGCCTCAAAGGTCAAGGTCATACTTAGAGGTGAAAGGTAAAAAATCGTCTTTTTTATCGTGTCCGATCAATATCTTTCTTATTCCTGGATTGATTTTAGAATAACTTGACAGTAATATTAATCATCATGAGAGGATGTGTTGTGCGCAAAACCAAGGTTGGTTTCTAAAACCGAGTTATCATGTTCAAAATGATTCTTTGAGCTATGTTCTTTTATTTCCTTGTTGTTTTTTTATAGTTTTTTAACATCAACACTTTCCTACTCCTCTGATTGCGCTGCCGGGGCGCTAGTCAGTTCCACTGACAGCTCTAGTTATATTGAAAGTACTGCAACCAATAAATGAACAAAGTTTACGGCGTGCTGACAGTCAATTGGTCCAGTTTTTATCAAGATTAAGATTCACCTTAAATAGCTTTAAACTGTTTATTTCTTTTTAGACTTTCAGATAAAAACTCTTAACATTTGTAACATTGTTTACTTTGGTTGTCTCTTGTTTATAATATTTGTATACTTTGCTAATAAAAGATGTTAACATTTAATGCCTCTTCCTCCTTCGTCTTATACTCCCTTGTATGTATATTTGTGTCGTCACCTAACAATTACATGTTTACTGGCCATATGATATGAATTTATACTCAGTATGTATGGAAGACCGCCTCCGTGGTCCAGTGATTAAGGTCGCTGACTTGTAATCACTGGAGGGTCATGGGTTCGAGCCCCGCTACCGGCCATGATCGTTTATGTGGGAACATTTGGTAGTTTGTGTCGGAGGATCGGAGTCTAGTACTGGTACTTTCCAGGAACGATGGTTGGGAAACTACCCGCCTGTATATGACTGAAAAATTGTTGAACGGGCGTAAAACCTAGCAAAACAAACAGTATGTATGATGTCTTCTACCACATTATTGTCTCTCATAAATCTGTTAGGGACATTTATTTTGTTTTGTTTGTCCATTTCTACTTGCCAAATCGCATATCGTCCGTGCTCCATAAGTCCATTATTCCTCCTGCCTGTCTGTTAACAATGTCTTCATCCAACTACTATTCAGATACTACTGAGCAAATTTCAATAGAACAGGGTCATCACAATGATCCCTTACTATCATAGTTGGTCAAAAGTGAGAATGTGATCATTGGGTCACATGTCAATGCCTCAGTTACCTTAACATTGAAATATTTCTTCCAATAAATGTCAGGGTAGTGCCACATAGAAAATTGACACCTCATGGGTTTGTCCATTCCAATGTGTAGATAAACCATATATTGCCTTTGAGTACACTGCATCAAAAGTCTATGTCCAATTAACAAGAACAGTGCAACTTGCTTCCTCACCAGTACTTTCATCTACATCAACTCGTACATCCATGTGGCGGCAATATGGCTACATTTACACCAGGAACAGTACCCTTAAAACCAGGCAAGTCTTTCCTTTTCAAAGGAACCTTTATTGGAATTGGATTGCTGTATGTAGAAACAACAAAGTCATAAACATTCAGCACTCTCCATGCAAAACGACAAAAGTGGCAGAAAGTGAGTATTCATTTCCCTTAAAGTTGTAGTGTTATTCCTGAACGAGGTGTTTACGTGTGTGTGTGCGTGTGTGTGCGTGCGTGCGTGCGTGCGTGCGTGCCAACGGCGACATTGTTTTGCTAAAAGTACATGTGAGCTAATGTTTTCAACAGGTATAATAACTTCCATGTGAACTTATTGTACGAATTTTGGTCCCGCGACTTGCAATTACAGTCACTGTGGCTTCTCATCTCTGCTCCACTATTTGTTTTCCTCATTACGATAACATACCCGTGCGACATAGTGCATTTTTCACATCTCCAAAATGGCTACTTTTCTAATGGAAATGTGTGATATTTTTCTTATTTATACATCAAACATATGTTGTAGGTGCTCGTTAGAACCGCCTCATTGAGGCGGTTCCAACGAGTACCCACAACCTATGTCTTGGAGCTGAAATAATAAAACTAATTTATACCCCAGTAAACCCCAGTTTCCTCTATATGAAGTGGGGTTTAAGGGGGTGTTCATTTCACGGACTTGTTCACGTGATGTCTATATAATTACAGAATCACTTCAAAGAGAAAACAAGACAGTCGCACAAAAAGAAAAAAAAGCCTCCTTACTCGAAAAAAGTTTCCTTGTCCGATTTCGATTTGTTTCTTTGTTTGATTTGAGGTTTAACGTCCCCGTCAACACTGTATATGTCATTTTGGAAACGTTGCTTCCAATTTTGTGGGACTTTTACCCGCTATAGAGATGAAATGAAATCCCAGTCCCTGCCACCCAATAAACCAATAGGGTTTATAAACATGGACGGTCCGACTCCCACCGCTTTGCCGGGGCAGGCTTAGATTCTCTGAGTGATTTACCAGTACTCATGTGCGGTCGGTTTCAGATCTGCGCGGAAGCATCGTGCAGCCCACCTATTTCTTCAAGCCTCGATGGGCGGGGGCGATTATTCCATTTCAAGCCATTGCACTTTTAATGTACAGTAAGACCACCCAAAACTGAGACTAATTCTGCTTATAAACTAAGCTTATTTAGAAAGTTTCAGCTATTATTTCTTTGTGTTTTCTGCATGGAGTCTACTCTTGTGAGATACCACCTTTTGGACTGTTCAAAAGTGGTCTTAAATACCACTTTTGAAAAGTCCCAAAGGTACCACCTTTTGGACTGTTCAAAAGTGGTCTTAAAGACCACTATTGAACAGTCCCAAAGATGGTCTGAATATAGGAATTTTACGGTATAATGAAAATTTCACTATGATTACATACCCGTGCGACATAGCGCATTTTAACATTCTCGAAAAAGGCTACGTTTCTATTGCAAGTCCGTGATATTTTTCTTATTCACACTGTAAACATAAGTCATGGGTGCCCGTTAGAACCGCTTCATTGAGGCGGTTCTAACGAGTTCCCACAATCTATGTCTTGGCGCAGAAATAAGAAAAATAATATTTTACCCCGTAACCCCCAATTTTCTCTATATAAAGTGAAGATTGGAGGGTGTTCTTCAGATGGACTCTTGTTCCCGTGGTGTGGATGAAATGTTTGGGTCCGTTACCATAACTACAAGGGCAATGTGTTTAATATTTCTCATTATTGATAATTCATTGTGATTGGTCATCTTTATAACCCTTTTTGTTTACCAAATGGAATCTTCCTCCTTATATATGGCAAGATTCCATTTCAAAATTTAGGGCTGTCAGGTTGTGTTTTCTTCAAAATTTATTTGGAAAACGACAGGAATTTTAGCAAACAGTTCAGGCCCTGATCAGACGCCGCGTTCTGCGGCGTCTGATCTGGGCCTGCACTGTTTGCCAGGGTAACCGTTTTGGGGTTTCATGTATAAGATGGGTTAAATTACATGTTTGATTGAAAGCAAGATAATAATCAGTTTGAATATTTGTTTTCTTAAGTTCGAGGGGGGATCAATAAGTTACGGCGTCCGTATACCCGTATAATGAATGCAATTGAAGTTTCACTTAATATAGGGAAAGTGTGTGTGTGTGTGTGTGTGTGTGTGTGCGTGCGTGCGTGCGTGCGTGCGTGGGTGCGTGCGTGCGTGCGTGCGTGCGTGCGTGCGTGCGTGTGAGCGTGCGTGAGTGCGTGCGTGCGTGCGTGTGTGTGTGTGTGGTGAACGGGGGGGTGGGGTTGTACCGGGATATGCATTATGCTTTTTATTGTGAGATTGTCCAGCCCGTCGGGTTCCACGCAGAGCTGAAATTTAAAACTCATCATACTGGTAAACCGCTTAGAAAGACTAAGCCTGCCCAGGCAAACTGGCGTTAGTCGGACTGTCCAGTGCATATGAGTATTTTGTTTTCTTTGGGTCGCATGTCTTGAGATATCATTTAATCTCAATTCCGGGTAAAAGTCCAACAAAACTGGATGCAACGTCTGAAAATTGACCTAAATATTGTTGACTGGGACGATAAACCTCAAATCAAATAAACAAACAAACTCTTTATTGTGTTGAAATACATGGAATATGGGTAATCGTTGGAAACGGCTTTTGGAGAACCATCTCAAAAAGGCGGTTCTAAGGAGCCGCCACAAAGTATGTTTGAAGCAAAAAATTTTTTTACCAATTTTGTCAGTAAAAAGGGTCGTTTTTCTATGTCACGTGGTTATGTGTTACAAATGTACCTGTACATTACGAAACTACGCCTATACGAGTGCATTGTAAACTTTACCGCCGAAAAGAACAACAAAAAATAAGATGAAAAATTGTTATATTTTTCTTATTTCTGAGAGCTCGTTAGAACCGCCTCATCAGGGCGATTCTAACGAATATCCACAATCCATATTGTAGAGCAGAAATAAGAAAAATAAGGGCACCCCTGTAAACTCCAGTTTTACCATATAAAAGTGGGGTTCGAGGGGGTCAAAATCTAGTGAACCTCTACCAAGATTGTTCAAATTATAGCCCTCGAGCCACAAATGCCCCCGCCACAGGGCCCTTTGGTTTAACATAGACTTATATAGAGATAATCTTTGAAAATCTTCTTCTGTGAAACAGCAAGCCATGTCTTAAATATTTGGTGTGAAGCTTCAACTAGTGGACTGCTATCAAGATTGTATAAATTATAGCCCTGTGGCCAAAAATGCCCTCTCCCTGGGGCCATTTGGTTTTACATAGGCTTATGTAGGGAATATCTTTTAAAAATCGTCTTTTCTGAAACCGCAATGCCCAGGTCTTTGATATTTGGTGTGTAGCTTCATCTAGTGGACCTTTGCCAGTTTGTTCAAATTATAGCCTTTGTTGATATTGGTATGAAGCTTCACCTTTTAAGCTGACCAGAGTCGAAGGCTCCGGGGGAGCTTATAGTATAGGGAATTGTCCGTCGTCGTTTGCGTCTGCGTCGTTTGCGTCGTCTGCGTCGTCTGGGTCGTCAACATTTTCAAACAACATCTCCTCTGAAACTACTTGGCCAATTTAAACCAAATTATATGTGGAGCCTCTGCGGGAAAGGGGGACGAAAGTTTGTTCGCGAGGACGGGGTCACATGACCAATATGGCCAACATGCCCTTTATGGTAAAAACCTTTAAAAATCTTCTTCTTAAGAACCGAAAGGCCGATCTTGAAACTTGGTATGCAGCATCGGGGTCTCGGGTCCTTCCAAGTTTATTCAAATGATGACCTTTGGTTGACCTTGACTTGTTTTACATCAAGGTCAAATATGGTCACTTAGAAATTTCTATGGAAAAAAGGCAAAACAGTGGACTTTTCTGATTGCATGGTAGCTAGTGGCATCAAAAATGATATTTGCATTCAGCTGAATGGAATTTTATCAGTTCCGAAGGTAAAGGTCATTTACTTACCTTTGTCCGGCAATGCTCAGATATGTTTATCTTCTTCTCAACTTAAACTGCGGGGTCGATTGAAAAAAATAATTTGTGGAGCCTGTTGGGGAGGGGGGGGAGTTTGTTCTTGAGAACTGGGTCACATGACCAATATGGCCGCCATGCCCATATATGGCAAAAACCTTTAAAATTCTTCTCCTCAAGAACCGAATGGCTAAAACTTGGTATACAGCATCGAGGACACGGGCCCTACCAAGTTTGTTCAAACGATGACCTTTGGTTTATCTTGACCTATTTTACGTTAAGGCCAAATATGGTCAGTTAGACATTTGTATTGAAGAAAAGGCAAAACAGTTGATTTTTCTGTTTGCATGGTAGCTAGTGGCATCAGAAATGATATTTGTATTCAGCTGAAAGGAATTTTGTCAGTTCAGAAGGCCAAGGTCATTTACTGACCTTTGTCCGGGAAGGCTCAGATTCAGTATTTTATCTTCTTCTCAACTTAAACTGCTGGGTCGATTGAAACAAAATTACATGTTGAGCCTCTTTGGGAAGGGCGAATGAATGTTTGTTTATAAGGACTGGGTCACATATTGGTCATATTGGTCACATGACCAATATGGCCGCCATGCCCATATATGGTAAAAACCTTTACAAATCTTTTTTTCTCAGGAACAAAATGGCCGATGACCTTAAAACTTGGTATGAAGCATCAGTGACTCGGGCCCTACCAAGTGTGTCCAAATAATGACCTTTGATTGACCTTAACCTATTTAACGTCAAGGTCAATTATGGTCACTTAGATATATGGATGGAAAAAGAGCGAAACAGTGGATTTTTCTGATTGCATGATAACCTGTGGCATCAGAAATGATATTTGAAATCAGCTGAATGGAAGTTTTTCAACTCCAAAAGTCAAGGTCATTTGCTGACCTTCGTCCTGGATGGCTCAGATTATTTTAATCTTCTTCTCTGCTCAAACTGCTAGGTTCATTGAAACCAAATTACATGTGGAGCTTCTATGGGAAGGGGGAATGAAAGTTTGCTCGTAAGGACTGGGTCACACGACCAGTATGGCTGTCATGCCCATATATGGAAAAAAAAACTTAAAAAAAATCTTCTCAGGAACCAAATGGCTGATGACCATGAAACTTGATATGCAGCAACGAGGGCTAGGGCCCTACCAGTTTTGTTCAAATGATGACCTTTGGTTGACCTTGACCTATATTTACGTCACAGTCAATTTCGGTCACAGAGACAATTGTATGGAAAGGCAAGACAGTGGATTTTACTGATTGCACATGACCAAGAGGCGCACCATGCCTGTATATGTTATAAACCATATGACCTCTGGTGAGCGTAGTGGCCCATGGGCCTCTTGTTAGACCTCCCTCAACATTATGCACATTATAGCCCTGTGGCCAATAATGGCCCTTTCTGGGGCCCAGTTGTTACTCTGTAGATCAGGTGAGCGATCCAGGGCCATAATGGCCCTCTTGTTTTTCTTATATCTGCTCTAAAATATAGATTGTGGGTATTCGTTAGAACCGCCTCGATGAGGCGGTTATAATGAGTACCCACAATCTATATTTTGAGCAGAAATAAGAAAAATATCATAATTTTTATCTAAAAATGTCGATGTTTCGGAGGTAAAATTTACAATGTATTTGTATAGGCCTGTTTTCGTAATGATTCGTCATCAGAACAGTAACCGTTTTGAATGCTCTATATCAAACTGATGAGTTATTGTATGCCATTACAGAAATTCGCCTATACAAATACATTGCCACCTTTATCGCCGAAAAAATGAAAATTTTATGATAAAAAATTGTGATATTTTTCTTATTTCTGCTCAAAATATAGATTGTGGGCACTCGTTAGAACCGCCTCATCGAGGCGTTTCTAACGAGTACAAACAATCTATATTTTAGAGCAGAAATAGGAAAAATAAGGTGTACCCCCGGAAACCCCAGTTTTACTATATAAAAGTTGGGTTCAAGGGGGTCAATAATATATATAGGCGTGTTTTCAAGATGCAAAATGTATGGAATGCAGGTAAACATTAGAAAATGCATGTTAGTGAACAAATATAAGAAAAATAATTTAGGTATATTCCTTGGCCTTTTGTTTTTAAACTGAATCTTATGAAAAAGATATCTTTTGGCGATAGGAATTGATATGTAATCATTTCAAAATCCGGTAAAAGTCTCACAAAATCGGAACATTACGAAAACATGCCTATACAAATACATTGTAAATTTTGTCTGTGAAAAAAATGCAAATTTTAAGGTGAAATTTTTTTATATGTTTCTTAATTCTGCTCAAAATGTAGATTGTAGGTACTTGTTAGAACCGCCTCATCGAGTACCCACAATCTATATTTTGGAGCAGAAATAAGAAAACTAAAGTATACCCCCTGAAACCCCAGTTTTACTATATAAAAGTGGGGTTCAAGGGGGGGGGGGGGGCAAAATTGCATAGGCGTGTTTTCGGGACGCAAAATGTAGGGAATGCAGGTAAACATGTGGAAAATGTATGTTTGTGAACAAATATAAGCAAAATAATTTACGTATATTCCATGGCCTTTTGTTTTTCAACGGAATCTTATGAAAACATCACGAAAACACGTCTATATAATTTTGACCCCGTGGAACCCCACTTTTATATAAAACTGAGGTTTGCAGGGGTAAAACTTATTTTTCTTATTTCTGCTCTAAAATATAGAATGTGGGTACTCGTTAGAACCGCCTCGATGAGGCGGTTCTAACGAGTGCCCACAATCTATATTCTGAGCTGTGGGTACTCGTTAGAACCCTCGATGAGGCGGTTCTAACGAGTGCCCACAATCTATATTTTGAGCAGAAATAAGAAAAATATCACAATTTTTCATCCTAAAATGTTCATTTTTTTTCGGCGATAAAGGGGCAATGTATTTGTATAGGCGTGTTTGCGTAATGTAATATCATTTCAAAATCCGGTAAAAGTCTCGCAAAATCGGAAGCAACGTCACCAAAATGACCTTAATTGTGTTGACGGTGAGCGAAAACCTCAACAAACCAAAAGAAATAATATAACGCATGATCAATTCTGCATTAGATGCATTGTTTCTGTGAACTTATTACATGTAACCTCTTCCACGTCTTAAAGACAGCCTTGATTTGCCAACTAAATGTTTTTTGACGTCCCCTCGTATCTAAGACTGAGTTCTTCAGTTCATTATTTCGTTTTGAAGAACTTATACTACGAAATACAACAAAAGAAATACAACGGTTACAATGTCCTGGGGGATATCTTTGACAATATTGTTGTTGGTATACGAAGGTAGGTTCAAAACGATGAAATTCATATATATTTTTTATTTTCTATTGAGCTTGCATTTTACTCAACGCAGACCACCGTCTTTTGTTTTTACGTTCTAACCTTTTTTTTGTACCAAAGGGATTCTTTCTCCTTATATATAGCAGAGTCCATTTCAAAATTTAGGGGTGACAGGTTGTGGTTTTCTTCAAAATTTAGACTTTCGGATGAGTCTTTAAACCGAGGTCCCGTCTCCGTTGGTGGGACGTAAAACTAAAACGTTCTCACTCTTCAACATTTATTTGGAAAATGGCTGAACTTTTGGCAAACAGTGTCTTCTTTGCGGCGTCTGACCAGGGCCTGCTCTGTTTGCCAAATACCTGTTTTGGGGTTTCTGGTGCTAAATTGGTTAATTTTTATTGGAATCGAGGGCGAGGCTTGTCGGTCCCCGCCCATAGGGGCTTCGCGGAATAGATTGGGCTGCATGATGCTTCCACGCAGAGCTGAAACCGACGGAGCATGAGGGCTGGTAAACCGCTTAGAGGGTCTAAGCCTCCCAAGGCAAAGCGATGCATGTCACTGAAACATAGACCCTATTGGTTTCATTGGGCAGCAGGGCTTGAGATGTCATTTCATCTCAATGCCGGGCAAAATCGTCTCCAGTGTTTTCGGGGACGCTAAACCTCAAATCAAACACACAAAACACGTATTTGAAAACATGGCGTCAGATGCAATGGTATATTGTATAAATTTATTTCAATAATTACGTGAATATGTCCGTGAATTGCACACCCATGTAAAACCCACTTTATATATAGATAAAAGTATGGTTTACAGTGAACACATTCTTTTAAGTTTGGTTATTAACCTAGATTGTGTGTACCCGTTAGAACCGCTTCAGTGAGGCGGTTCTAACGGGCTGCCACAATCTATATTTTGGTTTGAAATGAGAAAAATATGAAGCATTTCATGGGAACAATGCTATTTCTACGGGCCTCCGTGGCCTAGTGGTTAAGAGCGCTGACTCTTGATCATTAGGTCTCTCGCCGCTGTGGTTCGAGCACCGCTCGGGTCACATGTGAGACGCCAAGTTCTGCAACGGAAGGTCAGGTGGTTTTTCTCCGGGTACTCCGGTTTTCACCCACCTCTGATTAACGATCGGCTCGATATGAGTGAAATAATCTTGAAAGGGCCGTAAAACCAAAACCAAAAAAAAACAGTGCTGTTTCTAGTGACAGGAAACTTTGGATATGCTGTTTTAGCAGACGGATGCGTGATTGGATAATAAATATTGAAAAATGTCACCCTGAGGAATATGAATATCAACCGAGGTGCAGCCGAGGTTGATATTGTGACATTTTCACTATCACCCTATCAGGAATGTAATATGTATTTTAATATACCGAACAAAACTAATAATTAAGGCAAGAGATACAGGACAGCTCACACGCGACTTTTGATGTCACGACATTCCAAATTATCGGATAATGTCGGCTTTCTACATAAGTGAAATTCAGAAGTTCAAACGTCTTTAACTCCGTTTATGCGTTTTCTTAATTAAATCGAAAGAAACATGTTGGTAATAAAATTTCTCGGCTTTGTTAAAACTAATTATTGGCTTAGATTGATTTCCTCCAGCTTGACAGAAGAACGGAATCCCGCGCATGTGATAGTCGAAATTATCGCAGGGTGATCGTAAAAGATATCACTCTCAGTACCGATGGGTACTAATTGCGCACTGTTGCTGATCTGTTTTTGTTTTGTTATGAGAGAGACTTCATGATGTCCCTTTCTGCTGAAAACCTGTCTGAAATCATTGAAGCTTTTCGCTCCACTTCTAGATATTTGGATGATTTATTAAATATTGATAGTACCTATTTCGATGGTTTGATCAGTCAAATTTACCCCCAAGAACTTCCGTTAAATAAAGCAAATTCTTCTGATATCGAGGCCCCGTGTTTGGATTTACATCTGTCTATTGTAGATGGGTTTGTTTCGTACAAATTTATGACAAACGCGATGATTTTGATTTTGAGATTGTAAATTTTCTTTTTGTTGGATGGTGATGTTTCTCGTGCGCCATCCTATGGCGTTTATATTTCGCAATTAATTCGATTTGCCGGAGTGTGTCGTCATGTGTCTGACTTCACTATCCCCGTAACACCCGTAATAAATTGTTAACGGATAAACTTCGTAATCAAGGTTATCGCTACCATAAACTACGCAAAGCCTTTTCGAAATTTTAAAGACGTCATTCTGATTTTATTTCAAAATTCAATATTGGACTAAAATCTCTTCTGCAACAGGTCTGTCGAAGCCCGAATTGTATGGTGACTTAGTATATAAATTCAGAAACAAATATATAACCGCAATGACTTCAGCACCCAATTTCGTAAAAGCATTCTTCGATATAAAAGGATTGGATACAACATAAATTTTATACGACAGACTGCATGCGTGGTAGTTAACCCAATCACGGTTGACAACTTTGCTTCCCTCTTTAATTGCACGCCGGTGGGTCTTGCCTCGGATTCTATGACGTAATGGGGATTCTATGTCGATTCTTTGATTTAAGCGTAAAGGCTTATTGAGAAGAAGAGGGATCTAATTCGAGGTAATGTTGGTTGGTGCCAGATGCTCTGTCATTGGTCGGGCTCATCGGAGTCTAACTGTTGGTTTTCTTTTGCTTCAGCATTTCAGTGGTTTCTTGCTGTCGAGTCTACACCGTTGTTTCATCTCTGTGGTTGTTTGATTATTTGTGTTGCACTGATTAGTTAGGAAGCCTTCATGCGAACTGAACAAATAATTTGTCAAAATCGCGACGGAAGTAAGGGCGAGGGTTGTGGCCACGTACTATCGATTTAAGCTCCCCGGTTGAGTTCATTTTCGCTGACCGTTCCAAGGCGGTTCTTCTGTCGCGGTTTATTTTTGTTATGGTTTGTCTTTGGGTGTTTGTGTCGCCTATATTCTTTTATTTTGGAAAGTAACTGTCCTTTTGACTTCGAAACAGGGGTAGTTCGAGCCACTGCGGTTACTGTCAGGAGGCATAACAAGATACTTTTAGATATCTTTTCGGTGTTCTTTAATGCAAATGTATGCTGTGTGTACCCATTAGAATAGCCTCATCGAGGCGAATCTAATGAGTACACACAGCATACATTTGCAAGATGAAAGACTAAAATCTCCTTAATTATCCCCCACTATTTCTTATGTAGAGGATTTCGCTAGGGGCTGAAAAATGGGTTCGACTCAACCATGGTAAACGAGCCATCGCTGTTCGAGCCATCGAAGTTCTACTGTATTTATTTTCAGGTACCAGTGCAGTCAGTGTCTACAACACTCCAGCACTTGATAACCAGTTTATTAATTTTATAGTCACTAATCCCATCCCTTCAGATGGAGTTGAGGGCTGTAAGTAGAATGTTCATTATCATTTTGTAGGATATGCTTGGAAATTACAACCGTTTGACACCACTGCCTTTCAAGCCCTTTGACCCATTTTGTACCAGAAACTCCAAAAGGGGTAGTTGGCAAACAATGCAGGCACAGACCAGACGCCGCATAACGCCGCGTCTGACCAGGGCCGGCTATGGTTGCGAAAAGTTCACTCAGTTCCAAAATAAATGTTGAAGAAAACACAATCAGACACGGTGACCCCTAAATTTTGAAATGGACTCCTGGTAGTTTTTGATGTTCCTGGTACATTTTAGGGATGTCCGTCCGTCCGCCAGCCTGTCCGTCAGTCTCTCAACCGTCAAAATTTGTGCCACCCTGGCGTTCACCTTTTGGTCAAGTTCGTTACGGAATTCTAAAACAGCTTAATTGATCATACTTGGTTCAACCATGTAGCTAGGGATAACAACCTTCATGCCAGCATCCATAATTTACCTTGACCTGGTTCATTGATTTTATGAACTATTGCGCCAAACCTACATCTTAGATTCACATTACAGCGTAATATTCAAGTTTATGTCCAAGAGAGAGAGAGAGAGAGAGAGAGAGAGAGAGAGAGAGAGAGAGAGAGAGAGAGAGAGAGAGAGAGAGAGAGAGAGAGAGAGAGAGAGAGAGAGAGATGAAATATTGGTATTTATCGAAAAAAATAGTAAATTTAATTTTTATTTAAAATTACACGAAAAATAAACTTAAAAGTAGTTCCGGCTGCTACAGTGAAAATAACATGGTCATGTTATTTTTCACATCGTGAAAATATCATTTAAATTTTCACATTTGACAGAGTCGAGATCTACGAACTACCAATCGCAACCAATAAACCAACATGGCGGCTTTCATCCTGCAAAACCTGGAGTGTATGTAATAAACACCTGCGGTAATGGTCAAATGTGACCGACGCAGTATCAGAAGATAGATAGATATATAGAAAGTGTGCACTATTGCAACCGTTCCGGCTCGAGCTGAGACAGGCAGCTCGCGGATATATTTAAGAAATAGATCAGGTCTAGCTGTGATTTGTTGGGTAATAAATCACAGTTTGTCGGTCAGTTGTAAAGTAGACAAATCACAAGCACAAGTGTGTTATTACACAACAAATCACTGGCTAAAGCTGATCTATTTCGATTCTAACAGGCTGAAAATCGACAACAATGTTGTTGTTTCCTTCAGATTCTCACAACTTTTCGCCATTGTTAAAAGAATTCCCGCCAGAATCATTGACTGTTACACACGTGTTTATGTCCTTTTGTAACGTTTTCAGTGCGAGAAAGTGACGTTACACCGTCTAACGTCAAAGAATCTACGTGTGACGTAATAAATTGTCAGCTTTTAGTGACGTCACTTCTCACGCTCTTCCTTGCCGTGATTTGTTGTAGAATAAAACACAGCTATTTTCCATTGCCTATGTAGGCGCGCTGTGTTAGAATCTTGTATAAACAAAAGACAGTTAAAGTGTAATATTCTATATATACATGTACCTTACAGCAAGCACAAAACTGAGGGCCAACGTCGGCCTGACGTTGCCCTGTTTTCAATGTTGGCTTGGTGATTTATATCACGTGCATTACGATAACACGCCCGTGCGCCATAGTGCATTTTTTCACATCTCCAAAATGGCTACTTTTCTGATAAAAATATGCGATATTTTTCTTATAAATACTACAAACATAGGTTGTGGGTGCTCGTTAGAACCGCCTCATTGAGGCGGTTCTAACGAGTACCCACAACCTATGTCTTGGAGTAAAAATAAGAAAAATAAGGTTTACCCCCTTAAACCCCAGTTTTCTCTATATAAAGTGAGGTTTAGCGGGGTGTTCATTTCTCCGGTATTCAATGTTGGCTTGGTAATTTATGGCACGTGGTGTCACGGTGCTATCTCTGCAAACTCCATTTTCTGTTGTACTTCTTCTTGAAAGAAAGATAGCAATAATAATAATAATAAACAAACTATATGATACCATAAATTTTAACTGGATTTCACTTCATATACATTTTATGAAACTCGCTTGAGTTCTATGATTTCAAATAAAATGGTCACTCGTGCAAGATCTGCTTTCTATACGCGGTGTTTACTGTCAACCTTATGTAAACTAATACTGTACCTAGTATCACTGTGACCCTTGGGTAAACAATAATTATTTTTTCTGTTTACACTGATGTGCCTTCAAAGCTCCACAAAGAAACTTTTTGAAGCAAAAAAAAATCAATTAAGAAACGCAAACAAAAAATAAACAGTTCAATATATACATAAGAATTTCGTTGTTGTAGAGCTACAATGTGGCGCCACGATAGTTCATTCGGATACATATGCGCATCTGACTGGTGAACAGGTGGTCCCCCGACCACCCGTTGGTGATGAATATCAGTCTGTGCAAGTGACGAACCAGATATGAGTCTTGGGAAAGACTGGGGTTTCTTGCACACCAGTTAAGGAAATCAATAGTTTTAGCTTGGGATAGAAATTCTCTTCTAACCTGGTGTTCTTACCCAAAATCGAATGATTAATTCACCGGTTGGATACGACCTCATATGCACCGACGTTACGGTTGACGCCACAGCACGTTACGTGACGTCACTAAACATCACTGTAGTGGTATCACAAAATGGCGACGTCGGCAACCGAAGTGACTGCATTATTACAAGTCCGCGCTAAGAAATAGATGGTTTACAAGAAAAAGAATCCTACATGGGTTAGAGGGGTGGATAGAAAACTCCGTCCCTCGGGATCACTGTCCGGCATCGCTCGGCAAGCCTCGTGATGCCGGACAGTGACCCTCGGGACGTATTTTTCCACCCACCCTTTACACGCATGTATTGAAGTTTCACACTGATAATGTACGCTATGATCATATAATGTTAACCAGCCCGTATAACTAACACCCCAATAAACCTCACATTACAATGTTTATAGAGAAAACTCGGCTTGTCATTTTAAGATTTTTCTACTTTTAAGTTTTTCAGCCATTTTATACATTGGAGTAAAACCCTTTTGGTAACGAAGCAACCTTCCTCTAAAGTTTGAATAAAATTGAATCAAATGTCTTGGAGGAGTTGACATTTAAAGCTACAGTCAAACCTGTCATAGTGGCCACCTCTATTAAGCAAGCAACCTATCGTAAGCAAGCATGCATTTAGTTGTCCCAAAAGAAAAATGCATTAAAGTTTACCTGTATTAAGCAAACACCTGTCTAAAGCAAGCACATTTTCATCATCCCTAAGGTGCTTGCATTACACAGGTTGGACTGTATTTATATCAGCCATCTTCTTCATCCGAGTGAAAATATTTAGCAATATATGTAGATGGTCACCTAAGATTGATTATTTGATTGTTTTGCGTTTAACGATACCTCAACCCTTGTGGGTCATTTTGTGTCGTCTACCAGGGAAAAGGAGGAAAGAGATAGAAGATACAGTAGAGGAGGTGACAGTGAGGTGTAGATGATAAAAAGGAAAACCAATGGATCACGTGAACAAGGCAATGAAATGAACACCCCACTAAACCCCAATCTATATAGAGAAACCTGGGGTTTACGGGGGTATATATTATTTTCCTTATTTCTGCTCGAAGACATAGGTTGTGGGTACTCGTTAGAACCCTCGATATTCAACGAAGCGGTTCTAACGAGCACCCACAACCTATGCTTGCAGTGTAAATAAGAAAAATATTACGGATTTTCATCAGAAAAGTAGCCATTTTGGAAATGTGAAAAATGCACTATGCCGCACGGGTGTGTTATCATAATGGGAATTGCAGAAACAGAAGAAATAACAACACCCGCCTTCTACCCTTACGTGCTGCAAGGAAGGACAGCAGGCCTTGCACAACTGTAACCCAATATCAGCTGGACGCCCGCCCCCAGTGACGCGAGATACACGTCACCTTTACCTCACCCAACCACCCCAACAGTGGGGTTCAAGGGGGTCAAAATTATATAGGCGTGTTTTCGTGATGCTAACATTTGATTTTAGCTAACGAAAAGTGAAGGAGAGTTGTGTTTTAAAATGTCTATCAACTTTTAGCTCTGGCAGCCACCGGAACCATTTCAGCATCATCGGTAGAGGGTCACCAAAGCAGCCTACCTGTGAAACTTGAATGAACTTGGACCAAAGGTATAGGAGGCGTTGCCAAAGCTTTTAAATATTCTAGGTCTTGTGGACATCTTGTTCATCAGATCAGAATCATTAGGACACCGATGCACCAATTCTGCGAAATTTGAATCAAATTCGACTTAAAGTGTATGTAACATTGTTATTCAATGTTTTCGTTTCTCTATTTTAGCTCTGGTAGTAATTTTGTTCATTGAAACAGAGTCTTTATCTCCTTTGGTAAAGGTCACCTAAGCAACATTCCTAAAAGGTTTTATTGAAATTGGTCCAGGGTTCAGGAGGAGTTGTCGTTCATTTATTTTTTCTTCTTTTTGCTCTGGCCACCGTCCGTTCATTTAAGCCATTGTGGTTGGGAGCCACCTGGGCGACATTCGTGAGTGGATTGAATCCATTTGGCACACTGATCTCGGAGGAATTTACATTTAAAGCAAAGACTCTTCCCTTATCCTAGGTCTGGCGGCCATTTTTCTCACCAAAGCAGATCCGTTTTAGATATTTTGGTAGAAGTTCACCTACACAACGTTCCTATGAAGTTTGAATGAAACTTGCAAAAGACTTTGGAGGAGTTGTTTATAGATTTTTCTGTATTTACTTCCGGTGGCCATTTTGTTCGTTGGGGTGGAATAATTTTAGCTATTTTGGTATGGAGCCTCCTGGGCAACATTTCTGTGAAGCTAGAATAGAATCAAATTTGCCCAAGGCTTTAGGAGAGGTTCCCATCAAGCAAATTGAGCCGGGGCCCAGCATTTCCTACATTTTAAATGTGCACCCAACGAAGACAGATCAGCCTGCGCATCTGCGCAGACTGATCAGAGTCATCGTTGCGCGCTCTAGGGATAGCAAAGGGCCCAATGCCCCTTCATGCAACAAGACAAGTCTCTGGTCAGACTATATAGATGCGCAGGCTGATCTTATTCTTCGCTGGACGCACATGTGAATTGTAGGAAATGTTGTGCCGCGGCTCAGTTATTGACAGACAACGCAGGACGGGCAACAAATAACGATTACAATATCTCAACATTAGCACTGTGTGTCCAGGTTTTTGTTCATTTGATCTGAGGTTTAACGTCCCCCTCCAACACTCTGAAGGCCATTTTGGAGACGTTGCTTCCAGTTTTGTGGGACTTTTACCCTACCTTGAGATGAAATGACATCTCAAGCCCTGCCGCCAAATGAAACCAACAGGGTTTATAAGCATGGACGGTCCGACTCGAACAGCTTTGCCTAGGCAGGCTTAGATCCTCTAAGCGGTTTACCAGTACTCGTGTGCGGGTCGGTTTTAGCTCTGCGTGGGAGCATCATGCAGCCCATCTATTTCATCAAGCCCCGTTGGGCGGTGGCCGTTGCGTTCAGGTTAGTAAAATGCACAAGCAATCAATCCTAGATAAAATATGGATATCTGCATTTGTTTGTTTGTTCGTATTGGAGTTTAACGACCCAGTCAATACTATTTTAGGTCATTTTTGGGACGGTCAGTTTACCTAGCCACACTTTACCTGGGCAGGCTTTTACCTAAACGGTTAACCAGTACAGTGCACATTCTTGCGCCAGAATATGACAACTGCCTTTCTTGAATCTGAGAATGACTGTAGCAAGGATTGCATGATCAATCTCCACGAAAGAATGTTGCCAACCCCGGCAGGTATCGAACCCGCGTCCTCCTGATCACCAGTCAGACGCATATCCGACCGTGCTACCAAGGACGGCTATGAAGATCTGCATATCAGGCTACAAGAATATTTCAGTTCGAACGTGTGGAAGACCGACGACGACGGACAATAAATGGTGACAATGGACGATGCAAAACAACTCAGACTGCCGCCTTTTAAGCTCCCCGAAAGCCCTTGGCTTAGGGTTGAAGTTGATAAAGTTAAGAATATGACCTCTTAAGTGTTCACAAGGTTTTTGTATGGTTTGGAATTTTGACCTTCTTTCTGGCCGCATTTGATCCTGTCTTGTACGAGACTCAGATTTTGTCAAAGACATCATTCTGAGCAAATTTGAAGTTGATAATATGTTCTATAAGAGGGGTATACTTTTGGAGCAAGTAATACACCACAGAACTGGAAAATATGGAGTGTACATGTTTTCAAGGCCAGACTAGCTAGTTTCGGCCAATTAGGCCTCATCAGAGACCCTCCGATATTTTCGAAATTCCACAATGGAATCAGTGACAAGAAAAATATAAATTACACTATGGTGTTTGGCAGGGAGACTTTTTACGGCCGCCACACATTCCCAAACACCAGCTGTAGTGACGTCAAATATGCTCCATATAAGGTGTATCCTTTGGAAGCAAGGAATAGCCCTCAGAACTGGACAACTTGGAGTGTGCATGTACATGTTTTCTGGGCATTAAGCCTGGTAATAAGCCTGAAAATATTACCCCTATAACATACCCAATATTTTCTATTATTTGACCTTATGACCTACTTCTTGACCCAACGTGACCCTGTTTTGAACTCGACTGACATTTTGTCAAGGACACCACTCTCAGAAAGTTTGAAGTTCCTTAAGCTGAAAACATGACCTATAGAGTGTTCGCAGGCAATATTGAAAAGCAAGGGGACATAACACTGCCATTATTGGACCGATCTCACACAATCCGTACTCGTACCAGATTTTATCCATGGAATTATTATCTGCAAGTTTCACGACCATCTAAAAATATGAAAAAGCTGCGCTGTTCATAAGATTTTTACAACCCAGGGGACGTAACTCCGGTCTTGGTGGTCAAATCTCTACCATTGTCAAACTGATCCAAGATTTTGTAAATTTCATTGTTCTCTACAAGTTTCATGAAGATAAAAGATAAAAGCTATGCTATGTCATTATGACAATTGATGGGACGTAATCTGAGACTGTTGATCCGATCTGATCCGTTTTCGAACACATTCCAGATTTAATGCATGCCACTGTTAAATGCAAGTTTCATGAAGATCCAGCAAAGAATGAAAAAGCTACCATCACGAAAACATGCCTATATAAGTTTGACCCCCCTTGAACCCCACTTTCATATAGTAAAACTGGGGTTAAAGGGGGTATACATTATTTTTCTTATTTCTGCTCAAAAACATAGATCGTCGAGGCGGTTCTGTCGAGTCCCCGCAATCTATGTTTTGAGCAGAAATAAGAAACATATCACAATTTTAAATCTTAAAATTTCTAATTTTTGGCCAAAAAATGGCAATGTATTTGTATAGGCGTGTTTTCGTAATGGAGCGATTATCCTAAAATGCATATGCAAGCAATCGCCCACCATAGACACGCTACAGATAAAACCAGTGCTTCAGCTGAAGTGCACGACCCGCCGGATGCTTTTAGCTTTATGCGTGTTACCATATATGGGTATGGCGGCCATTTTGGTCATGTGGCCTGGACCTACAATGGTTCCCCCAATAAATGCGCCTTATCGTAAGGAGAAAAAATATATCTTATACTTTAGTACTGTATTCTGAATCGTTTGCAGGATAAAATGCATTCTCACTTTTCCAATACAAAAGCATATGTGTCAAAGTTTGACCTAGGCACAGAGAAGGTCAAGGTCAACCCAGGGTCACCATTTTAGCAATTTATGATGGGCCTACGTCCCAGATGCTATTTATCAAGTTTCGTGGAAATCTGCCTAGGGGTTCTGGAGAAGACTATTTTTGAAGGGTTTTTACCATATATGGTTTGGCGGCCATTTTGGTCATGTGACCTAAACCCCATGAGCAAATTTTGGTTTCCCCATCCCATAGAGGCTCCATATGAAATTTGACTTCAATCGGCCCAACGGTTTCCGAGGAGAAGCAGTTCGAAAATTTTCACATTTTTCGCCTCGGCGAGGCTATACTAAATGGAATGTAATATTTCGCAAGTTCATTGGTTAGATCTCATTGATAACTATCAGTATGCCAAAAATTGTTTTAATATTCCAAGCGGTTAAGTCACTATCACCAATTTTCACAAACGGGTTATGGATTGACAGACAGACCATATATGGCTTGGCGGCCATTTGGTCATGTGACCTGGACCCCATGAGCAAATTTTGGTTTCCCCAATCCCATAGAGGATCCCTATGAAATTTGACTTCAATCGGCCCAAAGGTTTCCGAGAAGAAGCAGTTCGAAAATTTTCACATTTTTCGCCTCGGCGAGGCTGTACTAAATGGAATGTAATATTTCGCAAGTCCATTGGTTAAATCTCATTGATATCTATCAGTATGCCAAACATTGTTTAAATATTCCAAGCGGTTAAGTCACTATCACCAATTTTCACAAACGGGTTACGGACGGACAGACTGACAGACTGACAGAATGACAGAATGACACGGTAATTTTAGGGCACTCTTAGAAAATCAACCGATTTCAGTCGGTCGCTTTTTCTGCGGGTCGTGCAATTTGGTTGAGATTGTTTGCGGGCTGCAAAGATGTCACAGTTCGAATGTATCGACAACGGACGACGGAGGCTGCCATCCTAAAAACTACCACTGAGCCTTCGGCTCAGGTGAGCTAAACACGATAAAATGATAACCTCTACGATACCTGTATGTCAATCGCGTTCTTACTTAAAATATTTATTACCTTGTTGACCGTGAAAACGGGTTTGCCTTAAGGCTGAAAATAGAATAAAATATAAATAAAAGACTGCACCTCCAATAAGAACAAAACCAAAAAATAAAAGACTGCACCTCCAATAAGAACCAAACCAAAAAATAAAAGACTGCACCTCTAATAAGAACCAAACCAAAAAATAAAAGACTGGCCTCTAATAAGAACAGAACCAAAAAATAAAGACTGCCCCTCCAATAAGAACAGAACCAAAAAATAAAAGACTGCACCTCTAATAAGAACCGAACCAAAAAATAAAAGACTGCACCTCCAATAAGAACCAATCCAAAAATAAACGACTGCACCCCTAATAAGAACCTAACCAAAAATAAAAGACTGCACCTCTAATAAGAACCAAACCAAAACGTAAAAGACTGCACCTCTAATAAGAACCGAACCAAAAAATAAAAGACTGCACCTCCAATAAGAACCGAACTAAAAAATAAAAGTCTGCACCTCCAATAAGAACCGAACCAAAAATAAAAGACTGTACCTCTAATAAGAAGCAAACCAAAAAATAAAAGACTGCACCTCCAATAAGAACAGAACCAACAAGTAAAAGACTGCACATCTTATAAGAACCGCACCAAAAAATGAAAGACTGCACCTCCAATAAGAACCGAACCAAAAATAAAAGACTGCACCTCCAATAAGGACACAACCAAAAAATAAAAGACTGCATCTCCAATAAGAACAGAACCAAAAAATAAAAGACTACACCTCTAATAAGAACCAAACCAAAAAATAAAAGACTGCACCTCCAATAAGAACCGAACCAGAAAATTAAACACTGCACTTCTAATAAGAACCGAACCAAAAATAAAAGACTGTAACTCTAATAAGAACCGAACCAAAAATAAAAGACTGTAACTCTAATAAGAACCGAACCAAAAATAAAAGACTGCACCTCCAATAAGAACCGAACCGAAAAATAAAAGACTGCACTTCTAATAAGAACCGAACCAAAATAAAAGACTGCACCTCTAATAAGAACATAACCAAAAAATAAAAGACTGCACCTCCAATAAGAACAGAAACAAAAAATAAAAGACTGCACCTCCAATAAGAACCGAACCAAAAATAAAAGACTGTACCTCTAATAAGAACCAAACCAAAAAATAAAAGACTGCACCTACAATAAGAACCGAACCAAAAATAAAAGACTGCACCTCTAATAAGAACATAACCAAAAAATAAAAGACTGCACCTACAATAAGAACCGAACCAAAAATAAAAGACTGCACCTCTAATAAGAACATAACCAAAAAATAAAAGACTGCACCTCCAATAAGAACCGAACCAAAAATAAAAGACTGCACCTCTAATAAGAACATAACCAAAAATAAAAGACTGCACCTCAAATAAGAATAATTATAAAAACTAATCCATTTGCTAATGTTCTTTTAAACTTCACAGGATTGGTGCCTGGGTGAATCATTGCCAAATAAGCAAAAGTATTTCCACTTCAAAAAATAAAAATAAAACTGACGACTTTTAAAGGTAAAATAGTAATAAATAAATACATAAAAAAATAAATAAATAATACTCTTCCTTTATCTGTAGGACTTTTTTTCAAATTTCGCACAAATGTTTCATAGATGGCCATTACCCAATATAGCTCAGATTTCTTTTTTTTTTTTTTTTTTGGTTTTGGTTTTACGGCCCTTTCAAGACTATTTCACTTATATCGAGCCGATCGTTAATCAGAGGTGGGCGAAAAGCGGAGTTCCCGGAGAAAAACCACCTGACCTTCCGTTGAATATAGCTAAGATAGTAACAAAATGGCCACCAGAGCAAAATAAAAATAATCATTTAATCACAGAGTACTCAATCAAGAAAACGTGCCTTTATAATTCTAACCCTATTGGACCCAACTTTTATATAGTAAAACTGGGGTTTACAGAGATTTCTGCTCAAAAAATAGATTATGGGTACTCGTTAGAATCGCCTCAATGAGGCGGTTCTAACGTGTGCCCACAGTCTATATTTTGAGCAAAATAAGAAAAATAACACAATGTTTCATCTTAAAATTTTCGTATTTTCGGCGGTAAAATTCATTAAGAAAACACGTCTATACAAATACATTGTAAATTTTACCGCCGAATGAAAAAAATGTGAGATTTTTCTTATTTCTGCTCAAAATACAGATTGTGGTACTCGTTAGAACCGCCTCATCGAGGCGGTTCTAACGAGTACCCACAATCCGTATTTAAGAGGAGAAATAAGACAAAAAAGTTTACCCCTGTAAACCCCTGTTTTACTATATGAAAATGGGGTTCGAGGGGGGCCAAAATTGTATAGGTGTATAGGTGCGTTTTCGTGATGGACAATGCAAATTACAGGCCTGTTTTCGTAATGCCTATACCATTGCACCAGTTTCGTTATGGCTTCACTTCAATGTTGCCCAGGTTGCCGTTTTCCAAAATACTTAAACTGATTCACTCCTATCATCAAGGTGGCCACAGGAGATAAAACAACAAACAAACAAAGACAACAAAAACATGAAGCAGGCTTCTCCTATCACAAGAATGTTGCCTACGTGACTTTCGCTCAAAATAGCTAAACTGTTCCACTCCAGAGAACAAGCTATAAGTTGGTTTGCTAGAGCTAACCATTAAAATACAAAATAGTTAGATGATTATTCAATGAATAAAAATAAAACGACAACTCCTCCTATAACATTGGGCTAATTTTAGCCAATCTTCACAGGCATGTTGTCTAGGTGATCTTTCCATATGCCATAACAATTCTTGTGTTTAGGTGAGTAATCAATGATCATCTTGTCTCGTTTTATGTTTAGCAATTAGAAGTCACTTTTTACACTAAACTTTTGAAAAAGCAGCTTTCTGCAAGTGACATATTCAACCGTATTTGATTTGCCTTTTTTCAGCGGAACCAGAACAGAGCCCCGTTTCCTTGGATAACAACTGGATTAGGTTTGAATTTCGAGGTCTTGGAAATGCCTTGTTGTTGTTCAAAAAGAATGATGGTGCTAGATTTTTTCCAGACATCTTCATGGTAGGCAATAAATTCAGTATATCATATACTTATTTCAAGGCAGCTTGTGTATAGTTAAAACTGTTGCTACCAATAACAGTGTAGTGAAAGGATAACTAGAAATAACCTATCAACGCCTACCGAAACGTAATAAAACATATGGGCCCCGTCAAGCGATTTTGGTACTTATCGCCTATGCGAGCTGCGAAGGTTCAGGCGAGCCTGCGCATCCGCGCAGTCTCGCCAGAACCTTCGCTACTCGCTCATACAAGCAGTGAATCAAGAGGAACCTTCAGACAGAAAGCCATATCCCTGCCCCCCCCCCCTGAATGGCGGGGCATGCGCAGTTAAAATTTGTCATAACGGAATGCTCGAAGACACACATTCGCTTGGCGGGGCTCATATAATAAAATGTAGCAAAACATATTAAAACCATAGGAAATGCGTAGTGTACTATGTTGAGTTGTTTATTGCGCTTTTGTACATTGTACGTACTGGATGCGTTTTCTCTACGGTTTAGTTCGTGTTACTACGTGATAAAAACTAAAACAATCAAAGCAAACGTATCTGGGTTACGGTTGTTTGTTTGTTTGTATTGGCGTTTAACGGCCCAGTTTACACTATTAAGGTCATTTTTGAGCGGTCAGTTTACCTATCCACACGTTCTTGCCAGGCTTATACGTAAGCGGTTAACCAGTACAGTGCGCATTCTTTCGCCATAAACTGACAACTCCCTTCTTGAATCAGCGTAAAGGGAGAGAATGACCTTAGAAAAGATGTCATAATCAGTCTCCGCGAAAGAATGTTGCCGGCCCCGGCAGGTATCGAACCCGCGTCCACCTGATCACCAGTCATACGCGCATCCGACTGAGCTCCGAGGCCGGCAGCTGGTCACGTGTATAGCCAAATATAGTTACTAAGTTTCAATTCGATTGTCATTCTGCTACGTTTTTAAATAAGCAGTAAAACCTAGCCCTTTATACGTGGCAGTGAGACCTTGGCCTATGCAGCTACATTTAGCCGTATGCAATACGTTTTCGCTACATTTTACCACGTTTATTGTCATTCTACTACGTTTCAACCACAACCTATGTTTGTAGTATTTATAACAAACATCTTAAGGCTTTTTATCAGAAAAGTAGCCATTTTGGAGAAATGCGTTGTGTCGCACGGGTGGGATGGTTCACATTTATGGGGCGCCCTTTTACTATTTATTCCCTATTTATAGATATGCATTATTATTAATGGATAGCCATAATTCGAATTATGGATATCCATAATTATCCACTGATATCAATATTTATTCTTGATATCCGTAATTCGAAGGAATGATATCCATAAATCGATCTGAATTATGGATATCCACTAATCGAATTATGGATATCCATTATTCGATTTATGGATATCTATAATTCGAAATATGGATATCAATAAATGGCGCTGAATTAATGGTATCTATAAATCAAATTATGCATATCCATAAGTAATTATTGAAACCAAAAAAAATAATTATGGATATCCATAATTCGAATAATGGATATCCCTAAATCGAATTAAGGATATCCATAAATGGATGTATATAAAAAGGGAATAAATAGTAAAAGGGCACCCCATGATTTTGGAGATGCATAATGCGCTATGTCGCATGGCTGTGTTATCGTAATTGTTCACATTCAGGTGTCGGTCGGTGGTAACGATGACAACTCGAGAATAAGCATTGACCTTACCTCGGATGGGAGTGAGGAAGTTGCTAGTACTAATGTTGAAGGCGTAACGAGCGCTTCCGAGTTTAGGTAAGATTTTTCCATTTTTCTTTACGCATCCCCATCAGGTTCATCAGTCTGTGAAATGAAGACCCCTCTTAAACCCACTTCCTATATAGAAAAATGAGGTTTAAGTGAGTATTCGTTATTGTCCTTATTTTTGGTCAAAAGCATAGTTTGTGGGTACTCGTTAGAACCCCTTCAATGAGGCTCAGCCTAAACCTTTGAGCAGAAATAAGAAAAATAACGTCTACCCCAGTAAACCAAAGTTTTCTCTATATAAACTGTGATTTAGGGGGAGGGGTGTTCATTTCACTGATTTGTTCACGTGATGTTGAGCCCCTTGTTTTTTTTTTTTTTTGTTTTTTTTTTTTTGTTTTTTTAATTTTAGACATCAATATATTTGGGATAAATAAATGTTGGGGAAAATATTCTTGGTTAATGTTGGAAAGGTATGATGTGTGTTCTCATTAGACCTTCATTATGAAAACACGCCTATACAAATATACTGTAAGTTTTACCGCCTGATAAACGAAATGTTTAACCCTTTCCGACTTGGGGACTTTGTGGATTTGCTAATTTTCACAGTGTTGCCTAGGACAGCAACTTCATATAACCATTATTTCATAATGAATGGTATGTTGCCAATTTTTCACAGTGTTGCCTGGGACAGCTACTTCATATAAACTTTATTTCATAATGAATGGTCTTTTTTGCATGAAACTCGGCTGGAATGTTCAATGCGCAGTAGCCTTTCAAATCGAACCTATTTAGGCTAAATCATTATTGCCATGGCAATGAGGGGCCATCTCAAAGTTGTCAAAAAGTGTGATTTCACATGTATGTTTGACTGAATCTTAATCTTCACCCTGCTGTCAAGGCAACAATTAAGGGGTTTGGCACTGGCCATTTTCACTGTCTGTAGCATTTTTTGCCAGCGTCAATTTCGAGGCATTTTTGGCCCCAGACACCCTCAGATTTCATTTCAGCGGCCGGCAGGGATATATCACCATTTTTTACGGCGTTGAGGGGGGCGCCCCCCCCCACTTCAAACCCCCGATAGGTTTATTTTTAGTGGGGAGCCGCGTGGAAAAACAGGCCATTTTAGGCCGACTAATCCTAATGCAAACATAGCTGTCTCGGTGTGGGGAATGCAAAATTTAGGTCGCTCTTGAGCTCGAAGGGGGAGGGGGTGGGGTTCAGGCACGAAAAACACGTATCTGACTGGGAAAGGGTTAAAACGTTCGGGAAGCCTCTACGGTTTATGTGGGCGTGGTTTAGATCGTAGCTTAACGACACCTTAGACATCCGTAGAAGCACCGTGAACATTTTCGTGGGCATCAGTGGGGTTCCGTGGAGATCCGTAGACTCGTTGTCACCAGGATCTAGTACAGACCGTTTTACGAAAGGTACGAACTACACTGTGTTCTAATTTATCGGTTGCAGGTTATAAAATAGACTGTCGCATTCCCGGGTCATGATGCCATACCAAACTTTGCACAGACTACGCCTGGCTGAAGTAATGCTGATATAGTTAGAACAATTTGACATGAGACTGATCTTTATGCAAGGAATAATTTAGTCAGTGTTATCATATATCGGCTTTCGTAAACTACTCGTGACATTTTGGTATCCCGTGAATTGCGACCCATTTACCGACCTCTATGTATTGAATAACAATATCTCCATCTTCATAAATACATGCATTCAGTCGGATGGGAAATTTTGTTAATAGAGTTTACTAGTCTCAGGTCAATTTATTCGAACTATACTTTGATAATGGTTGCTGGCAATGTTTTCATACTGTCACAGCATTGTCTTCATTCGTAGAAGTTTGTAGTAAACCGTCGCGCTTCCGTCAATAACCGTACAAGCACCGTGTCAAATCGTAGTGGCACCGTCATCAACCGTAGGACCACTGGGAAGAACCGTACATGAACCGTATCGAACCGTAGCGGCATTGTCATCAAATGTAAGATAACCGGGAAGAACCGTGACAAACCGTGGACATAACGGGCACAGTTCGAAATGAACTCGTCGAAACACCGTACTGGGGTCGTAGGAAACCGTAGCAGCACCGTGATCATTCGTAGGCATCCGTAGATAAATTGATTTACACCACGGTTCATCACGGTTCTCCACGATTTTTGAAACGGATGAATCGTGGTTAATCACGGTTGGCAACTTTGCTTCCCTCTTTAATTGCACGCCGGTGGGTCAGGCCTCAGATTCTATGACGGCTCCAACGTAAAGGCTTATTGAAAATTAAAGAGATAATGTTGGTTGGTGCCTGATGCTCTGTCTCTGGTCGGGCTCATCGGAGTCTAACTGTTGGTTTTCTTTTGCTCCAGCATTTCAGTGGTTTCTTGCTGTCGAGTCCTCACCGTTGTCTCACCTCTGTGGTTCTTTGATTTCTGTGTTCACGGAGATGTTACACTGATGAGTTAGGAGGCCTTTATGCGGACTGAACAAATTATTTGTCTAAATCGCGACGGAAGTAAGGGCGAGGATTGTGGCCACGTAAAATCGATTTAAGCCCCCCAGTGGAAATCTTCCACTGACCGTTCCAAGGCGGCTCTTCTGTGGCGATTTATTTATGTTGTTGTTTGTTACTTACTGTGTGTATCACTTGTGTCTTTTAATTTTGGATGGCCATATGGCCATTTTGTGGGAAAGTAACTGTCCTTATGGCCTTCCTTTGTTTAGGTTTCCATTATGGTCTGGTCGCTTAATGTTTGTATTTCTTTCCCTTTGGTGTCTTTAATGGGTGGAGTAAGTTAATTGTATCAATTCCTGATCTTTGTTTTACTTCTACTTAGAACCGTTAATGTGTAAACTAGAAGACGACATTGTAAGTAGATTTTGTGATAATTTTTGCTTTGTAAGCGAGTTGAGTATAGATTGTGACTTCTTTTCAGAACGTCTATATTTGAGAGTACCTACAATCTAAATTTCTACGCAATAAAGATTAATGTAACGCTTTAAATCTTCAGTTTCCCCCCAGTATAATATAGGCTTTACAGGTTCTGCATAAACCGGTGCTAGAGGGCGTGACCAGTGTTGACTCAATTAAACCATGTCTGCTATTTTCGTTTGTTCTGTGTATTCTTTGGTTCCAGGGGATCTAACTATTCAGAACTTATTTACCTTCACTGCAGCTGGTTTTGTGCCGTTTGTTGGCCGTAAAATGTCTCCGCGTACATCACCATAGTGCAGATAATATTTTCTGGTCCTTTGGGATCATTGAGTTTATTAAGAACTATTTTGAAAACAGAGTTCTGCTTAATCCGGTGCTAGAGGGCGTGGCCGGTGTTGCACATTTAAGTACTGGTCATGAACAAATCCAATAAAACCGAGTCTGCTATATTTATATTGTGTATTCTTTGCTTCCAGGGGATCTAACTACTCAGAACTTATTTACAGTGATATATTTGACTATCCTCAATTAATATTAACCCGGATTCTATAGTCATAAATCATGTTTTTTTTTATTGCGGCATTTAAGTAAATTGTCATTAATCAAGTAATTTTGTATTGGCCAAGTTACAGGTCCTCGGTCAGCTGTATTGGCCTCGGCCTTCGGCCTCGTGCCAATACAGCATACCTCGGACCCGTAAATGGGTCAGTACGAAAATACTTGATTACATTATGATAACTCACCCGTGCAGCATAGTGCATTTTTCACATCTCCTAAATGGCTACTTTTCTGACGAAAATCTGTAATAATTTTCTTATTTATACTGCAAACATAGGTTGTGGGTACTCGTTAGAACCGCCTCATTGAGGCGGTTCTAACGAGTACCCATAACCTATGTCTTGGAGCAGAAATAAGAAAAATATGTTTTACCCCCGTAAACCCCAGTTTTCTCTATATAAAGTGGGGTGTAAGGGGGTGTTCATTTCACGGACTTGTTTACGTGATGATAACATCATACAGAGGGCCTGCGTTATAACGACAGTATGTATTCCGTCCCTATTATTGTGGCGTCATGATGAATTTGCCGTAATAAAGAATCCCAGTTAGGATTAAGATAGATTATAAAAGGTATTTTCCACATCATTACTCCGAGAAACAAATTTTTATAAACATTTGTTAGACTCTGATCGCCGCCATGAGGCGATCCTAACAAATGTCTATGACATTTGTTTCTTGGAGTATTAAACTACAAGCATTTTCCATGACAATGGATTTGATTTGGGCATTTCCTACCCGAGGGAAGTCCAAGCCGCTCGGAATTGAGGCTAAACCTTGAGCTGAGAATTCTTTCCATTGAAATTGTCGTTATATCGAGTTTTGCCCTTATAAGGAATGTCATTTTAACGCGTGTCCTCTGTATCATAGACGACACGTTACTGTGCTCGGTTTATTGTAGATGGTTTTGGGTTAGTTGGGACACTAACAGCACTACAGTCAGCGTTGGCAATGGAAGTATACCAAATGAAAACATACTCTTGTCTAGCTCCTCCGTACAGACTTTAACTTTCGACGTTACGTCTTTAGCCATATCAACAGATGTAAATAATGTTGGAGAGTGGAAGTTTCCACCAGGTTAGTCTAAAGTTCTATTTTATTTTTTTTATTGAGATGCTGTCACAATGTCTTCTAGTTGTGTCAAAAATTGTTTTTGACACTTGATGGTATCTGAAAACATAACACATGTATCATGAACGAAAGTATGCATAGTGTTAGACAGCTATGTACATGTACAGAAATCCATCGGTTAGTCGTACGCCATTAGGGCATCTATATTTTCATGTGTGTTGTAAAAACGTAATTATTGTCAGTATATTATTCGTTTATACATAAGGGATTAGATGTCCCAAATTTGAAAGAATGCAACAGGTAAACTGTGAGAGAAATTTAGCAAATCTCATTTTCTTAAAACTACATGTAGTACTGACCACCTCTTCGACGTATCACTGCCAAGTCAATAACCTTTTTGGGGGCGAAGCCCCCAATTTTACTACACGATTTGGATGACCTTATTTCCAAATTAGCTCAGAAAGGCTGTATCCCTGCGCATTAAAAATAGGTCAGAACTATCATCGACATCAGTACCAGAATATTTATCAAACTACCATATTGAACAATAATTTGCATATAATTACTTCAATGAATGAAATTTCACCCATAAAAGGGGTAAGGTATTCCTAATTTGTTGTAGACAAAACTAAGAATTCCTACGCTTATTTCCTCAGCTGACCTTAATACAAAATTAACTCACAATGACTGTACATATCCGAGCATTTAAATAGGCCCGAACTTCCATCAATAAGCACAAAACATGTCGCCCATTTTCATTTTTTTTTGTATTTCTTTTTAAACGAACTACATATTGTTACTACTATTTGTGTTTATCCGCTACAACTAGCGAATACGATTTATTGTTATATGATAAAAAAATCCTACGCATTACCTGCGTTAGAATCATAGCAAGGTCAGGCTGTGTAGCGAGAAACTGTATCGTACCGCTACTGCAACATGTCAAATCATCCATTACTTTATCTATTCACACGTAACGTAGATCTTTGGTTTAGACGAAGAACTTTTGTTTGATTTAGAAACAAAAGAGCAATAAAAATGCAGAAACCATCCGTGCAAAGGTGCCTGTCATAAGGTAAGTTGTCAGGTGATACATCTTTGTAATATTCATGTAACGCTGGGTCTATTAATAGCGACAAGGTCAAACAAGGCAAGCATCTATTATAGTCTTTCAAAATGCAGTGAGACGTGACTGCACTTTTAATTTTGGACTCGTCCGTGTTTTAGGAAAATCGCCTTTAGTTCGGAGTTTACGTTAGGCGATATAGTTTTTTGTAAGATTCGACTAGTGCATCACATTAACCACTTGACCAAGACTTCTACATAATGCCGTTGTCAAAAACTCATTTATATTTCTAAAATATACATTTTGAAAAAGATATCCGAAACCTGCTTCCCCTAAAACATGGAATGGTTTTGTCACGCTTGAACTATGAACTCTCAAAGGTCGTTGATAAACTATAATAGCGTTGATGTCCAAAATGTTAAATGTTGTCTTCTTCGGCGACGACCTGGGTCAACGTACGCTGTTTGCAGCTTGGAACATTTTAGGCGCTATCTGAATCAGGCATTGAGAAAATTGCTGTCGGTTTTGCGCCGGGCATGACCTGCCCAGCTTCGCATGCTATAAAAACTTAAGGTTTTGAACTAAGTCAAACAATTTAACTCGCGAACACTAAAATAATTTTCGAACTACGCGAGTGCACATGTTGGTGATCGCAAATGAGAAGTTAAGGTTTTCTCATGACGTGACCCATGGGATTTGAATTGTTCTATGGACAATTTTCATGTTCGACAAGTTTGTTTGTCTGTTAGACTGATTAGAGGTTTAACGTCCCCGTCATAACTCTTTTTACATGCAGGTTATTTGGAGATATTGCTTCTGTTTTGTACGTGACTATTTTATTTAATTACATATCAAGCCCTGTGGCCCGATGAAACCAATAGGGTTTATATGCATGGACGGCCCGACCCGGACCGTTATGGCTGGGCAGGCCTTAGCCTTCTAAGAGGTTTACCATTTCGGCCGCGTCTACGTGGAAACACGATGCGGTCCCGTCTTCTCTTTTATTGAGTTTATCATAGAAATTGTGCAACACAAGAAACCCGTCTACCATACGACTTCGCCAGAAACAAACAACTGCCCTTCTTGAATCAGCGGAAGGGAGGGAATAGCCGAAGAAAAGACTGTATGATCAGTCTTCACGAATAAATGTTGCCGAGCCCAACAGGTATCGAACCCGCGCCCTCCTGATCACCAGTCAGACGCGCTGAGCTACCGAGGCCGGCCGAAAGTGCAGATATGGCGGTACAGATCTATACTTAAAACTGTAAATCAAATACAGGCATACCTTATTAAGGCACAGTCTGCAGAACTCGAGTAAAGATTAGAAATACCAGCTTCAGCAACACATGAATCAGTCTCTGAACGTATTGAAAGGCGCATTTTTCATACACTAATGTGCTGCCTGAAACATTAACGCTGTTCCGCCCCCACCCATTGGGGCTTAGAGAAATAGACTGAGTTTCATGGCGCTTCCACGAAGAGCTGAATCTGACCAGACGAGTACTGCTAAACCGCTTAGAAGGACTAAGCCTGCCGAGGTAAAGTTGTGTGAGTTAGGCCAATGCACTTAAGCCATTTGGTTTCATTGGGCGGCAGGGCTTCAGGTGCCGTTTCATCTCAGTGTCGGGTAAAGTCGCAAACAATTGGAAGCAGCGTCTCCAAAATGACCTGTATTATGTTGACGGGGACGATAAACCTCAATTCAAACAAACGCAAATAACCGCCCACTTAATATAGCCCGGTTTCGATAGCTCAGTCGGATGCGCGTCTTACTGGTAATCAGGAGGTTGCGGGTTCGATACTTGTCAGAGTTGGCAACGTTCTATCATGGACATTGATCATGAAAGCTTTACAACGGTCATTCCCTTCCGCTGATTCAAGAAGGGCAGTTGTCATTTTCTGAAACTTATGTATAAACTTATTAATCGCTTACCGTATGTATAAGCCTGTCCACGAAAAGTGTAGCTCGGTAAATTGGCCGGCTAAAAAATTACCTAAATAGTGTTGTCTTGACCGTTAAACTTCAATACAAACAAAACAAACAAAAACCGCCGACCTAATAAAACCGGACTGACATAGCATTAATATTAATAAATAAGTCAGCAAACCGCTGATCAGCTAAAGGGGTCTAAAACACTGAAATGATGAATATTTAAGTTATACCAATTTTCATCACGATTCCTGATCGTCGCTTTCATAAAGACTCACAAACTGGATGATTTTGTTTGTTTGATTTGAGGTTTAACGTCCCCGTCAACACATGTATAGGTCATTTTGGAGACGTTGCTTCCAATTTTGTTGGGACTTTTACCCGACATTGAGATGAAATCATATCTCAAGCCCTGTCGCCCAATGAAACCAATAGGGTTTATAAGCATGGGCGGTCCGCCTCGCACCGCGGTTCCTGGACAGGCTTAGATCCTCTAAGCGGTTTACCAGTACTAGTGTGCGGGCCGGATTCAGCTCTCCGTGGAAGCATCATGCAACCCATATATTTGTTCAAACCCCTATGGGCGGGGGCTGGAGTGTAGGTTGGGGTAATAGTCCTGGACTGAGATTTAAACCGTTTCATTCAATTCTAAAATTCCAGCTTTAAGCAATTAGTGCAGATCTTCATCAGACGCCACATTCTTCCGTGTCAGATCTGTGTCTACACTGTTTGCCAAGCCCAGCCTATGATTCCAAGATAAGCATCTTTTGTCTTACCTCATTGCGGCTCTTTCTATTGAAAAAAGGTTATTCCGATAAATCAGTGGCAGTCACGTGGACCTGAGCAATGAACAGCTTTTCGTCTTAGTAACTTTGGGTCGATCGCAAACAATTAACTCGAACATAGCAGCATTATTTGTACCTCTATGAGGTCAGAGCCCGTATCAGAGTAAGAGTGTTTCCTGTAAAATCCGACCTGGAATCAACTGTTGGATTTACAGTGTTTGCCAAACCCACCGCATGATTGCTGTCAACATTCTTGCGCAGTAGTACTCTGCCCTACATATAACATCGATTAAATAGCGATTCTATTTCCTTTTAATAACGATAACATTTGTTTATCCAAATCAATGAAGGTCATATGGACAACAATACTTATCGAAATTCTGTCCTTAATAGCTTTGGGTTGATTGGAAAATAATCGACCCAAAACAACTGGTGAAGGTTACATGTACAGCGAGTTACAGTATGTCAAGCTAGAACGGTAACACTCAGCACAAACACAAAAATAAATACATTGAATGTTCACTAGAACTCATAACCCCCGCCAATACGGGCTTGAAGAAATATATGGGCTGCATGATGCTTCCTAGCCTGGCTCAAGACCCTTTCTTAACTTCTCCTCTCTTTCTTTTTCTTTTTATCTGGAAGGGACATAAAGCTTGCATAGCTTATAGAATTTTGTTTTACTTCAGTCCCTTGGCTAGAAAGAAAGATTTTTGTTCAGGGAAAGGTGACTTGAAATTGGATTAAAGAGGAACAGAATAAAATAATGTAAATAATGAGAGAGATGGATATAAAACAAAAACAACTGGAGCCAGTCTAGATGCTTCCACGCAGAGCTGAATCCGGCCCGCACACTTGTACTGGTAAACCGCTTAGAGGATCTAAGCCTGTTCAGGGACCGCGGTGCGAGGCGGACCGTCCATGCTTATAAACCCTATCATTTTCATTGGGCGACAGGGCTTGAGATGTCATTTCATCTCAATGTCGGGTAAAAGTCCCACAAAATTGGAAGCAACGTCTCCAAAATGACCTTTACAGTGTTGGCGGTGACTTAAACAAATCAAACAAAACACCAGAGAGAAGAATGAGTTCTAGTTTTGTTTGATTTGTTTAAGTCACCGCCAACACTGTAAAGCAATTCAAAGCACTGAGAGTACTGATGGGGGCGAATGGGGAAAACTCATTCTTCTCTCTGGTGTGGGTATTCTCCATTCGCCCCCATCAGTACTCTCAGTGCTTTGATTATTATATGCACAAGTTATGCACGATCAATGCGATCTCGTTTAATTATGTTCATATAATGTTTGCACCAGGTCTATGGAAGTAAGTTTCTGAGGCGCCCCTCCATTAAGAAAAGTCTATGTACGTTCTCTTGCTGTAGATACACTAAAAGAAACGCGGAATCTCGGATAAGTTGAGTCCTATCATATTATGCTATTCATCGAATTCCATTAAAAATCAAAGCACCGAGAGTACTTGTCGGTCGATTGTCTGAGCGTGGACTGTTTCGTTTAACCCTTAAACTCCTTTACTGAAAGCAAACCGTGTAGACCCTGATCAGACGCTGCGTTTTTCGGCGCCCGACCCTTAAATTCCTATACTCTAAGCAAGCGGTGAAGACCCTGATCAGACGCCGCGTTCTGCGGCGTCTGATCTGGGTCTACACTGTTTGCCTAGCCTAACCCATAATTCCAGCCCAGATTTTACAGTTAACCTTTCCATGTTAACACGCTGACCTCACTGCGATAAAATTTTATAAATAATCTGCGTGGATTCCTACAAATCAGTGATAGTCACGTGGACTCCAGCACTAATAGAGGTTTTGTCGTTATTTTGGACATCTTTTCAGTGTTCTATTATGAAAATGTATGCTGTGTGTACTCATTAGAATCGCCTCATCGAGGCGATTCTAATGAGTACACACAGCATACATTTGCAAGATAAAAGACTAAAATTTGCTAAATTATCCCCCGCTTTGTCTTATGTAGAGGATTTCCCTAGGGGCTCAAGAATGAGTTCGACCCAGACATGGTAAACGAACCATCGGTGTTCGAGCCATCGAAGTTCTACTGTATATGCTTATGATTCTAGAGGCACCGGGTCCGATTTCCGGCAGCGTTAATAAAATTGCGGTGGCCGGCATCATTTTCAGGAGTAAGTGCTATAAAATGCACGGTTCTTCGGATCGGAACGTGAACTGGATGCCCCCGTGCATGGAGAACCCTCCCCTGTGCAGGTACATGTAAGATATCCCTAGTGCCTCGATTTCTGAATAACGATCGGCTCGATATGAGACAAATAATCTTGAAAGGGCTGTAAAACCCAAACACAACAATTCCTTTCGTAATTATATGATTACTGTGTATGTTTTCATCCTGCAAATCTGGAGTATATGTAATGTATACCTGCGAGTAATTGTCATATGCGATCAATCGCAGTAACAATAGATAGATAGATAGACAGATAGATAGATAGATAGATAGATAGATAGATAGATAGATAGATAGATAGATAGATAGATAGATAGAAAGATGGATGGATGGATGGATGGATGGATGGATGGATGGATAGATAGATAGATAGATAGATAGATAGATAGATAGATAGATAGATAGATAGATAGATAGATAGATAGATAGATAGATAGATAGATAAATAGATCGATAGATAGATAGATAGATAGATAGATAGATAGATAGATAGATAGATAGATAGATAGATAGATAGATAGATAGATAGATAGATAGATAGATAGATAGGAGTGTTTGTTTTATTGAGACTTTTCACTTCTAAAGAGCATAAGAATTATACAATTTGGTCATGTAAGAAATTGTGTTATGCCCTCACATTTCTACTTGACAATATTTATATCAGATTCGGTACTAAGTTATTTAGACAGATTGTGGGCATTCCGATGGGTACGAATTGCGCACCTCTTGTGGCTGATCTATTCTTGTATTGTTATGAAAGAGACTTCATGTTGTCGCTTTCCATCGATAACCAATCTGAAACTTTGAAACTTTTAGCTCCACTTCTAGATATTTAGATGATTTATTAAATATTGATAATTCCTATTTCGATGGTTTGATCAGTCAGATTTACCCCCCAGAACTTCAGTTAAATAAAGCAAATTCGTCTGATACCGAGGCCGCGTTTTTGGATTTACATCTATCTATTGTAGATGGGTTTGTTCCGTGCAAAATTTATGATAAACGCAATGACTTTGATTTTGAGATTGTAAACTTTCCTTTTTTGGATGGTGATGTTCCTCGTGCGCCATCCTATGGCGTTTATTTTTCGCAATTGATTCGATTTGCTAGAGTGTGTAGTCATGTAACTGACTTCAACACTCGTAATAAATTATTAACGGCTAAACTTCTTAATCAGGGTTATCGGTACCATAAACTACGCAAAGCCTTTTCAAAATTTTATAGACGTCATTCTGATTTAATTTCAAAATTCAATATTGGACTTAAATCTCTTCTGCAACAAGGTCTATCGGAACCCGAATTTTATGGTGACTTATTATATAAATTCAGAAAAATATATAACCGCAATGACTTTAGCACCCAATTTCGTAAAATCATTCTTCGATATCAAAAGATTGGGTACAACATGGATATTATGCGACAGACTGCATGCATGGTAGTTAACCCAATCACGGTTGGCAACTTTGCTTCCCTCTTTAATTGCACGCCGGTGGGTCACGCCTCAGATTCTATGACGGTTCCAACGTAAAGGCTTATTGAGAATTAGAGAGATCTAATTCAAGGTAATGTTGGTTGGTGCCTGATGCTCTGTCTCTGGTCGGGCCCATCGGAGTCTAACTGTTGGTTTTCTTTTGCTCCAGCATTTCAGTGGTTTCTTGCTGTCGAGTCCTCACCGTTGTCTCACCTCTGTGAATCTTTGATTATTTGTGTGCACGGAGATGTTGCACTGATGAGTTAGGAGGTGTTCATGCGGACTGAACAAATTATTTGTCTAAATCGCGACGGAAGTAAGGGCGAGGATTGTGGCCACGTAAAATCGATTAAAGCCCCCCAGTGGAAATCTTTCCACTGACCGTTCCAAGGCGACTCTTCTGTGGCGATTTATTTATGTTGTTGTTTGTTACTTACTGTGTGTATCACTTGTGTCTTTTTATTTTGGATGGTCATATGGCCATTTTGTGGGAAAGTAACTGTCCTTATGGCCTTCCTTTGTTTAGGTTTTCCATTATGGTCTGGTCGCTTTTTGTTTGTGTTTCTTTCCCTTTGGTGTCTTTGATGGGTGGAGTAAGTTAATTGTATCGATTCCTGATCTTTGTTTTACTTCTACTTTAGATAGTTTGCGAGATTAAACAGCCTCAGCTTCAGATGAAACAACATCTCTTGTTAGTTTTACTTTTGTGATTTTCACGTCATATGCATCACGAAAACAAGCCCATGTAATTCTGAGCCCGTTTAACCCAATTTTATCTAAAAAAACTGGGGTTTGCAGGGGTAAACCTTATTTTGCTTATTTCTGCTCTAAAATATAGATTGTGGGTACTCGTTAGTACCGCCTCAATGATACGGTTTAACGAGTGCCCACAATCTATATCTATTTTTTTAGCAGAAATAAGACAAATATCACAATTTTTCATCATAAAATTTTCATTTTGTCGGCGATAAAGGTGACAATGTATTTGTATATGCGTGTTTTCGTAATGCCATTTCAGAAAGCAGCGTCTCTACTCGTATAACGGCGCCCACTACATCCAGTTTACAGTCGAGCTCGCCTTTCATATCGACCCCTAATACGTCGACAGTACCAATTACTGAGAATTCTAAAGGTTTTCTGGATAAGCCGGAAAACGTTGCTGCAGTTGCAACAGCCGCAGCTGTACCTTTGGCTGGTTTGGCAACTGGCGCTGCGGTGTTGAAGCGATGTAAGCGTAAGTCCGTGGAACCGGATGAATGGTGAGACCTTTGAAGTTCTTTATGTTTTTGAGCGTTAGGTTTTATTTAGCCATTATCTAGTTTACCGGCATGTAATATTAAAATCTGTATTTGTAATGCAAATCGCATGCGTTTAACCCATGTTCTGTACAGCACTGTCAAATATTCCGAACAAAGCAATGACTAAAAGCAGCGAGTTACCGTTCTTGGTGGCGCTAAAGGATACGGTCCTGGTAAATCAATATCCAGATATTCGCCTGCAGTAAACAAACGTGTGTCAAAACAAAACGAGAGAATATCAGTATTACTCAAATGAAAAGCCACAAATCCCTTCCGTACAAAATTACCTTGTTCAAAGCAAAATATATAGAGAATTGTTACTCTGATAAGGAAGGTGCATGTAATATCGAACTCAGCAATGTGGATAACTTAGGTCATGGGCTAAACACGTTGTGGGTACTAGTTACATTTGCTAGAATACAATGGGGCTAAATATATAACCGTAATATAGTCCTTGTCGGTACTTGTTAGAATTGATTCAGTTTGGCAAGTTCGAGCAAACACCTACAACATAAGTTTCTTTCAAAAAAGTGCAAACTAATACATTATTTCATCATCTGGCGTCGCGATTGAGAACGTAATAAAGCCATGTAATAAAATCGATAATCCACTAGTGGATTAAATATGCCAGTTAGTTAGATACGCCCCGTAAAGTTACATGAACGACGACCTTAACGACGTCGCTTTTACTAATTGCGGACTATTGCCATTTTTTTTTTATTTTTTTTTTTTTGTAAAACAATCGTGAATAAAATGCGTTTTAAATGTCATATGATAAATAGAATCTTGCATTCATGCTCATACATCTTTGAATTTATTTAACTCGTTTAGGAAAAGGGATAAAATGCTCGGCACAACCTCACATTGTATCCCTTTTCCTCAACTCGTTTAATAAATTCAATAATACACGGCCACTCATGTAAGATCATCTATGTCAATAATTGAATAAACTCGTTGAAGAAAGGGAATACAATGCGATTCCTTTTCCCCATTTTCCCCAACTCGCGAATAAAAACAGACTACTTAATTTCGAACAAAAAAAAAAACTTCAATCAATTCTTTCTTTCTTCCGCTAACTTTGGCGTATCTTTCCTTCAAGTCTGCCTTCAGATCGATAAGTCGGAGGTCTCTGTACTTTTAATTGGTGTTTTTTTGTTCTTGGATGAACAGCTGGAATTTCAGGACGCTTTTGTTTGATGTTGTCATGGAGTCTGAAGCCAGAATCACCGGCTTGCAATTTTTCAAGAGTCCGGCATACCTATCGACATTTTGTCGGTCAACAAACATGTCTGTCGCATGATTTACCAATTTTATCCGACCATTTTTAAACGAAAAAGCTCTTGTTGGAAAAAAGAGAAAGAAGGGCATTTTAATCCGAGAAATAAGGGGAAATTCATTGGGCTGCCATAAATTACCCTCCTTTTATCATATGACGTCGCGTGTGAGAGTGTAATAACGCCATGCATTATTTTCCATAATCCACTGGTGGATTAAATATGCAAATTAGCTAGATACGTTCCGTAACGTTACATGTACGACGTCCTCAACGGCGTCGCGTTACTAATGGCGGAATATTGACATTTTTGTAAACAATCGTGAATAAAATGCGTTTTAAATGTCATATGATAAATAGAATCTTGCATTCGTGCTCATGTATTATTGAATTTATTAAACTCGTTGAGGAAAAGGGATAAAATGCTCGGCAAAGCCTCGCATTTTATCCCGTTTCCTCAACTCGTTTAATAAATTCAATAATACATGAACACTCATGTAAGATCCTCTATATCTGTTGTTAACTGCTCAGTTCCATGTATCCCGTCACGGGTTCGATCCCGGGCCGCGACATACCAAAGTCGTTAAGAATGGTACTAGCTGCTCCTCGCTTGGCACTCAGATTTACGGGGTAGAGCTAGGACTGGTCGATCCAGTGTCAGGATAATGTGACTGGGTGTGGTATCATGTAATGTGTCTGGGACATGATACTTCAGTGAGGCAGCACTATAAAAGTGAGCATTGAGCTCCCTGTCGCAACCAGACACCGTCGTGATATGACTGAAAATTGTTGAAAGCGGCGTTAAACCCGAATTCACGCACACGCAGATACACACACACACACACACACACACACACACACACACACACACAAACATGTATCCCGAAAGAGCAAGGCTTTTCGGCGCGATATGGAATGTGGTTAAAAATGCAGTCTGGTCAGCTTTTTTTAATCTTATCGCCTTTAAAGTTTATAGATGATATGCAAGTTTTAAAATAGTTATTTCTTATTACAAAATTAATGTGATTAGCATTTTAAGGACTATTAGTTTCTCAGCGGGTCAGGCCTCATGTTCTTTAACGGCTCCAGCCTGAAGGCTTACTTAAAATTTAGGCAATGTTGATTGGTACCTGATGCTCTGTGTCTGGTCGGGCCCACCGGAGTCTAACTGATGGTATTCTCTTACTCTAGCATTTCAATCATTACTTGCTGTTGAGTCCTGGTCGTTTTTTTGTGTTTTTTTTTTTTTTTTTTTTCATGTTTGTAGTCGTTTGATTTGTTCTCGGAGAGGCAGCACTTATGCATCACGAAAACACGCCTATATAATTGTGACCCCCCTTGAACCCACTTTTATATAGTAAAACTAGGGTTTCCGGGGGTATACCTTATTTTCCTTATTTCTGCTCTAAAATATAGATTGTGGGTACTCGTTAGAAACGCCTCGATGAAGCGGTTCTAACGAGTGCCCACATTCTATATTATGAACAGAAATAAGACAAATATCACTTTTTTTCAGCATAAAATGTTCATTTTTTCGGCGATAAAGGCGGCAATGTATTTGTATAGGCGTGTTTGCGTAATGATTTGGATTCCTTCATGCGGACTGAACAACTATTTGTCTAAACCACGACGGAACCACGGTCGAGTATTGTGGCCACGCAATATCTGTTTTATCTTGCACACCAGACAAGGAAATCCGTGAATTTACCCTGGGATAGAAATTTATGTTCTGTCCCTGGTATTCCGACCCCAAATCGAATATAATCGCGTGTTTGATAAATGCACTGGTTGATTATAACCTCGTGCTCGGCGTCGTCATGCGTGACGTCACTAAACATTCCTGTTGTGTCATCACAACTGCTGTGTCATCGCAAAATGGCGGACGTCGCTAACCGAAGTGATAGCAGCATTAAAAATTCGCAATAGAGATGGAAGGTATGCAAGAAAAAGAATCCAATATGGGTGTGAGGGGTGGATAGAAAAATCCATCCCTCGGGATCACTGCCCGCCATCACTCGGCAAGCCTCGTGATGCCGGACTGTGACCTTCGGGACGGATTTTTCCATCCACCCCTCACACCCATATAAGAGTAATTGTCTGAGTATTGTGGCCACTAAATATCTGTTTTATCCCAACCCCAGTGAAATACTATTTACTGACCTTCCAAGGTGTTTCAATACGCAAACACGCCTATACAAATACATTGCCACCTTTATCGCCGAAAAAAAATGAAAATTTTAAGATGAAAAATTGTGATATTTTTTTTAATTTCTGCTCCAAATATAGATTGTGGTCACTCGTTAGAACCGCTTCGATGATGCGGTTCTAACGAGTACACCCAATCTATATTTTAGAGCAGATATAAGAAAAATAAGGTATACCCCAGGAAACACCAGTTTTACTATATAAAAGTGGGGTTCAAGGGGGTCAAAATTATATAGGCGTGTATTCGTGATGTTTCTGTTGTGGTTTATTACTGTAATAGTCCGTAATTGTATACGCTATTTTGTGGAAAAAGTGACTCTCCTTTTGGTTTTCCGCTTGTGATGTTTTCATTTGGATTAGTTATTTCAGGTTCGTGTTTCTTTCCATTTGGTGTCTAAGGTTCATTACGAAAACACGCCTATCTAAATATATTGAAAATTTTACCTCCAAAAAATTAAAATTTTCTGATGAAAAATTGCGATATTTTTCTTATTTCTGCTCGAAACATAGGTTGTGGGTATTCGTTAGAACCGCCTCGCTGAGGCGGTTCTAACGAGTACCCACAACCTATGCCTCAGAGCAGGAATAAGGAAAATAATGTATAACCCTGCAAACCCCAGTTTTACTATATAACAGTGGGATTATAGGGGGTCAAAATCATACAAGCGATTTTTCGTGATGATTGTATCGATTCTAGTAATTCTCTTCAGTTTAATTTTCTACTGTTATATAAATCAGTTATTTGAATGCTGTCATAGATACCTGCACCAAAAGGAAAATTGTTGCCCTATCTTGCACGCCAGTGAAGTTTTAAGGTTGGGAGGTGTGTGGTAATTGATTCGTTTCATTGTATTCATATCTGTTTTACCTTGTGAGAGAAAATTAGAATCTTACATCATAGTGTAGTTTATATTTTCTTGTCCTTTGGGATCATTGATTCCATTGTTGAATTTTGAAAATATTTGAGGGTCACTGATGAGGCCTAATTGGCCGAAACTAGCTAGTCTGGCCCAGAAAACATGTACACTCCATATTTTCCAGTTCTGTTGTGTATTCCTTGCTTCCAAAGGATCACCCCTCTAGAACATATTTAAATAGGATCTGGATAGAATCGAGTTTTATTGCGGGTTAAATATAAACTTGCATTCGCTAAAGTTGCAATGTACATGGTGTTGCTAAACACCAAATAATTGTCATCACAAGATGAGGGATCGAAGCACAGAGTTTTGTAAAACTCATGCTTACACCGGAAAGGTATGTTTGTTTGTTTGAATTAAAGTTAAACGCCCCCGTCAACACTGTAAAGGTAAATTTGAGACGTTGCTTCCAATTTTGCGGACTTTTACCCGACATTGAGATTAAATGAAATCTCAGGTCCTGTCGCCCAATGAAACCAATAGGGTTTATAAGCATGGACGGTCCGACTCGCACCACTTTGCCTGGGCAAGCTTATATCCTCTAAGCGGTTTAACAGTATTTGTGTAGGGTAATGCTGCACATACAGTAGAACTTAGATGGCTCGAACACCGATGGCTCGTTTCTCATGGCTGGGTCGAACTCGTACTTGAGCCCCTAGGGAAATCCTCAAGCTAAGAAATGGGGGGGGGGGGGGGTGATAAATGAGATTTTAGCCCTTTATCTTGCAAATGTGTGCTGTGTGTAATCATTAGAATCGCATCTTTGAGGCGATTCTAATGAGTAGACGCAGCAAACATTTTCATTATCTAACATCGAAAGATGTTCAAAAGTATCCCTTTATTCCTCTTGGCAGTGACATTTAGTGGCTCGAGCTGCCGCTGTCTCGAATAAAATTTCATGGTCCCAAAGGGGTTCGAGTCATCGAAGTTCGACTGTAACTCCTATACCGTTTACGAGTACTTGTGTGCGGTCGGATTCAGCTCTGCGTTGAAGCATCATGCAGTCCATCTATTTCTTCAAGCCCAAATGCGTGGGGGGGGGGGGGGCGTCAGGAAAGGTATTTAAGAAGAAGAAACTTACATGTGAGTTCCAGAAGTAAATGGTACAAGAATACTATATGCACTTAAGAACCCATCACTGCGCAGTAGGATAATGCGTTATGTTCATTAAACGTTACTGTTTGGTTGAGTAATGCGAAGACGATATGGGCCCCGTCAAGCGATTTTGGTACTTATCGCCTATGCGAGCAGCGAAGGTTCAGGCGAGCCTGCGCATCCGCAAGAAGTGAATCAAGAGGAACCTTCAGACAGAAAGCCATATCCCTGGCCCCTCTGAATGGCTGGGCATGCGCAGTTAAAATTTGTCGAAGACACTAATTCGCTTGGCGGGGCTCATATGATGCAAACAAGATCACTCTGGCCTGTTTGGCTTTTGCACTCTAAATTGTATCTTTCTTTGCCTAAATCGAAGTGACGATAATGATCAGAAATCGATGCGATTATCTCAAAGCCTCGCATTTTATCCCTTTTCCTCAACTCGTTTAATAAATTCAATAATACATGAGCACTCATGTAAGATCCTCTAAACCAATAATTTATTAAACTTGTTGAGGAAAAGGGATAAAATGCTCGGCAAAGCCTCGCATTTTATCCCTTTTCCTCAACTCGTTTAATAAATTCAATAATACATGAGCACTCATGTAAGATCCTCTATATCAGTAATTTATTAAACTCGTTGATGAAAAGGGATAAAATGCTCGGCAAAGCCTCGCATTTTATACCTTTTCCTCAACTCGTTTCATAAATTCAATAATACATGAGCACTCATGTAAGATCCTCTATGTCAGTAATTTATTAAACTCGTTGATGAAAATGGATGAAATGCTCGCAACGCCTCGCATTTTATCCCTTTTCCTAAACTCGTTTAATAAATTCAATAATACATTAGCACTCATGTAAGATCCTCTATGTCAGTAATTTATTAAACTCGTTGATGGAAAGGGATAAAATGCTCGGCAAAGCCTCGCATTTTATCCCTTTTCCTCAACTCGTTTAATAAATTCAATAATACATGACCACTCATGTAAGATCCTCTATATCAACAATTTATTAAACTCGTTGAGGCAAAGGGATAACATGCTCGGCAAAGCCTCGCATATTATCCCTTTTCCTCAACTCGTTTAATAAATTCAATAATACATGAGCACTCATGTAAGATCCTCTATATCAACGATTTATTAAACTCGTTGAGGAAAAGGGATAAAATGCTCGGCAAAGCCTCGCATTTTATCCCTTTTCCTCAACTCGTTTAATAAATTCAATAATACATGAGCACTCATGTAAGATCCTCTATATCAACAATTTATTAAACTCGTTGAGGAAAAGGGTTAAAATGCTCGGCAAAGCCTCGCATTTTTATCCCTTTTCCTCAACTCGTTTAATAAATTCAATAATACATGAGCACTCATGTAAGATCCTCTAAACCAATAATTTATTAAACTTGTTGAGCTAAAGGGATAAAATGCTCGGCAAAGCCTCGCATTTTATCCCTTTTCCTCAACTCGTTTAATAAATTCAATAATACATGAGCACTCATGTAAGATCCTCTATATAAATTATGAAACAAGAAACCCTTGGAACAGTCAGTACTTTTCCGGGTGTCGGGGCTTGAGGGGGAGTCTTACGTCGATTTTACGTGGCTACAATCCTCGTAGTTGGTTCTGTAATGGATTAGACAAATAATTTAATCGGGCCGCATAAACAATTTCTAACTCATCAGTGGGACATCTACATTTGTAAAGATCGTGTCAGGGCTATAACTCCATACAGACATGAAGGCAATGATCAGGAATCGATACAACTAACCCACAGCTCCCATCAGAGACACCAAAGGGAAAGAAACACAAACCCTAATCAGACCCTAATGGAAACATCAACAGTGGAAAGCCAAAAGGACAGTTTCTGTCCCACAAAATGGCCACTTGGCGATCCAAAACAACATAACCAACACAACACGCAAAGACAAACCATAACAAAAATAAACCATGACAGAAGAACCGCTTTGAAACGGTCAGTGTATCGAATTCCTCTGGGGTGGGGGTGGCTTAAATCGATTTAACGTGGCCACAATCAAAACCGTGTGTAATGTTATCACGAAACTTCGCAGGTACATTTGTCATAACAGGACAATGTGCCACAATATGACAAAACGCGATGTAGGATATTGCTGAAAATAATACTCGTAACTAATAAGCCATGCGAAATATAGTAATGTTGAGCTAAATTTCTAACACTGATGTTACTATAATTCTTTTGGATTTGGCACACTTTCATATGCCCGTATTAAAAACGGTTGCATTATATTATCCCCCCCGGCGTCCGTCCGTCCGCCTGTCTGCTCGTTCGTCCGTACGTCCGTCCGTCTATAAGGTTTTCGTTTCCGGATTACACCTTATAAATTTTACATCCGATCAAGCTGAAATTTGATATGCAATTAGACCATGATGTGGAGCAGCGCATATTGTTTCCAAGTAATGGTCCACTAAACAATAACAGAGTATTTACCCCTTTTAAATTTCTGTAAACATTTCGTTTTCGGCTAACATCTCAATCAAGCTGACACTTGACATATAGATAAAACATGCTGTGGAGCCGCGCATACTGTTTCGAGGTAAAGGTCTTTTTAATGTCTATAAGAGTTAAATTCCTTTGGCAATTGCTGTAAACATTTAATTTTCGGCTAAATCCTCCTACAACTTCGATCCGAACAAGCAGAGACTTCATTTTAGTTAAATTATGTTGTGGTGCGGCCCATATCGTTTTGCGGTTACGGCCAATCTTACATTAGCATAGATATGTCCCTTAGAAAAATTTTGCAAACATTTTGTTTCTGGCTAACTTTTCCTACAATCAACATTGAATCAAGCTGAGACGCGATGTATAGTAAGACCATTATGTGGACAGCACAATCATATTGTTTTGAGGTTACTGTCGAATAAACATTTATACAGTTATATCCCTTTCAAAATGTCTGTAAATATTTAGCTTCTGGCTAACTCCTAAAATTTGGATACGATCAAGAACTTAATAAAGAGTTAGACCATGTTGTGACGCAATGCATATCCTTTTGAGCTTGTAATCCACCAGTTATTCTATAAAAGATATTTCTATACAGCCAGTGGAAAAAAACTTATTATGATGTAAATACTACAGCTAGGTTTAAAATTATTAAACGGCATGAAACTGAATTAAAATGGATTAAATGATTACAGACATTTTTTCTCAATTGGGCTTTAACGACTACATTTATCATGAGGGTAATACATCAAAAATTCCCGACTTTGATATTGTCTCACTTCTGGACTGTCGAAAGCGACAAACTAGATCCCACGGCACCAGCAAAAATGGTAATTATAAACGTAAATTACATGTTTTTAAAAGAAACAATACTAGACTTAAGTGACTGTCCATAATATTGTTGAATCATGGACGCCACTCAATGCTTGCTTTTCTAAGTTCATTGCCCATTTCTGTATTACGGATTCTGGATACCTAGGCGAATACATTCTACGATAGTTCTTAGTAGTAGTACGACGCTGCTCTTTTAACTAGATGTTATGCTCAGCATGCTCTTCGTCCTTTCATCTATTCGGAAATTTATCACAAACGTCATTACATCAAAATTGCGTTCATTAATAAGGGTTTGGATTTTATAGATTTACCTAGTATCTTCCGGGACGGTTCGGCTGTTTCATCCATTCCTGCTTATTTTCGAAATACTGAAACACCCATAATTTTCTATAAATACAATAAACCTGTTAGATGTATCATTTTCAATTTCAATAAACATGTTTCTGATCTTGATATTGACACTAACACTTCTGATACATGTGATTGTAAAAATTCAATGTATTGCTATCCTGCTGCTGGTCATATTATTACTAGCAATTTTAAAATTATTCCTGATTCTAGGGTACGAAATATAATTTCTAAAGGACCGAACTGTCGACTTCCTTCTAAAATTGATTTCAATAAATGTAGAGATGAAGTCGCTGCTGTCTTGAATAAATCGATGGTGTAAACGAGAATATGTTGAGCATAAGGCTCTTAAAGAATGGAAACTTAGCATTCTGAAATTAGTCAACAAACGCATTTCTTTTTATTCGCAAAACACGAACTTATTACCTCCCAAACCTAAGACGTCTTTACGTCACCTTAAAGTGAATGACCACCTTTTTAACATAATTACTTCATTTGCAAGAAAAAGTTACCGTAATGATTAATTTCTGGCTTTTATTACCAATTGAAATATGCTAAGCTAATTAAATAATCATTTAATGGTTTCAGTGAAGTGTTCTGGCAGCGGCCATATTTTCCCCAAGGTAATCCAAATCTTTCCCAGGGTTCAACATGTTTGCTAAAATCCTGATCTCATGGAGACTGTAGAAGCTCTATGTCTCTCTATGCAGCTACTAAAGGAGAAGTGATTAGGCTCTCTAATCAGGCTGAATTCTCAAAAATCCTTTGAATAGGCTGTCAGTTCAGCATCTTACATAAGGCTTCATTATGTCTTTGGACGAAAATAAAGACTTTGAAGACAGTTATTCTTGAGTTTGGTGCTCAGGGCTTTCAGTATGAGCCCGAATCACAGAAGAGGAGTTAACTAAACAAGCCAGTCTTTCTTTGAATGTAACTGATGAACATGAAAGAAGTTATGATCTGTCATGCTGCCAGTGTGGACGTTGCAATGAAGAATCTGGAAAACAACATTTTTTGGTAGATAAAATGGGGATTTACAAGGACATGTATATATTGTCTTATAATTTTTCCAAAACATAAATTATGGGTGCTCAAAGGAATCGCCTCATTGAGACATTTTTAACGAGTACCCACAATCTATGCTTTAAACTGAATTAAGAAAAATATTACAAAATACATGTACCATGCGAAATGCAATGAAATATTACCTAAACTTGTCAAGGCGTGTTAATGTAATGATTGGTTAAATGATAATGATATGCATTAATTAACCCTTTTTGTACCAAATGGAATCTTCCTCTTTATATATAGCAGGAGTTCATTTCAAAATTTAGGGGTGTCAGGTTGTGTTTTCATCAAAATTTATTTGGAGAATGACTGGACTTTTAGCAAACAGTGGAGGCCCTGATCAGACGCCGCGTTCTGTGGCATCTGATCTGGGCATGCAATGTTTGCCAGGGTACCCGTTTTGGGGTTTCTGGTACTAAATGGGTTATTGAAGAAAAGAAAAGAAATAGGTAATGTACACTTGAAAACAGCTATCTTCAAAATGTTTAGCACAAACAATGTTATGTGTGGCATAAACAAATGTCTTGATGATGAGATTCTCTGTTCCAAGATTATGAATCCATTTTTCACATAACTCTCTATTTTTCATAGGGTCAGGGCTAGCAAAACAGCTAATTCCTTGTCCTCTTATCACTGTGTAGTATTTGGCCTTACAAGAAGGCATTTTTATTTTAATGTTCGCTTGCTTCTCTAAAATCCTCAGCTACTAAAATACCAAGATTTGTTAGCTACAGTTGCTGTGATGTCACTGCAGGAGATATAATCTGTAAACATGTCTGACACCCTATCAGCAACTTTAATGAGCCATTACAGTTAATTAGAGAAACAGTTTAGGAGAAGAATGTGATTTTATTATTCCTCAATGGTGTTATTATAAAATGGATCTGAGAAAAAAAAATGGTGGTCATTCACTTTAAACTAGTTATTCAAGAATTTCATAGGAAGTTTGATTTGGCCCCAGCTGATAAGGCCGCTAACAATGTAGTCGTTGTTTGACGGCTTCACTATGTTAACACTATGCAGCAACAACTTTGTGGTACTACGGCCTATGAATTTCAGCCTTTAGCTGTACAGAGGGCTTTAGTTGATGACCACATTTGGCATTCAGCCACCAAGTTTGCTGTCTGTTTTACAGAAGGTCAAGACAAGCTTCGTACGTTATATGTATTACCTAAACTTCATAAAAGACCATACAAAGCACGGTTTATTGCAATTTCAAGCTCTTGTACCACCACTGAACTCTCCAAATTATTTACTCCATGTGTTACTGCCATCAAAAAACGTGTGATAAAATATTGCGACAATGTCTTCGAAAAATCAGGTCGAAATCTGTTTTGGTCTATAAAAACTTCTAATGGAGTTTTGAATAAATTGAAATCCAGGCGTTTTCGTGCTTCAAGTCTTTCTTCTTATGATTTTCCACCCTTTACACAACAATTCCTCATAATCGTATAAAAGAAAAACTTAATGATTTAATTGAATGGACATTCCATGGGTAACACTCCCGCTATCGTGCATGGATTGTACGAAATGCTTTTTTCAATTGTGAAGAGCATAAACCTATACCGCCTTTGAACGGTCAGCGGAAACGAATTCCACTGAGGAGGCCTTCATGCGGACTGAACAAAAAGATTTATCTTAATCGCGACGGAAGGCGAGGATTGTGGCCACGTAAAATCGATTTAAGCCCCGCAGTGGAATTCGCTACCGCTGACCGATCCAAGGCGGTCCTTCTGTCGCGGTTTATTTTTGTTTTGATTTGTCTTTGGTTGTTTGTGTCGCTTATATTATTTAATTTTGGATAGGCTATTGGCCATTTTTGGGGAAAGTAACTGTTCTTTTGGCTTTCCGCTGTTGGTGTTTCTGTTGGGGTCAGTTGCTTCATAAGTGTGTTTCTTTGCCTTTGGTGTCTCTGTTGGGAGCTGTGGGTTAATTGTATCGTTCCTGATCATTGCTTCCACTTCTATTATGCCGATTTGATGAAAGTTTATGAACATTTCTTTTCTAGCTAATTCTACCTTCATTAAATATTTCATCTAAATGAAACTTTTGAAGCTTCCGATGTGTAGTGGTTACGCTACTCGCCTTGTAAACCAGGGGTCGCATGATCGATCCAGGGCTTCTCCAGACTTTCGGATGAGTCTAAAAACCGAGACCCCGTCTCCGTATGACCTTAGCTGTTAGTGGGACGTGAAACCCAAACACTCACTCACTGTAAACGAAACTTGATGTATATATATATTTAGACCTTGATGTGGAGCAGCACATATTGTTTCGAGGATATGGTCCACCATATGCAATCAGAATTATGCCCCATGGGAACATAAACCATTTTTAGCGGACCAAGCACAAATAGCGAAGGAATTGGTATTCTAATAAACCCCAACATATCATATAAGGTTTTTAAATACACCGAAATGTTTAGTGGAAGAATACAATCGCTTGAACTTAGCATAAACGAAAGGGATATAACATTTATCAATCTGTATGGACCTAACAATGATGATAAATTTTACTTTACAAAACTAGAACGATATTTATTTGACAATTATGAGAAAACTTTTATAATTGTTGGAGATTTTAACTCAATATAGGACATTAAAATGGATACGAAAAATGGTAGGCATGACACATATAAGCTTTGTAGACAAAAAATATATCACTAATTGAACAGTTGGATTTAATAGATATCTGGCGAGAAAAACATCCAGAGCAGAGACAATATAAATGACATTCGTCCAACAAGCAATCTATCTTTAGTAGATTGGATTATTTCCTGATTTTAAATAACCTTTTGAATGTTTTAGTGTCTTGCGAACATAAAATCAGTTATAAATCTGATCATAGTATCACTTCAAATTGACATAACAAAGGGTGATAGGGGTCCAGGTTACTTTAGGTTAAATAGTAGTATAATCAAATAAACCAATTACCAAAATATAATTAAAATAAGTGAATGAAATAGCAGAAATTAATAAGGATGTAACCCCTAATACACTGAGGGAATTAATTAAGGGAACCATCAGAAACGAAGCAATTAAATGTACTACAAAGAAAAAGAAAGATTTAAGTGAAGCCGAAATCAAACTTAAAGGCGACATTGATAAACTCAATAAACACCTTGGAGAAACAGATAATGCATGAGAAACAGAAACAATTAACGAGAATTTAAAACAGAAACAACAAGAGTTGGAAAATACAACAGATACAAAAATAAACGGTTGTTTCTTTCCCTTTGGTGTATTTGATGGGTGGAGTATGTTAATTGTATCGATTCCTGATCTTTGTTTTGCTTCTACTTTTTATATTAAGATAAAAAGCAATTATAATAGAAAAAGGTGACAAAAATAGTTCATACTTTTGCTAATCTAGAAAAAATCGCTCGGAAACAAAACTCATCTCACAGCTTAACAAACCCGATAAAATTATTACGGATCAAAAAGAAATTCTTAAGAAAATAGACAATTTCTACAGAAATTTATATGCAAATCGAAATACGCAAATTCAATATACAACTTGTTTGATGACAACATAACTGAACTCATTGAGATTGAAAGTATTCAGTGTGAAGGTCTACTATCAGAAGAAGAATGCTCTAAAGCGCTTAAGGACATAAAAATCCAAATAGTCCCGGTTCTGATGGCTTAACGGTAGAATTTTATAAGATATTTTGGAATAATATCAACATTTTTTACATTAACTCAATGAATTTGTCGCATGAAAACGGTCAACTTACAGAACTACAGAAACAAAGCACTTATTCCGAAATCAAACAAAGATACTACTAATCTAACCAACTGGCGCCCAATAAGCTTACTAAATGTTGATTGTAAGATAACGACTAAAGTAATAGCAAATCGAATAAAGAGCGTTTTGATACGAATTAATGAATCTCAATCAGGTTTCATTAAAGGAAGATACACATGAGAAAATATTAGGCTTCTTTTCGAACTCATCGATAAATCAGCAGAAGAAAATACAGCTGGAATGACTTATTTTCTGATTTCGAAAAGCTTTTGACAGCCTCGATCATCAGTATATGTTAAACTAGATCATCAGTATATTTTAAACTGTCTAGAACACTTTAATTTTGGTGATCATTTGTTAACATGGATAAAATATTTCTATAAAGATGCAAAAAGTTGTGTGTCAAATAATGGAAAGTAGAAGTAAAACAAAGATCAGGAATTGATACAATTAACTTATTCCACCCATAAAAGACACCAAAGGGAAAGAAATACAAACATTAAGCAACCAGACAATAATGGAAACCTAAACAAAGGAGGGCCATAAGGACAGTTACTTTCCCACAAAATGGCCATATGGCCATCCAAAATTAAGACACAAGTGATACACACAGTAAGTAACAAACAGCAACATAAATAAATCGCCACAGAAGAGCCGCCTTGGAACGGTCAGTGGAAGATTTCCACTGGGGGGCTTAAATCGATTTTACGTGGCCACAATCCTGTCTGAAACCTGTCTGATTTCTTTCCAATTCGTCAAAGATGCCCGCTTTCACCTTATTTATTTTTTATTTCCATCGAACTTCTTTCACATATGTTTACTACTACAGAAGACATTAAAGGCATATTTCTTTGTAAGATGAATTTAAAAAGTCCTTGTTCGCTGACGATGCGTCGTTTATCTTAGACGGGTCCCCATAATCATTAGAAACATTAATAAATGCATTATATAATTTCAGTTACGTATCGGGTTTAACCTTAAATGCAAAAAAAAATATCAGGTTTTAAGAATCGGCAGTATAACATAAAATGAATCGCTATATTTAGAACAAAGAAAATTGCAATGGAAAGTAGAAGTAAAACAAAGATCAGGAATCGATACAATTAACTTACTCCACACATCAAAGACACCAAAGAGAAATAAACACCAACATTAAGCGACCAGACAATAATGGAAACCTAAACAAAGGAAGGCCATAAGGACAGTTACTTTCCCACAAAATGGCCATATGGCCGTCAAAAATAAAAAGACACAAGTGATACACACAGTAAGTAACAAACAACAACATGAATAAACCGCCACAGAAGAACCGCCTTGGAACGGTCAGTGGAAAGATTTCCACTGGGGGGCGTATATCGATTTTACGTGGCCACAATCCTCGCCCTTTATTTCCGTCGCGATTTAGACAAATAATTTGTTCAGTCCGCATGAAGGCCTCCTAATTCATCAGTGCAACATCTCCGTGAACACACATAATCAAAGAACCACAGAGGTGAGACAACGGTGAGGACTCGACAGCAAGAAACCACAGAAATGCTGGAGCAAAAGAAAACCAACAGTTAGACTCCGATGGGCCCGACCAGAGACAGAGCATCAGGCACCAACCAACATTACCTTGAATTAGGTCTCTCTAATTCTCAATAAGCCTTTACGTTGGAGCCGTCATAGAATCTGAGGCCTGACCCACCGGCGTGCAATTAAAGAGGGAAGCAAAGTTGCCAACCGTGATTGGGTTAACTACCATGCATGCAGTCTGTCGTATAACATCCATGTTGTACCCAATCTTTTTATATCGAAGAATGATTTTACGAAATTGGTTGCTGAAGTCATTGCGGTTATATATTTTTCTGAATTTATATACTAAGTCACCATAAAATTCGGGTTCCGATAGACCTTGTTGCAGAAGAGATTTAAGTCTAATATTGAATTTTGAAATTAAATCAGAATGGCGTCTATAAAATTTTGAAAAGGCTTTGCGTAGTTTATGGTACCGATAACCCTGATTAAGGAGTTTAGCCGTTAATAATTTATTACGAGTGTTGAAGTCAGTTGCATGAATACACACTCTAGCAAATCGAATTAATTGCGAAATATAAACGCCAGAGGATGGCGCACGAGGAACATCACCATCCAAAATAGGCCCCCGCCCATAGGGGCTGAAGAAATATATGGGCTGCATGATGCTTCCACGCAGAGCTGAATCTGGCCCGCACACTAGTACTGGTTAACCGCTTAGAAGATCTAAGCCTGTCCAGGAACCGGGGTGCGAGTCGGACCGTCCATGCTAATAAACCCTATTGGTTTCATTGGGCGACAGGGCTTGAGATGTCATTTCATCTCGATGTTGGGTAAAAGTCCCACAAAATTGGAAGCAACGTCTCCAAAATGACCTATACAGTGTTGACGGGGACGTTAAACCTCAAATCAAACAAATCACCATCCAAAAAAGGAAAATTTTCAATCTCAAAATCAAAGTCATCGCGTTTATCATAAATTTTGCACGAAACAAACCCATCTACAATAGATAGATGTAAATCCAAATACGGGGCCTCGGTATCAGAAGAATTTGCTTTATTTAACTGAAGTTCTGGGGGGGGGGGGGTAAATCTGACTGATCAAACCATCGAAATAGGTATTATCAATATTTAATTAATCATCTAAATATCTAGAAGTGGAGCTAAAAGCTTCAATAATTTCAGATTGGTTATCAATGGAAAGCGACAACAGTTGCACAAAATCAGATGCTTTAGGAAAGACATTTACATTAATTAGAGAAAATATTTTTACTCTAAATTTGGAACCTAAAATTAACGACTTAAATTTTGCTTCCCTCTTTGATTGCACACTGGTTGGTCGGGCTTAAGATTAAATGACGGTTCCAGCGTAAAAACATAAATGGAATTTTATTTTATTTAGTATTCTTTGTGTTGGTTGGCGCCTGATGCTCCGTCTTTGGTCGGGCCCCTCGGAGTCTAACTGTTGGTTTTCTTTTGCTCCAGTGGAATTCTTTCCACTGACCGTTCCAAGGCGGTTCTTCTGTTGCTGTTTATTTATGTTGTTGTTTGTCACTTACTGTGAGTATCACTTGTGTCTTTTTATTTTGGATGGTCATTGGCCATTATGTGGGAAAGTAACTGTCCTTATGGCCTTCCTTTGTTTAGGTTTCCATTATTGTCTGGTCGCTTCATGTTTGTGTTTCTTTCCCTTTGGTGTTTTACTTCTACTTTAAGAAATGTTTACAACGATGGCAGCACAGGAAACTGACTCTGATGGGAAAGATAACTGTAATTAAGAATTATGCACTCCCTTAACTCATAGACGCACTTTCATCTTTACCAACGCCTTCAGAAGATATAGTCAACGTATTGAAAAAAAAATAATGTTTAATTTTATTTGGGATGGTAAACCAGAAAAGATAAAAATAGAAATATTAACAAAAGATTACGAAAAGGGTGGTCTCAAAATGATCGATCTGAGAACCTTTATAATGTCTCTAAAAATAAGTTGGTTTAAACCGAATGTCAGATAACGACCAAAATAAATTGTATAAACCTTATGGGGGGGGGGGAATTATTTTTTGAAAGTACCTACTCTGCAAAAGATATAGAAAACATAATGCCGAAAAACAGTTTCTTTAAAGATATACTCACTACATGCTGTAAATATAACTATAAGAACATTACACTATATTATCAAAATGAAAAAATATGGAACAACAGTAATATAAAAGCTGGACATGATACAATTTTCTACGCAAGTTGGTACCAGAAAGAAATAAAAAAAAGTTAATGATCTATTTAATGAAACAGAAAAAGGATTTTATTCATTTCAGAGTTGAAAACAACGTATGACTTATCAAACGGAGATTATTTGAAATATGTTAGCTTAATAACTAGTATACCGCTTGTTTGGAAACAAAAAAATAAGAAATGAAACCGCTGATATTTCGGCAGATGTCACTTATAGAACAATTGTTACAAGCAAAACAAACAAATAAACATATATATAATTATATTCGGGACAAAGAAACTAATCTTGTAAATCGTTCAGAAATAAAGTGGAATACAATGTTTATAGACATAATTTAAATTGGAAAATTATATTCACTTGTTCATTAAAAACTACAAATGACTCTAGACTTCAAAATTTTCAATATAAATATTTACTAAGAATAATACCAACGAATAATATGTTAAAGAAAGGGTTCCTATTAAAATGCAATATTGAAATCTCAGCTTTATGTGACTTCTGTGTAATGGAAATGGAATAAAAAAATAATCATCTATTTTGGGAATGCATGCATGTTCAACACTTCTGGAGAGAACTCTCAATCTTTTTTTTAAATATTGTAATATCGACTTCCCATTAAAGTTAAAAAGGTTTGTTTTGGTATTACTGAGCAAATAAATAAAGACGAAAAAAGAGATATATTTCTTAAAGGATAAAATGCCCCATTTCTCACAAAAATGGGAGAATCTCGTTATTATTTTGATCGTTTAAGATTGAAACACTCTTTCAAAACAGAATACTTGTCTTTTTGTCTTCCTTTTTTTAGCATATATTTATCAAATTGTGTGTACTCTTTTTATTATTATTATTATTATTATTATTATTATTATTATTATTCACTTCCATTTTCTGCTCTATCATATCATATCGCGTAATATAATACTCTATACAAATCTATGACATAACACAATTAAACGTTTCTCAGCACGAGAAAAAGCCGTTATAATCTTGATCCCTTCAAACTCCACTTTTATTTGGTAAAGCTGGGGTAAACTGGGATAAAATATTTTTCTTGTTTTTGCTCGGGGCATGGGTTTGGGGTGCTCTTTTGGCCACCTCGCCAAGGAGGTGCTAACGAGACCCATCACCTGTGGCTTGTGCGGGAATATAGGAAATATCGGATTTTTTTTTTTTGTGACAAAACTTTCAAGATACTTGAATAGGCGTGTATTCGTGATGTGTTTGGGAATGGATACTAACTGGCATGTTTTGTATGTAATATGACATTTCAGAAATAAAAGTTGAATATCCCCCCCCCAAAAAAAAAAAAGGAAAATAAGCGTTTTTTTTTTTTTTGTTTTTTTTTTTTAATTTCTGTCTCCTCATAAGACCAAGATGTGATACTGTAAATAGTGACACCATGACATAAAGGGGTGCATATTATTTCTGCAGTCCACCAAATATCAGCAGAGTTACGCCCTTTAATGTAAACCTTTCGTTTCATGTTTATCCCTCCAACAGTTTCCACCCAGTCCAGCTAAAACTTGATTTATAGTTAGACAATGGTGTAGAACAGTACATATTATTTCTCGGTTACAGTCCACCAAATATAAGCCAGAGTTATGTTCCTTGGAAAATTGATGTAAACTTGTTGTTTCAGGCTAAACCTCCCATAGTTTCAATCCATCCAGCTGAAACTTGATTTAAAGTGATGTGAAGCAGTGAATATTGGTTTAAGTGCATAATTCACTCAATATTAACAGAGTTATGCTATTTAGGAAACTCCGTAAATTAGGTGGGCAAACTACTCCTTCATTTTACATCGGATCAGGGTGAAACATGTACACTCCATATTTTTCACTTCTGTGGTGTATTCCTTGCTTCCAAAGGATAACCCTTTTATAGAACATATTGATTTTATCTTGACACATATTGTTTTGAGGTTACAACCAAATATTAACAGTAATGCCATTTGCCAAATCCTCCAATATATAACATCCAAAACTGAAAGGAGATTGATAGTTAGACCATGTATGAAGATTTGTCTTATGTTAAGATTTAACCATCAAACAACTATTAACATAATTATGTCCATATGTCAATCCATGGACCTCGTTCTTATTTTTGGTTTACCCCTCCTCCTATTCGTCAGTATATCTGTAACAGCCGATTATTTGCTACAGCCGTGTAATGTTCCGCGTGTGGAGCTTAAATAGAGAATACCAGGTTCGTGATTCTACAAGCGTTCTCGAAGCCTTGCCTGATAAACTTGATATCAAAAGACACGAATCTGGTATTCTATTTATCAGTTTGTTCTAAAACTAAGACTGACTTGTCAGGTGAGACATGTATCTTAGCGGATTTTGTTTACACTTTTTGTTATATTTTAAATTTTGCAAGTCTCGCTACTATGGACATCTCCTTCCTGATGTCCGGGACTTCCGTGAAGTGTGGGTCATGTTTGCTGATGTTGGCTCGGTGGGGGACGCCTATAAGTCCGCGGGTAGGCTCTCTTGCCTGATGCCTCCAGCTGACTTGTATCATAGGCTACGTCGGTCGGTGTGTGCTCGGAGGGGGATGTGCTGTGTTTACCGGGTCTTGTCCATCATCCGTTTCGGTTTCAAAACTTTGGGATTCAGACACACTGATGAAGATTAAATATCAGAAAGGCCTCGATGTCACTAAATTTGGTATAGTCACGCCTTAATTTATCCCCTTGTAAACTCTTTAAATTGGTAATTTACGATCGGTCAGTGCGTCCCAACATTCCGGTGCGGAATATAATCGGTCAGCACATTTACTCTCAGCTGACCGTTATTTTTCTTTTGATATTTTGTAATGTAATTTTTCCAAGTTTTTCAACAATAATAACAGTTTAGCCTTTTTGCCATTAGTCCGCAGCATTCATAAAAAGTGCAATGTCACGTTGACGTGATAAAGCTCACTTGTCTTGAGATAGCATATCTTTATCAGGTCAATGTGTTACCATACAATATATATAGGGGGTAACTAATAACGCTAAATGTATGTATCAATTTATTTATAAATGTATCTATTTTCAGTGTAGAAGATAATGACACGGTCGAAGAGACAGCTGATGCTCAAGCAGACGCTGGTAACCAGCATATATAGACCCCAATCACGTATTACGTTCACTTGGACATGTGTGATTTGGAATATAAAAACTTCATTTTTAAAGCAACAGGTCAATTGTTTCGTTATATGCTTTTACAGAGAGGTTAAACATCAAGTTCAGAAGTCCCATATATGTAGGAAAACATTGGGTTTAGGGAGTTGCATATCATGTTGTGGCTTACGGCTTATGGATCACGAAAACACGCCTATATAATTTTGACCCCCTTCAACCCCACTTTTACATTGTAAAACTGAGGTTTATCGGGGTAAACCTTATTTTTCTTATTTCTGCCCTAAAATATAATCATGGGTACTCGTTAGAACCGCCTCAATGAGGCGGTACTAACATGTACACACAATCTATGTTTTGAGCAGCAATAAGAAAAAATCACAATTTTTCATCTAAAAATTTTCCTTATTTCGGCGATAGAGTTTACAATGTCTTTGTCTAGGCGTTTTTTCGTAATGGAAAATAGAAGTAGAGACAATGATCAGGAATCGATACAATTAACCCACAGCTCCCACCAGAGACATCAAAGGAAAAGATACACAAACATGAACCAACTGACCCCAACAGAAACACCGACAGCGGAAAGCCAAAGGACAGTTACTTTCCCACAAAATGGCCAAAAGGTTATCCAAAATAAAGTAATATAAGGGACACAAACACCCAAAGGCAAACCATAACAAAAACAAACCGCGACAGAAGAACCGCCTTGGAACGGTCAGTGGAAACGAATTCCACTGGAGATGGGGGGGCTTAAAGCCAATAGGCTATCCAAAATAAAATAATATAGGCAACACAAACACCCAAAGACAAACCTATCAAAAATAAACCGCGAAAGAAGAGCCGCCTTGGAACGGTCAGTGGAAACGAATTCCTCTGAGTGTGTGTGTGTGTGTGGGGGGGGGGGGGTGCTTAAATAACCGAGATGATTTCAGCATCAAATTTTGTAATGCTGTGGGGGGGGGGGGTGCTTAAATCGATTCACGTGGCAACAATCCCGGCCCTTACTTCCGTCGCGATTAAGACAAATAATTTGTTCAGTCCCAATGAAGGCCTCCTAACTCATCAGTGCAAAATCTCCGTGAATACAAAAATCAAACAACCACAGAGATGAAAGAACGGTGTGGACTCGACAGCAAGAAACAACAGAAATGCTGGAGCAAAAGAAAATCAACAGTTAGACTCTAATAGGCCCGACCAGAGACAGAGCAACAGGTACCAACCAACATAAGCCTTTACGTTGGAACCGTCATAGAATCTGAGGCCTGACCCACCGGCGTGGTATTAAAGAGGGAAGCAAGGTTGTCAACCGTGATTGGGTTAACTACCATGCATGCAGTCTGTCGTATAACATTTATGTTGTACCCAATCTTTTTATATCCAAGAATGATTTTACAAACTTGGATGCTGAAATCATTGCGGTTATATTGTTTGCTAAATTCATATACTACGTCACCATAAAATTAGGGTTCTGATAGACCTTGTTGCAGAAGAGATTTAAGTCCAGTACTGAATTTTGAAATTAAATCAGAATTGCGTCTATAAAATTTTGAAAAGGCTTTTCGTAGTTTATGGTAACGATAACCCTGATCAAGAAGTGTAGTAGTTAACAATTTATTACGAGTGTTGAAGTCAGTTGCATGACTACACACTCTGGCACATCGAATTAATTGTGAAATATAAACGCCATAGGATGGCGCACGTGGAACATCACCATCCAAAAAAGGAAAGTTCACATCTCAAAATCAATATCATCGCGTTTATCATAAATTTACAAGAAACAAACCCATCTACAAAGGATAGGTGTAACTACAAAAACGGGGCCTCGGTATAAGAAGAATTTGCTTTATTTAAATGAAGTTCTGGGGAGTAAATTTGACAGATAAAACCATCGAACTAGGTATTATCAATATTTAATACATCATCCAAATATCTAGAAGTGGAGCTAAAATCTTCAATGATTTCAGACTGGTTATCAGCAGAAAGGGACATCATGAAGTCTCTCTCATAACAAAACAAAAACAGATCAGAAACAGGTGGTGTGCAATTAGTACCCATCGGAATACCCACAACTTGTCTAAATAACTCTTTGATTGCACACCGATGGGTCGGGCTTAAGATTATATGACGGTTCCAGCGTAAAAGCATAAATGGAATTTTGTTTTATTTTAGTATTCGTTATGTTGGTTGGCGCCTGATGCTCCGTCTTTGGTCGGGCCCCTCGAAGTCTAACTGTTGGTTTTCTTTTGCTCCAGCATTTCTGTTGTTGTATGCTGTCGAGTCCTCAACCTTGTTTCATCTCTGAAGTTTTTTTTTATTTGTATGTTCTCGGAGATGTTACACTAATGAGTTAGGAAGCCTTCATGCGGACTAAACAGAATTAGTGTATACCGCGACAGATGTAAGGGCGAGGATTATGCCCATGAAAAATCGATTTAAGCCCCTCAGTGGAATTCTTTCCACAGACCGTTCCAAGGCAGTTCTCCTGTGGCTGTTTATTTATGTTGTTGTTTGTTACTTACTGTGTGTATCACTTGTGTCTTTTTATTTTGGATGGCCATTTGGCCATTTTGTGGGAAAGTAACTGTCCTTATGGCCTTCTCTTGTTTAGGTTTCAATTATTGGCTGGTCGCTTCATGTTTGTGTTTCTTTCCCTTTGGTGTCTTTGATGGGTGGAGTAAGTTAATTGTATCGATTTCTGATATTTGTTTTACTTCTACTTAGTACCAAATATTGTGTATATATTGTCAAGTAGAAAGGTGAGAGCTTCACACACCTTCCGACATGACCAAAAAGTATAGTTTTATGTTCAGTCTTCAGAAGTACAAAACGCATTTCTTACATTACATGCAATATAGAGGGAGTCTTCCCTATGAAATGTCCATTCAATTAAATCAATAAGTTTTTCTATTATCAGATTATGAGGAAGTGTAGTGTAAAGGGCGAACAAATCATAAGTAGACAGACTTGAAGCACGAAAACTCCTGGTTTTCACTTTATTTAAATATGTTCTATAAAAGGGTTATCCTTTGGAAGCAAGGAATACACCACAGAAGTGAAAAATATAGAGTGTACATGTTTTCTGGGCCAGACTAGCTAGTTTCGGCCAATTAGGCCTCATCAGTGACCCTCAAGATATTTTCAAAATTCCACAATGGAATCAATGATCCCAAAGGACAAGAAAATATAATCTACACTATGATGTAGGGCAGGGAGACGTTTTACCGCCGCCACACATTCCCACACACCAGCTGATTAAAACCTGATTTGACTTGTGATAGACCAAAACAGATTATGACCTGATCTTTCGAATACTTTTTATCGCAATATTTTATCACATGTTTTTGATAGCAGTAAAACATGAAGACAATAATTTGGAGAGTTCAGTTGTGGTACAAGAGCTTGAATTTGCAATAACCCGTGCTCCGTATGGTCTTTTACCAATATTACATTGGATGCCTGTCTTAGCCTTCTGTAACACAAACAGCAAACTTGGTGGCTGACTGGCAAATATGGTCATCAACTTAAGCCCTCTCTACAGCTAAAGGCTGAAATTCATAGGCCTTAGTACCAAGTGGGTTTTACATGTGTGTGCAATTCACGGACGTATTTACGTAATTATTGAAATAAATTTATACAATATATCATCGCATCTGACGCCATGTTTACAAATACGTGTTTTCGTGTGTTTGATTTGATGTTTAGCGTCCCCGCCAACACTGGAGACGGTTTTGCCGGGCATTGAGATGAAATGAAATTCCAAGCCCTGCCGCCCAATGAAACCAATAGGATCTATGTTTCAGTGACACGCACCGCTTTGCCTTGGGAGAAGAAGTTTATTAGTTCTCATTCTCGGTCGGTTTCAGCTCTGTGTGGAAGCATCATGCAGCCCAATCTAATCCGCCAAGCCCCTATGGGCGCGGGCCGACAAGCCCGCCCTCAGTTCCAATAAAAATTAACCAATTTAGCACCAGAAACCCCAAAACAGGTATTTGACAAACAGCACGCCTAGAACAGACGCCGCAAAAACGCGGTGTCTGATCAGGGCCTATACTGTTTGCAAAAAGTCCAGCCATTTTCCAAATAAATTTTGAAGAGTGAGTGTGTTTTAGTTTTGCGTCCCACCAACAGCTAAGGTCATACGGAGACGGAACCTCGATTTAAAGACGCATCCGAAAGTCTAAATTTTGAAGAAAAACAAAACCTGTCACCCCTAAATTTTGGGATGGACTCCTGCTATATATAAGGAGAAAGATTCCTTTTGGTACAAAAAAGGTTAGTACGTAAAAAAATAGCCGGTGGTCTGCGTTGAGGTAAATGCCAGCTCAACAGAAAAAATAAAATAAAAAAATATGAGTATCATCGTTTTGAACCTACTTTCGTATACCAACAATAATATTGTTAAAGATTTCCTCCAGTACATGGTAACCGTTGTATTTCTTTTGTATTGTTTAGTATAGGTTCTTCAGAATGAAATAATAAACTGAAGAACTCAGTCTTAGATACGAGGGGACATAGAAAAAAAACATTAAGCTGGCAAATCAAAGTAGAAGTAAAACAAAGATCAGGAATTGATACAATTAACTTACTCCATCCATAAAAGACACCAAAGGGAAAGAAATACAAACATTAAGCGACCAGACCATAATGGAAACCTAAACAAAGGAAGGCCATATGGACAGTTACTTTCCCACAAAATGGCCATATGGCCATCCAAAATTAAAAGACACAAGTGATACACACAGTAAGTAACAAACAACAACATAAATAAATCGCCACAGAAGAGCCGCCTTGGAACGGTCAGTGGAAGATTTCCACTGGGGGGCTTAAATCGATTTCACGTGGCCACAATCCTCGCCCTTACTTCCGTCGTGATTTAGACAAATAATTTTTTTCAGTCCGCATGAAGGCCTCCTAACTCATCAGTGCAACATCTCCGTGAACACAAATAATCAAAGAACCACAGAGGTGAGACAACGGTGAGGACTCGACAGCAAGAAACCACTGAAATGCTGGAGCAAAAGAAAACCAACAGTTAGACTCCGACCGACCCGAACAGAGACAGAGCATCAGGCACCAACCAACATTACCTTGAATAAGATCTCTCTAATTCTCGATAAGCCTTTACGTTGGAACCGTCATAGAATCTGAGGCCTGACCCACCGGCGTGCAATTAAAGAGGGAAGCAAAGTTGCCAACCGTGACTGGGTCAACCACCATGCAGCCCGTCGCACAACATCCATGCTGCACCCAATCTTTTTGTATCGAAGAATGATTTTACAAAATTGGGTGCTGAAGCCATTGGGGTTATATATTTTTCTGATTTTATATACTAAGTCACCATAAAATTCGGGTTCCGATAGACCTTGTTGCGGAAGAGATTTAAGTCCAATATTGAATTTTGAAATTAAATCAGAATGGCGTCTATAAAATTCTGAAAAGGCTCCGCGTAGCCCATGGTACCGATAACCTGCAAGGCTGTCTTTAAGACGAGAAAGATGTTACATGTAATAAGTTCACAGAAACAATGCATCTAATGTAGAATTGATCATGCGTTATATTCACAGGTATCACACCGTTCTCCTGCCCGCGGATGATTTTCGGCTAATCTTGTTTCCGCGGTTGTTTATTGTGTATTTGTGCGGAGGTGTGGTTCTGTTATCGGGTACATAGAAATGCTAAACCGATTTATAACTACCGAAATTATAATAAAACATCACGTGAACAAGTCCATCAAATGAACACCCCTCTAAACCCCAATTTATATAGAGAAAACTGGGGTTTAGGGGGGTATATATAATTTTTTATGTTTCTGCCCTAAGACATAGGTTGTGGGTACTCGTTAGAACGGCCTCAATGAGGCGGTTCTAACGAGCACTCACAACCTATGCTTGCAGTATAAATATAAAAAATATCATGGATTTTCTTCAGAAAAATAGCCGTTTTGGAGATGTGAAAAAATGCACAATATCGCACGGGTGTGTTATCGGAATGAACTCTATTACTAACCCGTCATTATGCACAGTAGCTACGAAATCTACCATTTGTTATTGTTGATATGAAAAAAATGAGCTCGAAGATAGAAAAAGCTACTGTTTGAACGAAAAAAAAATCGTATTCACTTGGTCATACTGGGACATTCTGAAAAATACATGACTTTGAATTTGTGTAACATTTAATATATTCTATAAAAGGGTTATCCTTTGGAAGCAAGGAATACACCACAGAAGTGAAAAATATGGAGTGTACATGTTTTCTGGGCCAGACTAGCTAGTTTCGGCCAATTAGGCCTCATCAGTGACCCTCAGATATTTTCAAAATTCCACAATGGAATCAATGATCCCAAAGGACAAGAAAATATAATCTACACTATGATGTAGGGCAGGGAGACGTTTTACCACCGCCACACATTCCCACACACCATCTGTAGTGAAGTTAAATATGTTCTATAAAAGGGTTATCCTTTGGAAGCAAGGAATACACCACAGAAGTGAAAAATATGGAGTGTACATGTTTTCTGGCCCAGACTAGCTAGTTTCGGCCAATTAGGCCTCATCAGTGACCCTCAGATATTTTCAAAATTCCACAATAGAATCAATGATTCCAAAGGACAAGAAAATATAATCTACACTATGATGTAGGGCAGGGAGACGTTTTACCGCCGCCACACATTCCCACACACCAGCTGTAGTGAAGTTAAATATGTTCTATAAAAGGGTTATCCTTTGGAAGCAAGGAATACACCACAGAAGTGAAAAATATGGAGTGTACTTTTTTTCTTGGCCAGACTAGCTAGTTTCGGCCATTTAGGCCTCATCAGTGACCCTCAGATATTTTTAAAATTCCACAATGGAATCAATGACCCTAAAGGACAAAAAATATAATCTACACTATGATGTAGGGCAGGGAGACGTTTTACCGCCGCCACACATTCCAACACACCAGCTCTAGTGAAGTTAAATATGTTCTATAAAAAGGTTATCCTTTGGAAGCAAGGAATACACCACAGAAGTGAAAAATATGGAGTGTACATGTTTTCTGGGCCAGACTAGCTAGTTTCGGCCAATTAGGCCTCATTGGTGACCCTCAGATATTTTCAAACTTCCACAATGGAATCAATGATCCCAAAGGACAAGAAAATATAATTTACACTATGATGTAGGGCAGGGAGACGTTCTACCGCCGCCACACATTCCCACACACCAGCTGTAGTGAAGTTAAATATGTTCTGTAAAAGGGTTATCCTTTGGAAGCAAGGAATAGACTAGTTATCAGATAACATTTTGCTCGAAAATTTGCAGTCATTGGTCTTAGCATTTAGTAGCTGTAGTCGACTAAACAAGGTGTCTGTAATCCAAAATTTTGATCTGTCCCTCGGAGGTCGGTTTAGCTGTCCTCGGCGAGCACATTGTTTTGGCTCATCTGACCGCGGAGAATATTGACAGGGAATGGTAATCTTGACCACGGTTGATCTTGATTCTAAAGCCGATGGTGTCCTCAGAGCAGAAGGGAAGACTGTATAACGAAATTCTCATTGCCAGATAATGATACATTTTTATGTAGTAACTCGTTACTAAATCGTCTGTAGATTCGACTACCCATCACATGACCGCTATTACACGAGAAAGTTTGATTTTAACTATCCCCCCATAACAAAAATCGATGGCTTAGTGCAAAACTAGGCTAAGTAGAAGTAAAACAAAGATAAGGAATCGATACAATTAACTTACTCCACCATTCAAAGACACCAAAGGGAAAGAAACACAAACATGAAGCGACCAGACCATAATGGAAACCTAAACAAAGGAAGGCCATAAGGACAGTTACTTTCACACAAAATGCCCAATGGCCATCCAAAATAAAAAAGACACAAGTGATACACACAGTAGGTAACAAACAACAACATAAATAAACCGCCACAAAAAAGCCCCCTTGGAACGGTCAGTGGAAAGAATTCCACTGGGGTCTTAAATCGATTTTACATGGCCTTAATCCTCGCCCTTACCTCTGTCGCGGTGTACACTAATTTTGGTTAGTCCGCACAAAGTCTTCCTTACTCATCTGTGTAACATCTCCGAAAACATACCAATCAAAAAACTTAGAGATGAAACAAGGTTGAGGACTCGACAGCATACAACAACATAATTGCTGGAGCAAAAGAAAGCCAACAGTTAGATTCCGAGGTGCCCGACCAAAGACGGAGCATCAGGCGCCAACCAACATAAAGAATACTAAAATAAAATAAAATTCCATTTAAGTTTTTACGCTGGAACCGTCATATAATCTTAGGCCCGACCCACCGGTGTGCAATCAAAGAGGGAAGCAAAGTTGCCAACCGTGATTGGAATAACCACCCTGCATGCAGTCTGTTTTATAACATTTATGTTGTACCCAATCTTTATATATCGACGAACGATTTTACGAAATTGGGTACCAAAGTCATTACAGACATGTATATTTCTAAAAAGTCAGTTTTGTGAAATTTTACAGAAGAGTGAAAAAATTGTCTATCTTTTTTCCTTGGTTTTGTTTTGTAACATTTCCTTTGGCAATGTATGCTGGTATACATTCTATTTGTTATGATCATAAACATTTTCAAGTTAAACTATGACTAAATAGCTTAAAATTAAAAATTTGAATTAGTCATAGTTTTGCGCTGAAAATCGACTGGCCAGTGAAAAGCATCTTGGCGCAAAACTATGAGTAATTCAAGTTAGGTATAGTATTGCACTCAAATATTATGAAATTTGGAAAGAATGGGATAGAAAAAAATTCTAAGTCAAGCTGGATAAATTTCAAAAATTAAATGTCAAATTATTTTGTGACCGAAATGATAAAACAAAATGCCTAAATAAGCTTTTCAGTACAGAAAGGTCAGTCTTGTCAATCAATTAGAAGATTTAAGAGATCAAACTCCCAAAACAGCAGCGAAATTCAGGTGTTCTGATACAAACTAAATTCTCAGCACTGAGTAACATTTTAAATTTCACTTTATTAGCTACAGTTTATCATAAAATGATTGATTTAACCCATTTAAAATGGATCTTTGCCAAAGAGTACAAGCCCAGATCTGGGCCTTTATTAATAGCAGAAAATCCAACCACTTTTTAATCATCTTCTATAAACAACTCAACCTTCAAAATGGGCTCCTCTTATACAAAATGTATATAGTTTGGAAGATTTCATGATTCAGTATACAATGGGTTGGTTAGTGGTCATAAATACATATTTTATTAATTAGTTAACATTTAAATTTTCTATTCAAGAAATATTTTTCTGTACTGCTTTTATCCTGATTGGAATGGGCTCCAAATATTAATTCATGCTGATGAAGCCAAGGTGAATAAATATTTGCATCTACCTAAAAGTGAAATGCTTTCATCACAGTAAATAAGTTTTATTTTACCTAGAGACCACTATTTGTATTGAAAAAAAATGTATCATAATAGTAAAGTTTTCCAAAGGATTGTTTGTACATGGACGTCGACTAAATAAATGTTTCAAATGACATCAAATGCAGGCTTTATTTTTTGTTATGGTTTGTCTTTGGGTGTTTGTATCGCTTACATTATTTTGTTTTGGATAGCCAATTGGCAATTTTGTGGGAAAGTAACTGTCCTTTTTGCTTTCCACTATGGATGTTTCCATTAGAGTTTGTGGTTTCATCTTTGTGTTTCTTTCCCTTTGGTGTCTCTGATGGAAGCTGTGGGTTAATTGTATCGATCGTAAATAATGTTGAGAGAACTTGTGACCCAACGCCATTGCACACACACACACATATATATATATATATATATATATATATATATATATATATATATATATATATATATATATATATATTTATATATATATTTATATATATAATAAGTGCAATAGAATGTGTGTATACAAATTGTATCGATTCCTGATCTTTGCCTTCATTTCTATTTTGAGTACAGGCTTGTGCACAGGCTTGGTCAGGTTTTCTTGTATGTGAATAAGTCTAACTGGGAAAATTCACATGATGCAGTTTTATGTGAGTGAGTATTTGAGTCTTATATGTCTCACCTACACCTAAGGTCTACGGAGACGGGACCTCAGTTTAAAGACTCATCCGAAAGTCTGGAGAAGCCCCGGATCGATCCTGTGATCCCTTGCAGTTTTATGAAAGATCTAAAGTGAAAATGTTAAGGTCATGTTAGACCTCTATCCTATATTCTCTCAAACGGATTTGAAGATTCAATGTGGAATAATAGTGGATTCGAGCAAAAGAAAGAGAAATACCATATTCGACCTTTTTACTGCACATGCCCCTATTAAGCGAACACCAAAGCTTTTTGGAAAGAAAATGCACAAGCACACACTTTACAGTAACCACCCCTCAAAGCTTTTGGAGAAATCTATAAAAACTTATCATTATGTTATTCAACAGCGAAGGCAAAGCTTCATCTTGGAAGCTATTTGTTTCGTATCGAGTGTGTCCGTGTTACCATATTCCTCCCATTTAGCACCCACGCGCTTAAAAAAATGGAAAAAGAGGGGGCATTTAGTAGAGACCAATAACCTTACCTGATCGGAGAGTTTAAAACCCATTACTAGCAGTAGCTTTCCATTAGAATATGGTGGAATCATGACATGTTAAGTACCAAATGGTAAACAAACACTGTCACAGCTGTGGGGTTAGAAAAAAATTGCATATGATTTACAGTAGATATGGGGATACAAAGGCTGAAATCTTTCCTTTGCATAAGCCGATTTTTTCGCATATTATTTTATTCTTGAAAAAACAGCGAGGGGACGCTTTTAGGACCAGGGGCACCAAACGGAGGAATATGGTAGGTAGATTTTTCACCATAGTTTTTGAAACAATTTTGAAAAAAAAAAACTAAGCACAGAGTGTGGTAAATAGTTCGAATGCGTTATATATAGCAAAACTGAGCAACATTGTCCAGCGTTTAGTTTAAGTTAAGCAGCTTGAGTTATTGAAGTTTAAGATAATGAAGGCTTAGGAGGCCTTCATGCGGACTGAACAAATTATTTGTCTAAATCGCGACGGAAGTAAGGGCGAGGATTGTGGCCACGTAAAATAGATTTAAGCCCCCCAGTGGAAATCTTCCACTGACCGTTCCAAGGCGGCTCTTCTGTGGCGATTTATTTATGTTGTTGTTTGTTACTTACTGTGTGTATCACTTTTGTCTTTTTATTTTGGATGGCCATATGGCCATTTTGTGGGAAAGTATCCTCCCTTATGGCCTTCCTTTGTTTAGGTTTCCATTATGGTCTTGTTGCTTAATGTTTGTATTTCTTTCCCTATGGTGTCTTTTATGGGTGGAGTAAGTTAATTGTATCAATTCCTGATCTTTGTTTTACTTCTACTTTACTAAAGTTGTGAGCCTTAATATATCTGTACTAGATACTAGCCATTAAATACAGTTAGGTATGGTGTCATAAATATCTCATTATACTTTCAACCTAAAACTTTTGTAGTGGAAAACAGTGTACACCCTGATCAGACTGCTCCTTTTGGAGCTGTCTCATTTATTTTCTTGACTCTTTAGTGTCTGAATATTTAGGGTAAATACATGTACCTCACTGATGATACACCACAACCTCATTCAACACTAATGGCATTATTGGGACCCATAGAAGAAACTGTGTTAGTTAAACCAGAGAAAAGTGTATAGATAATACCGAAATACGACCCATGCATGGTTATTTTTCTTTTTAATATACATATTGTGGGAGCTATCTCTAAACCATGTTATATCCAAACTTATGATGTGATGAACAGAGTTAAAAAGGAGGATAGGACTGTGTACCTTTGTACAGCCTAGATAGTTTACATACTAATTTTTATGACGCAGACCTTTCATAAAGCTTGGGTCTGAAACAGGCGACGATAGCATTGGGTCTCAGTCAAAAATTAAGGGTCAGACAGTTTGTTCCTGCAGAAGATGACAACACCTACCTTTGCAAACAGTAAAGATCCAGATCAGATGGATCTGCAGTATAGATCCAGATCAGATGGATCTGCAGTTTGTGAATTGAATGTGAACAGCGTATCAAGTAATTAGTCAGCAATGGTTGTGGCTAAATTAATTCATTCAACAGGAAAAAGTCTAAACAGCTATGCAATAGTTAGGAATCTGATGCGAAAGAACAGCATAAAACTTAGATCACACCAGACTTGCTCTCTACTTCTCAACTGATATCAATGTGTACTCTTTATAGAGTCCATTGAGCACAATATCTTCCACTCAAAACAGCATGGACCCTTCTTAATTGTCAAGCTAGATCTAAGTACTGCACTAAGCCATTGCACCAGTAGTCATGCCTGATGGCTTCAATAGTTGGACTGCTGGATTCTTTTTTAAATGACCTTTCATCTGACCAGCAAAGTTTGTTTGGTCAAAATTTAAAGGCCTGATAGGAGTCATTTGCTGCTCCTCAAAGTTAAAACATGCCACCAAAAGAACCATCTTTACTTTCTTGTTTTTTTTTTTGTTTTTTTTTTTGTTTGTTTGTTTTTTTTTTTGTTTTTTTTTTCATTTTCTTCATTTTCCCTGGCAAAAAGAGTTATTAATATGAATCCTCATAATTTAGTTTGTTTGATTTGAGGTTTTACGTCCCTGTCAACACTAATAGGTTATTTTGGAGGCGTTGCTTCCAATTTAGTGGGACTTTTACCCGACAATGAGATGAAATGACATCTCAAGCCCTGCCGCCCAATGAAACCAATTGGGTTTATATACATGGACAGCCCGACTCACACCATTTTGCCTGGGCAGGCTTAGATTCTCTAAGCTGTTTGCGAGTACTCGTGTGCGATCGGTTTCAGCTCTGCATGGAAGTATCATGCAGTCCATCTATTTCTTCAAGCCCGGATGGAAGGGGGACGCAATGTAGTTTGTACTTTCTTGTCATCTGGGCTCTTTGATTCCATTGTGGAATTTTAAAAAATGATTCAGTGTCACTTTGGTGTCTCTGATGTGAACTGTGAGTTAATTGTATCGATTCCTGATCATTGCATTCCCTTCTATTTCCTGATAAGGTCTGGGTGGCCGAACCTAGCTAATCTGGCACAAAAAATGTGTACACTTCAAATCTTTCAGTTCTGTGGTGTATTCCTTCCTTCTAAAAGAGAACTCTTTTATATAACATATTTCTTTTTTTTTTTTTTGTGTGTGTGTTTTTTTCTTTTTGATTTTGTCCAAATCTGTATTTTGAAAGTGTTGCATAAATCTCACTGGTCCTTCGTAGGATTCCTCCTATATGTGTCAGAACATAGTTAGGGATACTTTTTAGCAACCCCACACGGGCCTCCGTGGCCTAATGGATAAGAGCGCTGACTCTTAGTCATTAGGTCTCTCACCGCCGTGGGTTCGAGCCTCGCTCGGGTCACGTGTGAGACGCCAAGTTCTGCAACGGAAGGTCAGGTGGTTTTTCTCCGGGTACTCCGGTTTTCGCCCACCTATGATTAACGATCGGCTCGATATGAGTGAAATAATCTTGAAAGGGCCGTAAAACCCAAACCAAAAAAAAAAAAAAAAAAAAAAGCTAAAACTGATGCATTTGTTATACAGAGATCTGGACTGAGATATATTTTTGTAGTGTGTGTTTGTCTCTCAATTTTAAGTCCATCAACAGCTATAGTGATACAGAGATGGGACCTCATTAAAGTTTGTAGAGTGTGTGTTTTGAGTTTTATTTCCCACCAAAACTATGGTCATATGAAAACTTGACCCTAGTTTAGAAGACTCATCCAAACATCTGGATAAGCCACGATTGAACCCACGATCCCTGGTTTATGAGGCGCGTAGCATTACCACTGCACCACAGAGACTTCTTCGGTTTTGTAGTAGTGGCAGGAAAATATTACAAGATTAACTCTATCTTGTGGGATTCTATTAGGTCTGTTACAATGACAGAATGTGTCGAGATCTATGGCAAATGAAGTACCAGCGAATATTACGTCTGCTGAAGTAAGGAATGATTTTTATAGCCCAAATCTGCTGTGAAAGATTTTTAAATTATGTTAGGCATTATTCAAAATGACCTTTTTAGGTTTTAATGGCAGTGTATCAGCAGCTAGATTTAGTGTCTAGATGTATTGAAGACTGAAGAGACGAGTTTAATACTATGTTCTCAACTAAGTCATATGACCTATGCATCCAAAGCATCCAAGTCATGCAAAAAAGTTGCCAACTTAGCCAGACAAACATGTTCTAGAAAGTGTTATCCTTTGTAAGCAACGAAAACACCACAAAGCAGGAAAATATGGAGTGTACATGTTTTCTGGGCCAGACTAGCTAGTTTCGGCCAATTAGGCCTCACCAGTGACCCTCAAAAATTTTCAAAATTCCACAATAAAATCATCCCAAAGGACAAGAAAATATAAACTACACTATATTTTTCCGTCAACAATATTACTGGCACTCTTGAAAATGACACAATCAACAGTCTCTTGTTGTTTGTATGGTAAAGGCTCTGTCGACACCACGTATCACCCATGTGGAAGAGCTTACAATATGTGATGTTAATATGCAAACAACTTCATTCTTTTCACATGAAAATTACTAGCAAATTCCTAGCAGCATAATCTTTGCTGTTTTTCATATATAATAAATTCAAACATAAACTGTGGGACTTTGGTTTTACAATCCTGTCAATATTTCAGTTATTTTAAGCTGATCCTTTATAAGAGGTGTTAATTAAATGATTCAGTCGTTTTCTTTGCAATATTATATAAAGTAGAAGTAAAACAAAGATCAGGAATCGATACAATTAACTTACTCTACCCATCAAAGACACCAAAGGGAAAGAAACACCAACATTAAGCGACCAGACCATAATGGAACCCTAAAAAAAGGAAGGCCATAAGGACAGTTACTTTCCCACAAAATGGCCATATGGCCGTCCAAAATAAAGGGACACAAGTGATACACACAGTAAGTAACAAACAACGACATAAATAAACCGCCACAGACGAACCGCCTTGGAACGGTCAGTGGGAAGATTTCCACTGGGGGGCTTTAATCGATTTTACGTGGCCACAATCCTCGCCCTTACTTCCGACGCGATTTAGACAAATAATTTATTCAGTCCGCATGAAGGCCTCCTAACTCATCAGTGCAACATCTCCGTGAACACAAAAAAAAAATCAAAGAACCACAGAGGTGAGACAACGGTGAGGACTCGACAGCAAGAAACCACTGAAATGCTGGAGCAAAAGAAAACCAACTGTTAGACTCCGATGGGCCCGACCAGAGACAGAGCATCAGGCACCAACCAACATTACCTTGAATTAGATCTCTCTAATTCTCAATAAACCTTTACGTTGGAGCCGTCATAGAATCTGAGGCCTGACCCACCGGCGTGCAATTAAAGAGGGAAGCAAAGTTGCCAACCGTGATTGGGTTAACTATTAAAGCAGGATTATATTTTGAAATTTAGGGATGTCAGGTTGAATTATTTTTGGAATTCATTATTTTCTAGGAACCCTTGTCTCAACCTTTTTTATTTGTAAACAGTGAATACCCTGATCAGACACCACATCCTGGGGCAATGATCAGTGTCTGCACCCTTAAAATTGCCAATGACCTGTTTCCATTCGGCCAAGAGGACTGTGTAAAATTAAGAGAACTGACATCTTTATCATATGCTGTTACCCCACCCACCCATTAGCTCGCCTTACGAAAGTAAGGGGGAGCTATTGCCATACCCCCGGGCGTCCGGCGTCAGCGTCAGCGTCGGCGTCAGCGTCGGCGTCAGCGTCGGCGTCGGCGTCCGCATTTGGTTAAAGTTTACCTGCAAGCTCTTATATGTGATGTTTTACAAGTTTATTTTGAATATATAATTAACAATTGGTAAAAAACAATATTTAACATTATCATTTTACTTCATTTTACAGGTTTTTTGGCTTAAATTGGTCTTTTTGAGAAGTTAATATTTTCCTCTGTATTACCTCCCTTGAAATCCTGTGTTAAAGTTTACCTGCAAGCTGCGTGAGTTCAAATCCCGGGGGAGGCATGTATTTTTTTATTTTTTTTTTTCTTTTCCTTTTCTTTTTTTTTTTTTTTTTTTTTTTTCTTTTTAAAAACATAGCGGGTCTGGGGCTCAAGGTGAAGGTCACTGGCTATTTTTAGAAAAACATTGTAATCACTCTAGCCCCTTCATTTATTGATGGATTTTAATATAACTTTGGTATGATGATATCTCGAGTGACTTTGACTTTCAGGGTCTGGCTTTACAGGTTTTTTGGCTTAAATTAGTATTTTTGAGAAGTTAATATTTTCCTCTGTATTACCTCCCTTGAAATCCTGTGTTAAAGTTTACCTGCAAGCTGCGTGAGTTCAAATCCGGGGGGAGGCATGTATTTTTTCTTTTTTTTTTTTCTTTTCCTTTTCTTTTTTTTTTTTTTTTTTTTTTTTTTCTTTTTAAAAACATAGCGGGTCTGGGGCTCAAGGTGAAGGTCACTGGCTATTTTTAGAAAAACATTGTAATCACTCTAGCCCCTTCATTTATTGATGGATTTTAATATAACTTTGGTATGATGATATCTCGAGTGACTTTGACTTTCAGGGTCTGGCGCTTAAGGTCAAGGTCACTACTTTCAGGGTCACTGGGTCAAGGTCACTGTGTCTATTTTTAGAAAAACATTGTCATCGGGTTTGCACCTTAATTTATTGATGGATTTTAATATAACTTCACACAAATGTTGGGTATGATGATATCTCTAGCAAGTTCAACTTTCAGGGTCTGGGGCTGAAGGTCAAGGTCACTGTGGCTATTTTTCGAAAAAACTTTGTGATCGCTCAAGTGCCTACATTTATAAATGGATTTTAATATAACTTTACACAAACGTTGGGTTTGATGATATCTCGAGCTCGTTCGACTTTCAGGGTCTGGGGCAGAAGGTCAAGGTCTCTGTGGCTATTTTTAGAAAATCTTTTTCATCGCTCTTGCGCCTTTATTTATGGATGGATTTTAATATAATTTCACACAAATATTGGGTATGATGATATCTCGAGTGACTTTGACTTTCAGGTTCCGGGGCTGAAGGTCAAGGTAACTGTGGCTATTTTTAGAAAAAATTTGTGATCGCTCTAGTGCCTACATTTATGAATGGATTTTAATATAACTTTACACAAATGTTGGGTATGATGATATCTCGAGCGAGTTCGACTTTCAGGGTCTGGGGCTGAAGGTCAAGGTCACTGTGGCTCTTTTTTGATAACTTGCCCTCCTCCATCTTAGGCCCCCAAAGGCGAGCTATGTTGTCTTCTGACAACTCTTGTTTTTTTATTGAATTAACATGCTTTTGCCTCAACACAAGAAGTTACATCTTTAGCATAGGTACTCAGCAAGATAGTAAAAAGAAATTCTGACCATAGTATTTAATCTGTTATTTTCATCTATAAAATTCAAATATTGGTGGGTAGTATACATCAGAATGTCATTCTGAAGTTACGGACGGGTACTGAGTTTGAATAATATATTTCTTGATTTCTTTTCGATATTAATCTTCAGCGGCATTTGTTTTCAAAAAGACACATTTTTGCGTCATATACTATGGCAGAAAATAAAAAGAAAAAAACATAATTTATTAAAATCGTTGTTATTATTGCCCAGTGCAAAATCCTATCTAAGTCAAGTTAGTAATGGTTTTGCGCTAACAGAACTTTTGAATTTTATGGAACTGTAAGTGCAAAACCGTACCTAACTCCACTTAGATAAAGTTTTGCACTAACAATTAAAACATTTTGACTTAGCATATTTATTAAAAAAATGATATCTTTACAACTACTTGGAATATATTCAACATGTTTTGACAGATTTTAGAGGATTTGATAGGTATTTAGAATTCATGAAAAAGCTGATTTGAGAAAAAAATGGAGTTAGCCTAGTTTTGCGCTGAGCCATCGATATGTCTTATATTTTTTTTTCTTGTTTTAAGCGACTTTACTTTATTGTCTACGACCACGGCTGTCTTAATGATAGCTTTTGCTCCGGAAGCATTTAATGAAAGGTCATGACTTTTATTCGGATGACTGGTTCTACTTTTCATTTTCCATCTGATACCTCAGGGCACCCCAACTCTGGTCATACTGGAACGCCCACTTGCATACTGAAACTCGGCAATTACCTGAAAGCTGCCTAAAGTTTATCACATTTATATGCACAATTGCTCTCAAACTTGCAAAATTAACATGTATTTGCCCTAATCTAGTACTTCACACATCCATTTCTTAATGGTTTCATTTTCTAGACGGCAATCTTGGCAGATTGTTTTTTCATGACGTTAACCTAGAATGTAAAATGAAAGGTTAAACTAGAATGCGAAATGAAGAAACCGTAAATGTAGGCATGTAGTACAATTAGTTGTAATGATAGTGAAAAAAATCGGATTTTTTTTATGTGACATTGGTGATAAGATTTTGAAATCCTTATTTGATATCTGTGACTTTTTACACTTTATGGTAACTGGCACATTTTAGTTCTGCACAAATTAATGTGTGCTTAGCATAGACCCAAGCTATTCACACCAAAAGTATAAAAAAAAAAATAAAAGAAAACTTTGATCTTCAGTTCTTTTAGTATTTTCCCCCAGATAGAAATATTCATTTTGGATGATTTAATGAAGTCAAGTATTAATTGTTTAACATACGCAAGTAATATTAAAATTGTTTTGTTTTTTTTTTGTGATTTTTCTTCATTTTTCGTATTTGCTTCACCCCCCGAAAATATCTTTTCCCCTCGGATTTTTAGGACATTTTTTCTATAAATCAGGACACCTTCATGATACTAAAACTGCTGATAGTATTTCTCAAGGAATTAGTTGTGGGTCAAGGGTCATTTCCGGCTAAATGTACTGGCATATGATGGATTTAAGATATGATGGATTTAAGATATCTTTACGGGCGCACAAACCAGGCGATTTTATTCCAAAAATAATTGAAATACATTGACTGTAATGTACGAGTGCTTGTTTTTAGGCAATATCCGAGGACAAGAAAACATAATTTAAAACGCCGAGGACCAGACCAACACAAATAATAGTGCATCCGCGATCAGCCTAGGAGCATGCTTGTTCGCCGTGGTACACATTAGCATCTAATTTGCAATAGAAGCTGTAAGGACATTCTTGGTAAGTGGAAACGAAAAGAAAATAAACAATTTAATCACTTTCAGTCCAAAAATCGTTCTTTACACCTCAGATAATATGAAAATATCGGGTTTTAAAAAGCATTTCGCCGTGGTCAGAAAGCAAATCGCCGCGGCCATTATAGCATTTGTTTTTGTTGCGCCGCGGTCATTACTGCCACTTGGAATAGTGGTGGCAGAAAACTGCTCCTTATTAGCAATTGACGATATTACTGATCAAATCATGCACATACAGGTGAAAAAGTGTAAATATCGTCTCGAAAAAACAAGCAGGATATCAGAGTCGAGACGGTAAACAAATATAATAGACACTAAATTTTAATGTTTCCCCATTTGGAGGATTTTTTCCCGATTTGTTGGTTCATTTAATCATGTATTTGTTTCCCGCTATTCCTTTACCAATGTATGTTGATGAAGTAACTATTTAAGAAGTCGAATATACCAGCATTCGACAGTGAAAGTCATTCATTATTAATACATTAATGGACTGCCCATACTTTTGACTTTCTGTAATGTCACACGCCGAAACAAGATTAGCCGAAAAACAACCGCGGTCAGGAGAACGGTATGATACCTGTGTATATTATTGTCTTTTGGTTTGTGTTGAGGTTTTAGCTCCCCGTCATCACCATTAAGGTCATTTTTGGTGATGTTGCTTCCGATTTTGTGAGACTTTTACCGGACATTGAAATGATATTAATTACGAAAGCAATATATATACAAATACATTGTAAACTTTAACTCCGAAAAACAGAAATTTTTAGTTGAAATTTGTAATTATTTCTTACTTCTGCTCAAAATATAGATTGTGGGTACTCATTTGAACCGCCTCATAGATGCGGTTCGCGGCGGTTCTAACGGATACCCACAATCTATATTTTAGAGCAGAAATAAGAAAAACAAGAGGGTCATGATGGCCCTGGATCGCTCACCTGATCCATAGAGTAACAAGTGGGCCCCAGGGAGGGCCATTATTGGCCCCAGGGCTATAATATGCATAATGTTGAGCGATGTCTAAAAAGGTGAAGCTTCATACCAATTATCCACAAAGACTATGATTTAAATAATCTTGGCAAAGGTCCACTAGATGAAACTTCACACCAAATTTCAAAGACCTGTGCCTTGCGGTTTCAGAAAAGAAGATTTTTAAAGATATTCCCTACATAAGCCTATGTAAAACCCAATGGCCCCAGGCCGGGGGCACTTTTGGCCCCAGGGCTATAATTTATACATCTTGATAGAGGTCTATTAGTTGAAGCTTCACACCAAATATAAAAGACCTGGGCCTTGCTGTTTCAGAGAAAAAGATTTTCAAAGATTATCTCTATAAGTCTATGTAAAACCAAAGGGCCCCGGGGCAGGGGCATTTGTGGACCGAGGGCTATAATTTGAACAATCTTTGTAGAGGTTCACGAGATGAAGCTCCATACCAAATATCAAAGACTTGGGCCTTGCAGTTTCAGAGAAGAAGATGTTTAAAGATTACCCTAAATATCCTATGTAAAGCCACAGGGTCTCGGGCGGGGGCATTTTTGGCCCAAGAACTATAACTTGCACAATCTTGATAGAGGTCCACTACATGAAATTTCACACCAAAATATCAAAGACCTAGGCCTTGTGGTTTCACAGAAGAAGATTTTTAAAGATTTTCCCTATATAAGTCTATGTAAAACCAAAGGGCCCCAGAGCGAGGGCATTTTTGGTCTCAGGGCTATAATTTGAACAATCGTGGTAGATGTCTACTAGATCAAGCTTCATTCCAATTATCAAAGACCTAGGCCTTGTGGTTTCTGAGAAGAAAATTTTTAAAGATTTTCCCTATATAAGTCTATGTACAACCAAAGGGCCCCAGAGCGGGGGCATTTTTGACCCCAGGGCTATAATATGAACAATCATGGTAGAGGTCCACTAGATGAAGCTTCATATTACCAAATATCAAAGACCAGGGCCTTGCGGTTTCATAGAAGAAGATTTTTAAAGATTTTCCCAATATAAGCCATTGTAAAACCAAAGGGCCCAAGGGTGGGGGCATTTTTTGCCCAAGCACTATAATTTGAACAATCTTGGTAGGGTTCCACTATATGAAGCTTCATATCAAATATCAAAGACCTGGGCCTTGCGGTTTCAGAAAAGAAGATTTTTAATGTTTTTCCCTATATAATCCTAAATTTAATCAAAGGGCCCTCGGGGGGGGGGGGGGCATTTTTTGCCCCAGCACTATAATTTGAACAATCTTGGTTGAGGTCCCTTAGATGAAGCTTCATACCAAATATCAAAGACCTGGGCCTTGTGGTTTCAGAGAAGATTTTCCCTATATAAGTCTCTGTAAAACCAAAGGGCCCCGGAGCGGTGGCTTTTTTGGCCCCTGCACTATGATTTGAACAATATTCGTTGAAGCTTCATACTAAATATCAAAGGCCTGGGCCTTGTGGTTTCAGAGAAGAAGATTTTTTAAGTTTTCAGTAAAATAAATTTATTTTTGGCTCCTGTGGCCTAGATGTGCAACGGACCGGAACCATTTGAACAACTTTGAAAGGGGACCACCTAAGGATCATTCCTGTGAAGTTTGGACAAATCCGATCAGTGGTTTAGGAGGAGATGTCGTTTGAAGAAATTGTTTACGCACGGACGGATGGCAGCACTCGCGCACTCAATTGGACGACAGACAAAAAGTAATCATAAAAGCTCACCTCGTCACTACGTGACGGAGAGGTAAAAATATTTACCCCTGTAAACCCCAGTTTTACTATATAAAAGTGGGGTTCAAGGGTGTCAGCATTATATAGGTGTGTTTTCGTGATGTGTGATATGTTTCTTATCAGTGCTTAAAACATAATTTGTGGGTGTTCGTTAGAACCGCCTCATTTGAGGCCTCATTTGAGGCGGTTCTAACGAGTACCCACGACCTATGTCTTGGAGCCAAAATAAGAGCTGTAAAGTCTGCCCCTGTAAACCCCTGTTTTCTCTATATTAATTGGGGGTAAAGAGGGGGTTTATTTCTAGAACATTGTTAAAATGGTGGTAGAACCGCTTTAATAACGCGCACCTAAAATCTGTTTGGACTAGAAAAGAGAACTAGATGTGCGTTCATAGGACACCGATGCCCCTGCCTGAAAATATGTCTATGTTCGTATTAATCCATAGAAAGTTATTGACAGTGTTTACGTTTTGGACACTTTTTTCACATTTGACCTCTAAGTATGACCTTGACCTTGAAGGTAAGGACCTTGGTTTTGTGTGAGGCAGACTGTCTCATGATGGCCAACATTTCTACAAATTAATTTCCAAAATACATCCAGAAATAAGAAGGTTATTGACTGCGTTTAAATTTCCGACCCTTTTTTACATTTGACCTCTATGTATGACCTTGACCTTGGAGGTACGGACCTGGGTTTTGCAGATGACACATCGCCTTATGATGGTTAACATTTCTACAAAGTAATTTCAAAATCCATCCAGAAATAAAAAAGTTATTAACTGCGTTTAAGTTTCGGTCGGACGGACGGACGCCCGCTCCCATGAGAGGGTAGTTGTGAGTTGATTTATTTGTACTGGCCGGACTTGGGGGAAAAATCGACTTGTGAGTCGCACCACATAAGTGGATATTTTCTAATTACTTCCAGGGGGTAGACGGGGGGGGGGGTATAGGTGTTTTACCCAAACATCATATTTGAACAAGTTCGGACACAATGTCCATCCATGGTTGACCATCACTTGTGGGGCTGAACGTACAGAGTCAAGTTCTGAGTTGCACAAAGCCCGGTAGTAGGGTCTGTAGCAATGTGTCCATGATGGACAACATTCTGGGTTGCAAATTTGTCCGAATTTGTGCTTTGCATCCCGCAACTTATCCCTCATGACGGTCGGACTGACTGACAGACGTACGGACAGACGGACGGACATAGGTTCTGCAAATCAGCTCACTGAGAAGAATAGTTGACCACAGTTTAATGAAAATCCTTCAAAGTGTAAAGGAGATATGGAACGGACTCAAAATTCCAAGTTTCAAATTCGTGACCTTCAACTGTGACCTTGACCTTGAGTCGATATGGTTCATTTATGGGTTCTGCACACCAGCTCACTGATACGAATAATTGACCAAAGTTTAATGAAAATCTATCAAAGGGTTCAGGAGATATGGAACGGACAAGAAAGTGCTATGGACAGACAGACGGACGGACGGACGGACGGACGTACGTACGTACGTACAGACGAAGGCCATTCCTATAATCCCCGCTCCGCTTCGCGGCGGGGGATTAAAATTGTGATATTTTTCTTATTCCTACTCAAAATATAGATTGTGAGTACTCGTTAGAACCGCCTTATCGATGCGCTTCTAATGAGTACCCACAATCTATATTTAGAGCAGTCATAAGGAAAATAAGATAAGCCCCAGTAAACCCAAGTTTTTCTATATAAAAGTTGGGTTCAAGGGGGTCAAAATTATATGGACATGTTTTCGTGATGTTAACCCCACTTTTATATTGTAAAACTGGGGCTTACAATGGTATGTATTTTTTTTTTCTTATTTCTGCTCAAATACATGTACATAGATTCTGGATACAGGTAAGAACCGACAAGCCTCCTCGAGGCGGTTCTTCGAGTACCCTCAATCTTTTTTGAGCATATGTATGAAAATATAAGATTCTTGAACTGAAAATTTGAATTTTTGGTGATAAAATTTTCAATATATTTGAATAGGCGTGCTTCTGTGATGCCCGTCTACGCGCATGACCTAAATGACACTTTACTAGGCGAGCTATGCAGTTTGATGGAACAGTCTGATGACAGCCCCAGATGTAATGCCAGCATATGCGGGTTAATTTCTATATTTGTTCAGGTGGAATAACCTAGATTTATATTGCCTCGCAAAGCAAGCGTCATTGGATCGATTCCCGGCTTCTCCAGACTTTCAGATGAGTCTTTACACCGAGGTCCCGTCTCCATCTGACCTTAGTTGCTGGTGAGACTTAAAGCTCTAACTCACACACACGCAGTTTTATAGAAACTGAACAAAATCACTCGGGTCACATGTGAGACGCCAAGTTCTGCAACGAGTCAGGTGTTGTTGATTTGTTGTTGTTGTTGTTGTTGTTGTTGTAGTAGTTTTTGTTTGTTTGTTGTTGTTGTTGTTTTTTCAGGGTACTCCATTGAATAACGATAGGCCCGAAATAAGGGAAATTAACATGAAAGGTCAAATTTCGCAGTCCCTAATTTTGGGTTCAAGGTCCTCTGTAGGCATGCAGACAGCACCGTTAAGATATTAGAATCAGCTGTAGGAAATGTGTACTTTGAGTACACTAGTACATGTACTCGTATCACAGATATACTTAAAGTTCCGCCATAACCACGGATACCCGCGGATACCGTGTAGGTTCCAAGATAGTCACCAAAGTCCAAAGTCAAACAATTTTCGCTCCAAAAACCTCCAGGCAATCGTCATTAACTGAAATGAAGCCAGAAAAAAACAACACTCAAATATAACGTAAGGATTTTCGTATCAACCCACTGTATGCGTGGTACCTTGGCAAACAGTGCAGGACCAGATCAGACGCCGCAGAACGCGGCGTCTGATCTGGGCCTGCACTGTTTGGTAACATAATTTTTCAGTCAAAATAGAATGCACAATGTAAATGAGAAAATTGGCCTGATACCCCTTATGTGACAAATGGACTTGTCCAACATATACCATAGAATACTGGTGGGTTAACGGCCCCCGCCCATCGGGACTTGAAGAAAAAGATTGCGGTGCATGATGCTTCCACGGAGAGCTGATTCTGACCGCACCTGAGTACTGGTAAACCACTTAGAGGAAGCCGGTGCGAGTCTGACCGCCCATGCCACCCTATTGGTTTTATTGGGTGGCAGGGCTTGAGATGTCATTTCAATATTTCATTTCAATGTCGGGTAAAAGTCCAACAAAACTGGAACCAACGTCTCCAAAATGACCTATACAGTGTTGACGGGGACGTAAAACCTCAATTCAAACAATCGAAACTAGTGGGTTGAACAGTTTTTGAAGTGTCTCATTCAAACTTTTCTCATGAATATCCTAGATAGTTTTCTATGGATACAGCAAACATAGGCTGTTGGTGCTCGTTAACAAGTACCCACAACCTTTGTCTCAGAGCAGAAATAAGAATAATAATGCATACTTCCGTAAACCCCTGTTCTCTTTATACAAAGTGTGGTTTAAGGGGTGTTCATTTCACGGACGTATACACTTGGTGGGTAACGACTTATGATATGTTTCTCCGTAGACTCTGGCCTTTTCAGCTCGTCTATCCTACCAAACTGGTCAGTCTGGGAGAGAAACAACCTCAAATTTACAACCAAGGCGTGTTCAATTACTCCTATCGTGTGACTAGCACAGGTCAGTAGGTCAGTGTTTGCTGGTTTCAGTGCGGAGTAACATTTGGGTTATGCAACTTGGAGGGATCGAAGTCCCGCATTTTATATGCTTGTCAATGCGAAGTAGTTATGAGGTAAAAACCGGTAGTGTAAATTGGAACAAGCACCAAACAATAAAAGTATGCCGTTGGTTCTTCGGCCGGAATCATAATGAACTAGTCGTGGCTGTAGCTAATTAAGCCGTAACCAGTTAATTCATCAGGTTTCGTTTTGTTAACCTTTATCCTGCTCTTCAAGACAACCCCTACCTTTGATAATAGTGTAGATCTAGACCAGAAGTAATACGATCAGGATCTACACTATAATGCAGTTTGTGAATTGAATGAATACAATAAGTCAAGTAATCTGATATGCTGATAGCTGCTAATTGGTGGGGCATAGTAAACCCATTCCGTGCCAGAAACCCCTCAAGGGGTACCTTGGCAAACAATGCAGACCCAGATCAGACGCCGCAGAACACGGCGTCTGATCAGGGCCGCCACTGTTTGCTTAAAGTTTAGTCATTTTCCCGATAACTTTTGATGAAAATACAACCTGACACCCCTAAATTGTTAAATGGACTCCTGCCATATATACGGTGGAAGATTCCATTTGGTACAAAAAAAAGGTTAATATAGGGTTAAACTTATACAAGCGATCTTCAGAATCAGCATTGTTACTGGTGACATGTCAAATGACATTCATACACCAGGGACACCTTCGATGTCGTCTCGATATCAAAGGTAGGGGTTGTCTTGAAGAGCAGGATAAAGGTTAACAAAACGAAACCTGATGTTGCACTGATGAGTTAGGAGGCCTTCATGCGGACTGAACAAATTATTTGTCTAAATCGCGACGGAAGTAAGGGCGAGGATTGTGGCCACGTAAAATCGATTTAAGCCCCCCAGTGGAAATCTTCCACTGACCGTTCCAAGGCGGCTCTTCTGTGGCGATTTATTTATGTTGTTGTTTGTTACTTACTGTGTGTATCACTTGTGTCTTTTGGTTTTGGATGGCCATATGGCCATTTTGTGGGAAAGTAACTGTCCTTATGGCCTTCCTTTGTTTGGGTTTCCATTATGGTCTGGTCGCTTAATGTTTGTATTTCTTTCCCTTTGGTGTCTTTTATGGGTGGAGTAAGTTAATTGTATCAATTCCTGATCTTTGTTTTACTTCTACTTTGGAATCATAGACATGTGTTCGAGACAAGTGGAACTTACGTCAGTCCAGAAGACTTAACTGTTGTAATATCAGAATTTATTATACCATATTAATATTCGAAGGCTACTCTAGAATTCTAATTGGTCGAATGCATGCCACGCGCGGGGCCATAATTTATCATATTCCCCTGTAATATTCCCCTATGACGTGCAAGTGCATTCACTGAAAGAATTTCTAGAAGTCACGCGCAAGGCCATAAATTACTATTATAATCCCCTCTGACGCCACTGCTCAAAAGTACAAGTGCGTTGACTGAAAGTGCCGGCCTCGGTAGCTAAGTCGGATGCGCGTCTGACTTATAATCAGGAGGACGCGGGTTCGATACCTGCTGGGGTCGGCAACATTTTTTCGTGGAGATTCATCATGAAATCTTTTCTATGGTCATTCTATCCCTCACGCTGATTCAAGAAGTGCAATTGTCAGTTTCTGGCGAACAAAATGTGCACTGTACTTGTGAACCGCTGGCGTATAAGCCTGCCCAGGACAAGTGTGGCTAGGTAAACTGACCGGCTCAAAAATGACCTAAAATAGTGTTGACTTGGCCGTTAAACTCCAATACAAACAAACAAACATTCACTGAATGAATCTCTAGAAGTCAGAATTCGGTAAAATAAATCATTTGTTGCCCTTGTGTGAGGGGAAAAATGAATAATGTTTCATGTTTAATATAAGACTAGACATGGACCCGCGCAAGCGCGGTCACCCTGTACTGCCACTGTAAGGTTTCTATTCTATATTTCTGATGGAGGTTTTACGTCCCCGTCAGCACATGTTTAGGTCATGTTGAAGTCATTGCTTCTGTATTTCGCGTGACCTTTGCCCGACTGTGGAATGAAATAACATCCCAAACCCTACCGTCTGCTGAAACAAAATTGAAGTTTTTGTTGATGGATGGCCCGACCCACAAAACTTTAGTTGGGCTGACTTAGACCTCCAAAGTGGTATTACCGGCCGGTTGCAGCTCTGCTGTGACGCAATCTGCAGCCACATCTATTTCTCAAGCCCTGATGGGCGGAGACCGTCTATTCTATGTAGAATAGTGTGTTCCAAATTATTAATTTCATGGCATTCATTATAACACATTTGGAGACCTAATACCCACTGGGATTATGTTACTTTATACTAATTTATTTTAGTTCGATTGCGATGGAAGCTTCAAGCTTATTACACTCATTCCGGTGGTTTTCACGCGCGCAAGAGAGAGAGAGAGACAGTGTCTATTACACCACTGCTACCCATTTACACCTAGGTGGAGTGAGGCAGTGTGATTATGTGTCTTGCCCAAGGACACACCTCGATATCGTGTGCCGGATTCGAACGCACAACCTCTCGATCATGAGTCGAACGCGTTGACCACTGCGCTATCGATGGTATTATGCTGATAGTGGGATGTTAATACATGATAGTTTTCCTTTTTGGGTCGATCGTTTACAATCGATCCAAAGTTACTAAATGACAATGCGGAATTCATGCAGTTGTCCACGTGACCATCACTGATTTCGGAAAAAAACAATATTTACCCATTTAGTACCAAGTGGAATCTTCCTCCTTATATATAGCAGGAGTCCATTTCAAAATTCAGGGGTGTCTTGTGTTTTCTTCAAAATCTATTTGGAAATTGGCTGAACTTTTTACAAACAGTATAGGCCCTGATCAGACGCCGCGTTCTGCGGCGTCTGATCTGGGCCTGCACTCTTTGCCAGGGTACCCGTTTTGGGTTTCTGGTCCAAAATGAGTTGATATAACTTGAAACGTTGCGCTATTTTTTATTAATGCAACATACTGGATTATACCTAGATCAGACGCCGCGGTTTTTGGCGTCTGCTCAGCAGGTTGCACAGGGACTACACTGTTTGCTTAAATGTGGGCATTTGAGGGTTAAACGAAATAGTATAAGAATGCCGGGTTGCTCACGTTATGAAAGAAAAATAATACACTCTTTCACGGAACATTCCATTCATAAAACAGTTACACTTCAAATGTATGCCAAGTCGAGTAAAAATAGACTTTTCACACTTCTGTTTAGAACCCTGAACTGTTCAAGAGTAAAATGAGTAGACCAGACTTTACAGGTTTAACCATTATTAGACTTAGACCTCCTAAGTGGTATTACCGGCCGGTTTCAGCTCTGCCGTGAAGCAATCTGCAGCCACATCTATTTCTAAAGCCCTGATGGGCGGAGGCCGTCTATTCTATGTAGAATAGTGTGTTCCACATTATTAATTTCATGGCATTCATTATAACACATTTGGAGGCCTAATACCCACTGGGATTATGTTACTTTATACTTATTTATTTTAGTTCGATTGCGATGGAAGCTTCAAGCTTATTACACTCATTCCGGTGGTTTTCACGCGCGCAAGAGAGAGAGAGACAGTGTCTATTGCACCACTGCTACCCATTTACACCTAGGTGGAGTGAGGCAGTGTCATTATGTGTCTTGCCCAAGGACACACGTCGATATGTGGGACAATTGTAATCCGCCTATCACCTGTGTCCGATTTAATCCGCGCGACAAATTGTATAGAAATTAATAGGGCATCTGAATCTAAGACATGATTTAAAAAATACTAGGCTAGATAGCGAAAATGTGATTGAAAATTATGAAAATTCAATATTTTATCTTAATTTTGATTATATTTATATATTTTTTAAATAAAATTTAAACTGGTCAATTTTGAAATAAAAATAGGACCCTTCGTCTCGTGAACCTCTCGTTTACTTCAAGAGAAAATTAGCAAAAACTCACGAGGGTGTCTGTTTTTAAACTGTAATAATTAAATTATAAAATACGTTGTTAAAATATGACTTTAAATTCTAGAAGAAAAAATAATTTTTCTTTCTAACAGTATCAAATAATTGAAGATCAAATAAAAACAAAGTTGGTCATTTTCAGGTTGTTTTCTTGCCATTTTCAGTACCTTTAGCCGTCTTTCCTCATTGTATCTATTAATAGCTATCGGTTCTCATATTACGCGATTATCGGATTAAATCGGAAATTTCCGGGTTTTAGCTGGTTTATGACGAATGTCAAAGTGAGCTGCTGAAAACGTTTTTGTTAATGACATTTAATGCTGAAATAAATTTATTTTTATTTCGTCTTATTTATATATTTACTGTTTTTTATTATTTTTTTTTTTTTTTTATTTATTTTTTTTTTTTTTTTTCGTGTTTAATATTTTATTCTGCATGTGACTGATGCGCAATTAAGAAACACTTCATATTGTTTACAAAAGAAGAAGAAAGAAAAAAAACTTTAATTATTGATTTTTGACTAGCGAAAATTTATTGATTTCGGTGAAAAATCTTTTTTTTCCGGGTACTTCACACACATGCTTAATTGGCAAGTGTTGCTAATTACTGCCAATCATGCCGGTTGTGGGAATACTACTTAAAACCCTTAGTTACTTTTTCTGATCAGAGTCTGCGTTGTGCGAAAGATCCAGTGCTTCTTCATGCAGCAAGAGAAGTCTAGGATGCGCACGCCAATGTGATTCTTTGCTGGGCACACGTAAATTGTAGAGAGTTCAAATATTATTTTCTGGGATAAATTGCATGTAATTACACACAGAAAAATAATCATCACGAAAACACGCCTATATAATTTTGACCCCTTGAACCCCACTTTTATATAATAAAACTGGGTTTTACAGAGGTAAACCTTGTTTCTTATTTCTACTCTGTATATAGATTGTGGGTACTCGTTACACAATCTATATTTTGTGCAACAGAAAATTTCACAATTTTTCATCTTAAAATTTTCTCTTTTTCGGCAATAAAATTTACTGTGTAGTTGTACAGGCATGTTTTGTAATGTGTTGTCAGGATTGCAAAACAAAATATATTTTAATGCTAACCAGTAATCGACAAAAGCTGTTTTAACAAGTTTCGATTAATATGCATCAATTAATACATGTATAGAATTTAAGAGTTGACACGCGCTGTGTGTATATTCAAATTAATTGCTTTATGACCCGGAAGCCTTAATTGTTGACATGATATCGACAAACTTATGTTAGGCAATCTTTAGACAAACGTTCTCTGTAGTTAATGGACTCGGTCCAGTTAACGCTTTCCCTTTCACCCCAAAGCTTTTGTTAATTAGAATTTAGCCCAGCCCAGCCCGGCCCCCAATCCCCAGCCCCAAAAAGAAAGAAACAGGGCTGAGCACCCCGGCCCCCAAATCCCCCCCCCCAAAAAAAAAGAAAAAGGGTTGAGCACAATTCAAGTCTTTCTATTATAACGAAAGATATCCATATAACGCACAATGAACACTCTGATCAGATTGTGCAGATGCCAGATTGGTCTGGGGTTGTCATATAATCTTATTCGCTAGTTATCAAGTATCCTATTTTCTTCTCCAAGATATATCTCTTACAGCGGTCCTAACGAGTACCCACAATCGATGTTTTGGAGCAAGAATTAACACACTCGCGCGTCAACGTGCATATTTTCATATCTCCAAAATAGCTATTTTTCTAATGAAAATCCGTGATAATTTTCTTATTTATACTGCAAACATAGGTTATGGGTGTTCGTTAGAACCGCCTCAATGAGCGCAAAATAGTGTATACCCCGTAAACCCAAGTTTTCTCCTATACAAAGTGGGGTTTAGGGGGTGTTCATTTCACGGACTTGGTTAACCTAATGTATGTATTTACTTTTTTAGGTAAATACCAAAAATATTATTTCACGGAGTGTATTGAAAACATAAAATTTTTCACTCGTGCAAAAAAAAAAAAGAAACTTTTCTAACGAGTGGTTGAAAACGTCATAGTTTTCACGAGTGTGCAGCATGTGTGATTTTTTTTTGTTTTTTTTTTTTTTTTTGTTATTTTCAATACTCGAGATGAACAATCTACTGTTTTTTGTTGTTTGTTTTACGACAAAACAGAATTCTTTTCATTTTATACGCGACTATGCCGGTATACAGTAGATAAACAGCCTACACTGTTTTACAAAAAAATCAACCATTTTCCAAATAGGTTTTGAAGAAAACGCAACCTACCACCCCTAAATTTTGAAATGGACTCCTGTTATAGAAGGAAGATTCCACTTGGTATGAAAAGGGTTAAGTGATGTTAGGACGGAATGGGTTCAACGGATTAAAAACCGATTAGTTGTCAAATAAAATGATTAAAAATGAAACAGTTCGTGTTCCCCTTTACTGCTTAACGAGGCCAACAGAGCTTTTGTTTGTATTGGAATTTAGCGGTCCAGTCAACACTATTTTAGGTCATTTTTGAGCCGGTCAGTTTACATATCCACTCTTTTCCTGGACAGGCTTATACGTAAGCGGTTACCCAGTACAGTGCACATTCATTCGCCCTCTAACGTGCGGCTTTAAATAGCCGTTTCCCATCACGTAAAGCAAGTCCTTGAAGAACCCTTCAAAACACGCTCTGTATTAACAGGGGCATACAATATTTTGCTCTTTCTGGTCCAAGACATAGATTTTGGGTACTCGTTAGAGCAGTCTCAATGATGGGTTTCTAACAAACCAGTGACATGCACTTGGAAATCAGTAGTGCAAAGCTACTGTACTTAGGAGCGTTTGTCAATCCGTCTCAAAACTATCAAAACTTTAACATTGAGTCAACTGCGTTCTACTTAACACACATTGAGCATCAAGGCCAAGTTGTTCAAAGCAGCGTAAGTTAACCCTTTTTGTACCAAATGGAATCTTCCACCTTATATACAGCAGGACTCCATTTCAAAATTTAGGGGTGTCAGGTTGTGTTTTCATCAAAATCTATTTGGAAAATGACTGAACTTTAAGCAAACAGTGCAGGTCCTGATCAGACGCCGCGTTCTGTGGCATCTGATCGGGGCCTGCACTGTTTGCCAAGGTACCCCTTTAGGTGTTTCTGGTATACTGAATGGGTTAATGAACTCGCTACTGGTCAAAACGTTAACTATTCAATAGGTACCTAATACTCTTGTATTCCTGCTGGAAAATGTGAGGAGCGTTTTGCAAAATTGATGCAAACCCTATTCGCATTTTTTTTGCTGTACAAAATGATAATAAATTGAACGACTCGTTAACTAAAGACTTCGCAAAAAAAAAAAATAGATAAATAAACTAAATAACATAACATAACATAACATAACATAATTTATTCAGCATTAAACATTTTACAATGTTTTTAGCCTACAAATGAAGTACAGAGAAATACATTTACAGAGAAGTAAAACATGTTTAAAGACGGAACATACACATGTGAATGACAATAGGTAGAATGAACAGAATCAGTTTTGGATTCAAATATACTCTTAGCTGTTTCTATTTCTTAGTTGTTCAGCAAAATATATAAATTTGGCAATGTTAAGTGCAATTTTTTTAGATTGTGATAACATGATGGAGTCAAACTTAGTCAAATTTGGCCAGTGACAGTAATACGGTGATAAGTATTTTCGTCTAAGACTTATGAGTTGAGGGCAAACTAACAAAAAGTGATACTCACTTTCAACTGTATTTAAGTTACAGTGGCGACATATTCTATTTTCACGGGGGATATTTTGATGTCTGCCCTTCTCTATTGCTAAATTATGTGCAGAAATGCGAAATTTGCATAGTGCGATTCTATACTTATTTTCGAGAATAAAATCAAGGTATTTTTCAAGTGTAAAAGAATGTTTAAATCTGCAGTATGTACTAAGTCTTGGTGAATTATTTATATTAGCATACCAACTCTGATGATTAACATCTAATATGCGCTGCTTAACTACAGAAAACGATGCAGAGTTTAAATCTTGAGTGATCCATATATTGGAAAAACCATGGGTATCAAGAATCACTTTAATCTGGGAAGCCCAGTTAGAACCATTGTAATTGATATTATTATCATCATCTGTTTTAAGCATGCGGTACATACGTTTTGGTAAAGTATCTTCTTCTAAGCTCAGTATTTTAAACCAGTATCTTATCATATTTATCTTCCGTATAGTAGACATCGGGACACGTCCCAGTTCACCATATATGCCATTTAGGTTAGTCGATTGTCTGACGCATAGCACCTTTCTGCAAAATTTATTGTGAATAAGCTCAACATCTTTTGCTTCGTGGCCACCCCAGATTTCGGAGTTGTAATTTAAAACTGAACCAACGAGCGCATCAAATAATTTACATTTTTGGGAGACTGATATTTCTACTTGTGTGAACAATGAAAATAAATAGTGAAGAGCAAAGGAAGCGTGATCTGCAATGGTTTTTTGTGTTCGGTGCCAGTTTCCGTTTTTGAAAAAGTAAACGCCAAGATATTTAAATGTGGTGACAACTTCGAGTTTGGTATTATTCAAATAAAAATCATAACTTGTATGGCGACCTTTTTCAAATATCATTGTTTTGGTTTTTGCTGTGTTGATTTTCAGGCCCCAAGCGTTGCAGAAATTTTCCAGATCTTGCAACATAGATTGCAGAGTTTCTGGAGATTTGGCAAATATAACCTGGTCATCAGCATAAAGAAGAAGAAAAAACTTTATATCATCGACCGTGAATATACTATCTAGATCGTCATTGATGCACTGATTAATATCGTTTATAAACATCATAAATAACATTGGAGAGCTAGGGTCTCCTTGTTTGACACCGGTGTAGGAATCTATGAATTCCGAACATTTATTTTTATATCGTATGCATGCTTTGACAACTGAGTACATTGCTTTTAATGCTTTAACCATCTTACTACTGACGTTTGAAAGGAGAAGTTTTTGCCACAAACTAGTTTGGTCAATTTTGTCAAAAGCCTTTTCAAAGTCGATAAAAACACAATATAGTTTTTCTTTGGAGTTAAGAACTTTTGAAATAATAGAATGCAAGATGAAAATACAGTCAGTGGTTGATTTGCCTTTTTGGAAGCCAAATTGATTTTTACAAAGGACATCGTGTTTATCTGACCATTTGTTTAAGCGATTAAGCAATATCTGCGAGTATATTTTAGATAAAATGTTGCTTACCGTGATGCCCCTATAAATTGTAGCTAGATCCGGGTCACCACCTTTGTAGATAGGGGAAATGATGCCATGGCCCCAGGTCTCTGGATATTCGCCAGAATTAAATATATGGTTAACAATATTTAGAAGGTAGTCAGAAATAAGGTCAAATCAGGTTTTGATGGCTTCAGAACAAACATTATCTGGTCCGTAAGCCTTATTATTCTTTTGGTGAAATGTCTCTTTTTTTACCTCTTCGAGGCTAATGTCAAGATCTAGGTCAGGATCAAATGCCGAATCGTTTGCAGTAAGATCAATGTTTTCAGTGTGCAATGTTTCATCATTGTTAGAAAATGTATTTTGAAAATGTTCAAGTAAGTCTTTTGCCCTTTAGAAGCTTTCTTTTTACGCAATGATCTTAATTTGCGCCAAAATTTCCGGGGCTCTTTACGCGCTTCAACATTTAATTTTTGGCCTTCGGCGATCCTGTGCCTAAGCTTGGCTTTACTCTTTATTCGGTTGTATTTGGTTCGACATTTTACAAAACTTTGTCGATTTGTATCGTTCTTATGTTTCAAATATAAATTACGGGTTTTTGTGAATTCTCTCTTAGCCGTTCTGCATTCAGCATCGAACCAAGCAGAAGCTTTATTGTTGGCATGTTTAGAGGATCTAACATGAGAACCAACATGTTTGCCGAATATCTTTGTTGAGCTATCGGCGAGAAATCTACTCAAAAGATCAACTTTTTCATTTATTGTACAATTTGCATTATTGATATGAGATAAATTCGGTAATGATTCTTCAATATGTTGGCGAAAAAGTGGTTCTTTATCACGGTCCCACATTATTTTATTTTGTGGAGCACTTGCATTTTCAGCGGATTTATTGCCATGGTTTTTCTGTAAAAAAGAAAAACACAACGGTGCATGATCAGAAAATTCGGTAGGAGTCAATATTTCAAAATTATATAACGATTCTATGTCACTGTTATGTAATAAAAGGTAATCGACAGTGCTTACACCTTGTGTTGAATGGCAAGTTACCTCCCCTACACCGCGGTCGTCGCCTAATCTACCATTAGCGATAATAAAGCCTGAACTCTTGCATAAATCTAAGAGTTTTTTACCATGCGAGTCTACAATATGATCTTTATTTACTCGGGCTGGTATATGGGAGATATCTGTAAATAAATCATTGTCCTCTAGATATCTGTCGAAGTCTAGAATATCAGAGAAATCTGAAGTGCGACCATTAGTATCACCTGTAACATAAACTTTTGCATTTGTAGAATATAGCTCTATGCCCTTTTCTATCTCGTCCCAGTAACTACAATCCATAGCATTGAAAATCCTAGATTCTGCAGGAGGTATATATACATTACAAATTATCACATCCTCTTTAAATAATAATATATCTGAATTTATTTTGAGCCATAAGAGTCCAATGGGATTCTTCTCTATAATTTGCACCTTATTTTTTTAAATAATCCTTTATATATAATGAGATGCCCCCGCTATATCGGCCTTTTACGACACCCGAACACATGTTCGCACGAATAGCCGTTTATTTCTAAGTTTATGGCAGATTTTTCATTTAGCCAAGTTTCAGATAACAGCAGCAGGTCAAAATCACTTACATATTCCAAGAAATCGCAGTCAGTTAACTTACGACACAGTCCATTTACATTCCAAGAAAGTACACGCAGTTGCTTCCCTTGACCTCCCTAGCTGGAGGTCTCGGTTGACATGGGCTCCTCGTGCTTGAATAGACGACCATTAATGTAAAGTTTGTCCTTAACCAACTTAACGGTGTTACCCTTGGCTTTCTCTTGCTCCATAATCGTATACAGTGGTTTTCCGAGCGTTTCGTGTTTCGCTTTTTTCTTGGTTTTGTATTGGTTTTTCGCTCAGATTCCCCAGGAGACATTTAGTACACATATTCAAATAGTATATGTCCAAAATTCAACTTCAGAAACACTTTATAAATATTTTTATTCCATATGTTTTCGAGAGCTCCGCTTATGCATTTCTCACTACATGTAACGGTAAACCGTAATAAATTAAATAAATAAATAAATAAATAAAAGTGGCATTAGGTTATTTTATAAATGCGGCATAAAACAAACACTCTCCCTTAAAATACTATAATATTTGAAAAGCAATTTAATCCATATTATATATGGACCAATAATTCCTCATATTTAGTGTATCCTCGTAATTCTACATGTCATTTTACCATTAACCGCTTGACGCTTATGACCCACAAAGAGGGTTGACGCGTCGTTAAACACGAAATCATCATCATCATCTCATATTTAGTTGAAACAAATATGCCACTGTAATACCCTTAAGCAATTGTCTGAGACAAGGATTAACGGTCACAACCGATTGTCATCGAAAACTGCCGACAATAGCCGAATTGCTTTAAAACAGGTGTTAAGTAGCGTAATTCTGGAGGCTACCTGGAAAAACTGCCAGTACAGGTTTGTTCCCTTGATTTCCCTTGATTTCATATGACCGAACTTTTCCCGTGTGTGCCGGATTCGAACGCACAACCTCTCGATCATGAGTCGAACGCGTTGACCACTGCGCTATCGATGGTATTATGCTGATAGTGGGATGTTAATACATGATAGTTTTCCTTTTTGGGTCGACCGTTTACGATCGATCCAAAGTTACTAAATGACAATGCGGAATTCATGCAGTTGTCCACGTGACCATCACTGAATTCGGAAAAACAATATTTACCCTTTTAGTACCACGTGGAATCGTCCTCCTTATATATAGCAGGAGTCCATTTCAAAATTTAGGGGTGTCATGTGTTTTCTTCAAAATCTATTTGGAAAATGGCTGCGGCGTCTGATCTGGGCCTGCACTCTTTGCAAGGGTACCCGTTTCTGGTTTCTGGTCCAAAATGAGTTGATATAACTTGAAACGTTGCGCTACTTTTTTATTAATGCAACATACTGGATTATACATAGATCAGACGCCGCGGTTTGTGGCGTCTGCTCAGCAGGTTGCACAGGGACTACACTGTTTGCTTAAATGGTGGCATTTGAGGGTTAAACGAAATAGTATAAGAATGCCGGGTTGCTCACGTTATGAAAGAAAAACAATACACTCTCTCACGGAACATTCCATTCATAAAACAGTTACACAAGTGTATGCCAAGTCGAGTAAAAATAGACTTTTCACACTTCTGTTTAGAATCCTGAAATGTTTAAGAGCAAAATGAGTAGACCAGACTTTATAGGTTGTACCATTATTAGACATACAGCGTAGACCCAGATTGAATAGACAGTACATCGCTTCTGATCAGGGTTGGCACTGTTCGCCATATGTATGTAGCAAGAGTTTTGAACATGATTCAGGCCCGTACGCAGACTCTGAAAAGGGGCGGGTTAGGGTGCGAATTTCAGGTATTTGCAGAGGGTGAAGTACTTTATGAATCTTAGATAATTTCCAAACGGAAGGAAGGGCCTGCGTTTCCATCCTCCAAACTGTGTGCAGGTCTGCATCAACAGGAAAACTTAACATTTTTGTTTAAACATGTCATTGAACACATCACTGTTGGATGCAGTGGTGGGACTGAGCGAGGAGAAAAGAGAGTGGAAAAACTATGACAAACATTGTAGATGCTGATCAGAAGCCATCGATGGATCTGCACTGTTTGTAGCTGGATAAAATGTTGAACATGCAATATTTTTTTCAGCACATATTGTGTTGCATCAATGAAATACTCTAAATTCAGAAAAATTAATCAATATACGCGTATACAGAAGGGAAATAAAAAGTAAAAAAAATGATGGAAAATGCTACCATATTTTTGTGTTGTTCAGACAAAATTTGACTGAATACTTTTCTTATAATGAAGCGTTTTAACGGGTACCCATAGTCTACGTTATAAAGCAGAGAATCTTTTGTTTGCTATTGCCCGCGTGACTATCACTGACCATCTGACTGCCGCTGACCTTGCACACTGGTTGTTTATAGCACCTCTAAGACGTCAGAGCGCAGCGTAAGAAGAAAATCCTGGACTGTGCTCATGTGTTTGTTTCATTTGAGGTTTAACGTCCCCGTCAACAATGTATAGGTCATCTGGAGACGTTACTTCCAATTTTATGGGACTTTTATCCGACACTGAGATGAAATGACATCTCTAGCTCTGTCACAGGGTTTATGAGCATGGACGGTCCGACTCGCACCGCTTATTATAATAAGCGGTTTACCAGTACTCGTGTGCGATCGGTTTCAGCTCTGCGTGGAAGCATCATGCAGCCCATCTATTAATTCAAACCCCAATGGGCGGGGGCGGGTGGACTGTGCTCGTGCATTTTGGGCATTGGCAAACAGAATCTACATAATCAGATGCCACATAACGCGATGTCTGATCAGATCTACTGTGCTTGCTTAAAGTCAAACGAACAGTTCGATTTTCAGTTCAGGACTATTTTCCCAACCTACACTCAGAGACGATCGACCCATCAGTACTATCAGTGCTTTGATTTTAATCTTAACCAAGGGGTGGTCTATCATTCACCGTTTTTTCCGGCCCGCTCACGGGCGGCCGGATATACGATAGTAATTTCGCAAAGAAATTGCAGAGAAATCCTAAACGTTCCAATTGGCAAAAGGAGGTGTTTCCTGGCTCAGTCTCTTTCATTTCTGTTGCTGCTGAAAACCTGTCACTTTTGAAACTCGGTTATGCTATGTTAATCTCGGCCAATCAATTTTGCTCTTTCTAAGTAGTTTAGGCTTATATCTGTAGCCACCTAGCGGAGGTTCTGTTTACATCATGATGGTTAAAACTGTAGACGTTACCAGGTTAAAAATGCGTAACGCGCGTGAAACAGCCAATGGTTCTGTTCGGGATCCTCAGAAGCGGTTGGTCATGTTTAACAAGCCTGACCCAGAAAAACATGCATACTTCACAATTTTCAGTTCTGTTGTGCATTTCTCACAGAATCGGAAGGAATGTCTTCAAAATGACCTTAACAGAGTTGATGGGAACGTCAAACCTTAGTATAAACAAACAAGAGGGCCCTGGATCGCTTACCTGATCCATATAGTAACAAGTGGGCCCCGGGGAGGGCCATTATTGACCCCAGGGTTATAATGTGCATAATGTTGAGGGAGGTCTAAAAAGATGAAGCTTCATACCAAATATCAACAAAGGCTATAATTTTAACAATCTTGGCAAAGGTCCACTAGATGAAGCTACACACCAAATATGAAAGGCCTGGGCCTTGCGGTTTCAGAGAAGAAGATTTTTTTTAAAGATATTCCCTACATAAGCCTATGTAAAAACCAAATGGCCCCGTGGCGGGGACATTTTGCCTCAGGGTATAACTTAATCTTTTTAGAGGTCCACTAGATGAAGCTTCACACCAAATATCAAAGACCTGGGCCTTGTTGTTTCAGAGAAGAAGATTTTCAAAGATTATCTCTATGTAAGTCTATGCAAAACCAAAGGGCCCCGGGGCGGAGGCATTTGTGGCCCGGGGGCTATAATTTGAACAATCCTGGTAGAGGTCCACTAGATGAAGCTCCATACCAAATATCAAAGACATGGGCCTTGCAGTTTCAGAGAAGAAGATTTTTAAAGATTTCCCTTTATACATGTAAGTCTATGTAAAACCAAAGGGTCTCGGGCCGGGGGCATTCTTGGTCCCAGGGCTATAATTTGAACAATCTTGATAGGGGTCCACTAGATGAAACTCCATACCAAATATCAAAGACCTAGGCCTTGTGGTTTCATAGAAGAAGATTTTTAAAGATTTTCCCTATATAAGTCCATGTAAAACCAAAGGGCCACGAGGCGGGGGCATTTTTAGTCTTAGGGCTATAATTTGAACAATCTTGGTAGAGGTCCGCTAGCTGAAGCTTTATACCAAATATCAAAGACCTAGGTCTTGTGGTTTCAGAGAAGTAGATTTTTCAAGATTTTCCCTTTATAAGCCTATGTAAAACCAAAGGGCCTCGGGGCTGGGGCATTTTAGGCCCCAGCACTATAATTTGGACAATCTTGTTAGGGGTCCACTAGATGGAGCTTCATACCAAATATTAAAGACCTGGGCCTTGTTTTGTTTGTTTGTTTGATTTGAGGTTTAACGTCCCCGTCAACACTGTAAAGGTCATTTTGGAGACGTTGCTTCCAATTTTCTGGGACTTTTACCCGACATTGAGATGAAATGACATCTCAAGTCCTGTCGCCCAATGAAACCAATAGGGTTTATTAGCATGGACGGTCCGCCTCGCACCGCGGTTCCTGGACAGGCTTAGATCCTCTAAGCGGTTTACCAGTACTAGTGTGCGGGCCGGATTCAGCTCTGCGTGGAAGCATCATGCAGCCCATATATTTCTTCAAGCCCCTATGGGCGGGGGCCTCCTGGGCCGTGTTGTTTCAGAGAAGAAGATTTTTAAAGATTTTCCCTATATAAGCCCATGTAAAACCAAAGGGTCCCGGGGCGGGGGCATTTTTCGCCCCGGCACTATAATTTGAACAATCTTGGTAGGGGTCCACTAAATGAGGCTTCATACCAAATATGAAAGATCTGGGTCTTGCGGTTTCAGAGAAGAAGAGTTTTAAGTTTTCGGTGAAAAAAAATCTATTTTTGGCTCCTGTGACCTATATGTGCAATGGACCGGAATCATTAAGGGGACCACCTAAGGATCATTCCTGTGAAGTTTGGTCAAAATCCGATTAGTGGTTTAGGAGGAGATGTCGTTTGAAGAAATTGTTTACACACGCACGGTCGCACGCATGCACGACGGACGACGGACAAAAAGTGATCCCAAAAGCTAACCTCGTCACTACGTGACGGTGAGCTAATAAAACAGGTTCAGGGCCCAGGATTACAATGCGTACTTAAATTTTAAGTACCTACTTAAACTAAGTATGTACTTAACTGACGTATAAAGTGAACTACAAAGAAATTCGTTCGTTTAAGTCGATACTTAACCAAAGAAAATACTTAAATATTTAAGGTAACCCAGGTTGGTACCTTAACTTTTAAGATTTGAATTTGACATATGAATGTATATATCAATAACGGAAAACCTTAAGACTTTTATTTGTTCGAGATCACCAGTGATGCTCGGTAGCTCAAACGGTAGAGTGTTTTCTTGATATGCGAGAGGTCCTGGGTTCGAGTCCCGGTTGGGCCATTTTTTTCCTCCCGGTGGAGCAAGTCTACTTGCCATATAGGTACTGGGCTGTATTTCTCCCTTGATGTGTCACAGTGTGCGACGAACAGAGCTGTGTAAAAACTTCCTTTTACATAATACTGTTTATCATATGACGTTATTGTGGATAATGTCGTGTGATAAAAATCGTATAACCACACGTGTAATAACACTTTGGCGGGATTACGAAACGTCATGACGACGTCCATGTCGACCATGCATTTTCTGTGAAGAAAAGTGTCAAATTTGATGGTGAAAAAATCTAATTTCAAGTGGCCATATGATAAACAGAATCTTACACTTGTGGTCACTTCATATGAATTATATGAAACTCGCCACAGGCTCATTTCATAAATTTCATATGAAATGACCACTCGCGTAAGACCCTCTATATAATACTGGTGACAGGGCAATAATTAATTGTTTGGTGCGGGAAGATTATTATACGTGAGAGGGGATCCTAACTGACTCGGTTGTTTTTGTCAGGGTAGGTGTGTGTATGTGTGTGGTGTGTGTGTACAGTGGGGGGGGGGGGGGGGGGGGGGCGTCGGCCCATATCGCTTTTGTCTGTTAGTTAAAAACTGTTCCTATGATACATCGGGTCCATGTTCCTACGCTTATGCCCTGCTAGTTTTACGCATACACTGTTCACAACGGCCCCCGCCCATAGGGGCTTGAAGAAATATATGGGCTTCATGATGCTTCCACGCAGAGCTGAATCCGGCCCGCACACTAGTACTGGTAAACCGCTTAGAGGATCTAAGCCTGTCCAGAAACCGCGGTGTGAGGCGGACCGTCCATGCTTATAAACCCTATTGGTTTCATTGGGCGACAGGGCTTGAGATGTCATTTCATCTCAATGTCGGGTAAAAGTCCCACAAAATTGGAAGCAACGTCTCCAAAATGACCTTTACAGTGTTGACGGGGACGATAAACCACAAATCAAACAAACAAACAAACACTGTTCACAACGTTCATATGCCGTCTTTATATTCATTGTCATGAAATAGTATAACGCCACGTGCATTCATGAAATGACTTGTTTTTCTGCTGTTCATGAAAGTATAAACGAACAGGGTCGCCTGCAAAGTAAATGAACTTTGAAGGGGTTCATATAAACTTTGCTAGCGACCCGCTGTCGTTCATACCTTCATGAACATTCGAAAAGATATTTCTTATATTTACATTCTTTTTTTCCTCATCACTCAGCGAAAAAAATCTTATAAGGCAAACTGTTAAAGCTGAAAAACATTTACACGCTGTTTTTTCTACAAAGAGCGGAACAGCATTGTCGTCGTCAACGCCCATTGAGATAATAGAGAACCATGGTTTAGGGCGTAGACTTGCGACACTTGACGTCATTGAAAATCATGTGATTCGATGCGTGCAGGCGTATAGGTTTACAATAGGTTTTACACTTGAAATGTAAATATTAACAATTTTTGCGTGAACAACTGTAACGTATGTACATTTGTTGGGCAAATGGTCTATGTAAAGGCAATAAAATCCAATTTAAAATCCAATTCGAAGGCCCGTTTCGTAACTTTCATATGAAAGGACCATTTGTGTAAGATTCTCGATATCAAAATTAATGAAATACAAAGAAGTTTTTTGTTTTTTTTTTTATTGATCGATTGATTGATTTGAGATTTAACGTCCTCGCAACACTATTTAGGTTTGATTTTGGAAGTGTTGATTCCAATTTTGTCGGACTGTTACCCGGCATTGAGATGAAATTACACCTCAAGCCCTGTCGCCCAATGAAACCTACAAGATTTATATGCATGGACGGCCCGACTTGCACCACTTTGCCTTGGCAGGCTTAGACCTTCTAAGTGGTTACTGGAGGTCGCGTGTGGTCGTTGTGTACTGGTTGGGTGAGGCGAAGGTGACGTGTATCTTGCGTCACTGGGGCGTCCAGCTGATTGTGACAAGGCCTGTTTCCTAGCAGCAGGTAATGGTAGAGGGGAATGTTGTTATTTCTCCTGTTTCTGCACATCCAATCATTTGCCTCTTCTCCCTGCCTGGAAATGCTCAATAAAAATGAGTTTGAGGCGTTCCACCTCCCTTTGTAAGCTCGTGCATGTGAGTAATTAAGTATGTTTGTGAATGAGTGAGCGCTTTGTCTCGACAGGGACGTTAAACCTCAATTCAAATAAGACTCCATAAAATCGAGCTTTGCATATTCAAATATTGTATGAGTTCTTGTTTCTGAAGGGACCCCATAGAAACAGAGTTTTGAATATGTCGTGGTGCTACTTTGTGACCAATGTTTGCCCGCACAATTTGAGATCGAGTGTGATCCTTCAATTACACAGGTTTTATAGTATATAAAACATTTTTCATGGTTTATGGAGTGAAATGGAAACTAAACCATTATATTTTCTATTGTCTCCATCCATTCAAGCAGAAGCAGAGATTTTTGACAGATCGCGGGAATGTTGTGGGCCGCCTACATCAATGTGTAATTGAAACTTACGTGCTAATCTTCGTGAAAATTTCCGTCAAAATTACGACATCATCCGAAGTTAAATACTTAGCTAAGTAAATGAAATAGGTAGCTTTCGAATGCACTTTTTAAGGAAATACTTTACTAAGATAAGAATTCCTCCTTAAATCGTTAAGTCGACCTTAACTTAGGTAACGATTGTAATCCTGGGCCCAGGTATCTTAAACAGGTTGAGACAATGTATCAGTAATTACGTATGTTTTAAAGAATGTTTCACGAGAACTGTTCACGACAGGCCTCCAGGGATGGCCTCTCTAATTCGTTAAGCATGTAACAGATGCTAATTTATTCGACCATCACCAACATTCGCACACCGAGACTGTGATATTGGAAGTTGATTCCAATCTCTCGACAAAGAGATAAACTTAGCTATCCTATTCTCAGCACCTTTAGCTGTGGAAATGATTGAATCGGGAAGAAAATTCCAATCTCCAACGGTCTGAGTTATGAACTATTCTATGTAAATGCCCCTTCTGAAACGCCAGTGAATGGTAATTTCTACAGCGCCTAGCTAGGTGTGTGTGTGTGTGGGGGGGGGGGGGGGGGAAGGTCATCTGTTGAAATTGTCATAGGGTGAAATAAAGAGTTTGATGCCAAGTGTTTCTTTTCTGTTGTTCCTCCCATGTCCACCTGGCAAAACAATGTATTTTTCCGAAGTTACTTTTCCAAAAACAAGATCAATACACGAAGTTTCGTGTTCACTTCACAGCAGCTGGTATTAGGTGTCGTATGGCGGCGATGGAACGATTCCCAATGCTTATAGATTGTATTTCTATTTCAAATAAAATCACTAGGCCAATTTTGATGTAAACCATAGTTTTACTATATAAAGTGGGGTTCAAGGGGGTGAGAATTATATAGGCGTGTTTTCGTGATCGATAGTATTGAGAAATTTTACAACTTAAATGAATGAAATACTGCTCAAATATTCATCATAGAGCGTAATAAGCAGTCCTGCGACATAAAGTAATGCTCTATTTAGTCCCACCTAATTAAGGTGATCCACCATTAATAAATGTGCCACAAATTATATTGTTTTATTATTATTATTATTATTATTATTATTATTATTATTATTATTATTATTCATTTAACATACCGCAGTGTTCATACAAAATGTTCCACGAAAAAAAAAAACGTTAAAGAAAAAGTGGAAATATTCATTCACAGCTGTTATGTTAATTGATAAAACATGAGAAACAAATGCTAGGCGGGCCATCGAAGCTTTTTTAAAAGCTATCCTTGTTTCCTTAATCCGCTGGTTCCCAGTCTAACAGTAATCAATATTACCTTGAGGGTTGTCTGGTTAGGTAGCTTTGCACTAAATACTGGGGGTACTGGCTTTTATCACTTTGGGACAGAGCTTTTAGTTGCAGTCTAAATACCAGATAGGCTTCCATTGGATAAATATCCCATGTTTCATTTCAATGTGAGAAAAGGATAATTATAAGAAAATAAAATGATGTGTGTTTTATAATTATATCTGCAAGCTCAAAGAAATTGTTGCTGATTTTATATTGTCACCTCTCCGTTAAAAAGCCGGCTTGTATTCACTGCGAATCTGCATGTAAACAAACATGGCGGACCATAGCTTGAAAAGGAGACGGGCTACATGTGGATTTTTTCTCATCAACTTGTTGAGCTAGGATGGCTCTATAAATAAGTAAGGTTTGAAAAGTTTTGTATGTGTAGTTTTTGTGGAAGCATGTAAAAGGTTACTATTGTCGCCTATGGAAAATATTTAGTGGTAAGCTCCCGTTAGGTAGCAGTACACAGTTTCCAGCCTGTGCACATGGGGAAATTTCTTCATAAGTAAGAGTAGGGATCAAATTCAGTGTCTAAATACTGTTTGGCAATTATGAAAGCAATATCTTGAATTCAGTGTATTGTTTTTGTGTCATTGTGGAGAAATATGAATTAATTCATGGTCACATGACGTGGATATCAAGGGATGTAACTGAAAATACGAAACTACTGCTATACGAATTTATCGCTACACTTTCTGTTTAAAATAGCTGTCAGACTTCATTTGGATATTGCTAAAAAAGTAAACGGCTGGCAGGGGTCAATTTCTAGCCCCCTTTCATTTTTGGTAGGTTACAATAGAGCTGAATGCTGACAATTGTCCTTGCAAATGCAGTGTGCTGCCAGGGCTTCCTTGAAAACAGCAGAAAATGGTAAAAAAAGCAGCAGAATTGGGTGGGGTAGTATTTGTTTACATAGCCACTACATTGGCTGTACAGTGTACAAGCTATAGAAACCAGCTTCAAATTATTCTGTGGCAAGTCACAATGCAGTGATAACACAAAAGAGAAGGGTTGCAAAGTGTACTATTTGTGACGGCTCAAAAAACTTCGTCCGCTGCGTGTCCGAGTCTCGCCGACAGCTTGGAATAGTGGTTTGCTACCTTATCTGTTTAACCAATACTCATTATGTGAAAGCTGGGCACCGTTTATGCATTCAGAATTTTTTTCTTCGAAAATGAAAATAGACTTCAATGAAAAAGAATTTCAGGGCCTCACTGGGCTGTTTTCGCACTCTCTAGCGAAATTATAGGTACAATATGCGTACACAGCGCACGCCTGAAAACACACAGTCTCATATTACAAAAACACGCCTATACAAATACATTGTAGCCTTAATCGCCGAAAAATTGAAAATTTTAAGATGAAAAATTGTGATATATTTCTTATTATTGCTCAAAATATAGATTGTGGATACTCGTTAGAACCGCCTCATCGAGGCGGTTCTAACGAATACCCACAATGTATATTTTAGAGCAGAAAAAAGAAAAATAACGTTTACCACTGCAAACCCCAGTTTTACTATATAATAGTTGGGTTCAAGGGGGTCAAAATTAAATAGGCGTGTTTTAATGATGCCTTTTGATGCGTGATGCATCCAATCCGCCATTACTGGTTGTGAATGACGTCACCAATTGAGCGTACTCGACTATGAATAATCATTAACCAAAGCTATTTTTGTTGGCCGAGAAGGTGGGCGGGAATCTGTCAACATTTGGGAGACTCTACTAATTAAAAATTGTTTAAAAACATAAAAATCAGAAAAATCAAATACAACATTGCTTAGCAAAGCGCAAAATTATCAATAAGAGCTATCATGTGAGCAATCGAAATACACGAAAGGCAGCTGTTTTATGTAGTTTTCTCAACAAATCCGTTAACCCTCCCCTTTAGTATTATAGAAGTTTTAATGCAACTTAGTGGAATTCGTTTCACTGACCGTTCCGAGCGGTTCTTCTGTCGCTGTTTATTTTTGTTATGGTTTGTCTTTGAGTGTTTGTTTCGCTTATATTATTTTGTTTTGTATAGCCAGTTTGCTATTTTGTGGGAAAGTAACTGTCCGTTTGGATTTTCGCTGTTGATGTTTCCATTAGGGTATGTTGTTTCATGTTTGTGTTTATTTCCCTTTGGTGTCTCTGATGGAAGCCGTTGCTTAATTGTATCGATTCCTGATCATTGCCTTAACTTCTGTTGTGTTAGAATCGCCTTGTTGAGGCGATTTCAATATAAAAGAAAAATATCTCCATAGATAAGCCATCTCTATTTCGGGAATCTTCCATAGTGACTCAAGAAGTGGTTCCATTCGGCCATGGTTAAAGAGCCACAAGTGTTGGAGTCAATGAAATTTCACTACTCACCGTTTCCCGCGAACAGGTGTCATACTTTACCCATGCTCCAAGATCGTAACTCTGAGACGTCCGGTTCTCGTGCAGTGCTTCACAAAGATTGCAGAAACCATGCCGCTCTCCTGCTCTATAATACTTCTTCCATTCAAAATAACTGTTGTATAAAGATTTGTTGTTGCTAACCTCAATCATTTTATCTGCAACAGCTTTCAAATTCGGAAAATCATAAACATTGATATAAGAATGTGGCGGTAACAGTTCTAAAGTTGCGTTGCTATAGGCAACAATAGGAATTTGATTCCTGTCATTTTGCGACTGCCAATACTTTTCAGTTATATAGCCTCGACAGTAGCTGTTTTCGAAAGCTAAATAAAATTTATAGTGCCTTAGGAGTTTATTACAATCTTCTACGGAGACTTGTCCACGTTTGCAGATGACTTTTCCCGGACAGCAACCAAACTGATCGAGCTCAATATATTTAGAAAGTTCGTGAACAACCCGATATCTTCTAGCAGTATCGTCACAGTTATTTACATGAATCACGGCAAACTTTGATTTTTCAGAAAAGTAGTCAATTTCTTGTTCTTTAGCACGACCAATTTCTGGTAAAGATTTCTTTACCAACTTTCCATACGGCCAGCCTACTGTAGAATCCCTACGAAACCCCATTGTCCAATTAAACACGTGCTTAGGGAGTGTACTGAACACACTTGGCGTGGCTTCGTGGCTGAACCACACCCACACCTGGCCTGGGTGTCTGTATGGTGGTAATTCAGAGCTCCAAAGTTTCCAGTAATCACTTGCGTGAAACACAACGGCGTGGCTGGAAGTCAGCTCAGATCTATTTCTTGTCACTTCACACTGGACAGTCATACCGGGGCATTCTATAATATGTGTCTTTGCGTCATCAACCCATTTCAAACTCCCAAAGAATGGGGTCCAGACTAGAATTTTCTTTATCTTTTCTGGTTTCCAGTAATTGGTTTGGTATTTCATAATATACATGTCTGTCGGAGGGGAGCGTAGTTCAGGTAGTTTCGGTGGGTAGTACAGTAAAACCTGTCTTAGTGGCCACCTCTATTAAGCAAGCAACCTGTCTTAAGCAAGCAAGTGTTGGATTACGTAAAAAGGCAAATGCATTAAATGTCACCTGTATTAAGCAAGCACCTGTCTTAAGCAAGCACATTTTTGTTATCCCTTAGGTGCTTGCTTAATACAGGTTGGACTGTACATACTGTTTCTCGAGTACCTGTTTAGTAGAATCATTAGTACGGCCAAACATATCAAGAGTTTTCTTTTCGTCACACAAGTAGTCCATACAAACAGCAATTTTCTGATCATTTCTGGAAAAAAATAATAAAATAAAAAACATAGTAATTACTATAATTTACAGTTATCGAACTCTCATATGAGGCCACATTTAACTATAAATCCCTATACTTTAAGCAGAAAGTGTGGACCCTGATCCGACGCGTCTGATCTTGGCGACCAGACACCGCGTTCTTCGGCGTCTGATGTATGTCTACACTGTTTGACAATGTCCCAGTACACGAGCCAAGTCTAGGATTTACTTTTTACTCAGCACTCTGGCGTCACAGGGAGAAGACTAGCGCTGCATAAACATTTGTTGAAGGCAGGGGCAGATCCAGCTACTGGGAGTCCCTGTAGCTGGAGCCGCCCAGCAGCCACACGTCGCTAGGGCGACGTCAAATCAACGTCGGTGCAACGTCATGACGTTGCACCGACGTAGATGTGACGTTGCATATACATAATGATGCTGTGGCGTCGCAATTATGTGCCTGATGTGTGCCCTTGTCGTCCAGGGAGTTATATAGCGCCAGTCCAGGAGATGTAATTGGGATATTTCCGATCTTCTTTAAGATAAATGATTGTTGGTTTTTTTTTAGCTCACCGGGCTACAAATACAGAAATAAAAATAAACATTGAGCTGTCGATGATGGCACGCGCCAGTACATGTACCATGTTTTATTATGGTCATATATCATATGCTTTTTTTTTAAATGGGTTTAAAAGCTCACTGAAAAAAAAAAATGTTTGAAAAGCTTAATTATATGACGTCGCTTCTGAGAATGTAATAACTTCATGTAATAAATTCGATAATCAACTAGTGGATTAAATATGTAAATTAGTTTGATACGCCCCGTAACGTTACATGAACGACGTCCTTAACGCTGTTGGAATATTGATATTTTTGTTAAACAATCGTGAATAAAATGCGTTTTAAATGTCATATGATTAAAAGAATCGTGCATTCGTGCTCATGTATTATTAAAGTTATTACGCCTCGCATTTTTTCCCCTTTTCCTTAACGAGTTTAATATATTCAATAATACATGAACACTCAAGTTAGATCCTCTATTTGTTAAGAAGGTATTTCTTCGCTTTGTTGCATTATGTGAATGTGTCATATGTGCAGCTTAGGATTTATTTCTGAAAGCACTTTCTCTAAAGGGCACTGTGAGTGGCGACAAGCAAATGTTACCCCGGTCTATAAAAAGGGGGAAAATATGATGCAGCAAATCATAGACCAGTGTCGCTAACATGCATCTGTTGCAAAAGCCTGGAGCATATATTAGTTAGCAGCATTAACAAGCATTTAGCCTTTGAGAGCATTCTTGCTGACTGTCAACATGGTTTCCGAAATCAGAGGTCCTGAGAAACTCAACTAGTCCAATTGTTCCATGATATTGTGAGCAATCTGGATGGGGCCATAAACCGTGGCCACAATCAAACTGACTTGATCATCATGGATTTCGCCAAGGCCTTTGACAAGGTACCTCACAGAAGGCTATTGTACAAATTGGACTTAGTCTACCATGGGATAAGAGGATCCACACATAGTTGGATTAGCTCATGGCTCGCAGGGCGCTCTCAACAAGTTGTACTTGATGGCCAAGCGTCTGATCCGGTCCCTGTTCTATCCGGTATCCCACAAGGTTCGGTCCTTGGACCGGTCCTCTTTTTGGTATTCATCAATGATCTCCCTGATAATATCCGGTCATATGTCCGTTTGTCTGCTGATGATTGTGTCCTATATAGGGACATATATTCTCTTTTTACAAGATGACCTGGATCGACTTGCGCAATGGGAGAAGCAGATTGGAAGATGAAGTTCAATGTAGCCAAATGCCATTCAATGAGGGTGTCACGACACCTTCCGGACAAGCAAATTATATATGATTATACACTTCACCAGCAAACTTTGGAGCAGGTTCATTCCGCCAAATATCTTGGTATCACCATCACTGACGATCTCGATTGGGGTCAACATACCTCGGAAATAACATCTAAAGAAACTAGTACCTTAGGATTCCTTAGACGTAATTTGGCTTTTGCACCTCTGCATGCAGACAAATGATGTTGCATATAAAACATTGGTTCGCCCTCAACTTGAATATGCATCACCCATTTGGCACCCCTATGTTAAAACTCGGATTCAGCAGGTGGACAAGTGCAGAGGACAGCTGCTCGATGGACCTGCAGACGATGGCGAAATAGAAGTAGCGTCGGTGACACGCTTGATGAGCTAGAGTGGCCATCCATGGAGACCCGTCGTGAGCAGTCCTCCTTAACCTTTTCTACAAGATACATTCTGGTACAGTATTAGTTAACAAGGACAGGCACTTGACCCCTGCAACAGTGTCAACCCGGACAAGGGCATCAAGAGCAAATAAATCACAGTATCGTAGGTACCAGTCCTATAGTGATGCCCTGAAAATCTCTTTCTTCCATAGAACTATTCCTTAGTGAAATAGTCTTCTATCTTCTGCGATGAATGCCAAGACCGCAGAGGAGTTCAAAGCCCGCACAGTATAAGATTGAGACTCAGAGGTATGCGTTTTAGGATACCTCTGTGATCGGATTGTAAATAGTTTTAAGGGCTCATCCAGTGATGTTTTTTATGCTCAATTCTAAATTAGCCACCCACCTTACTGAGGCAATGGCCAAATATGACCGACTCAGTATGAGATGATAGATAGATACATGTAGGTATGTAATGGGTTGATACCTTGACACAGAAATTCCAGGCTCATTTTTCAGCTTATTTAGATCTCATGTCCGCACGAGACTTCCCTCTTTAATTGCACGCCGGTGGGTCAGGCCTCAGATTCTATGACGGCTCCAACGTAAAGGCTTATTGAGAATTAGAGAGATCTAATTCTTGGTAATGTTGGTTGGTGCCTGATGCTCTGTCTCTGGTCGGGCTCGTCGGAGTCTAACTGTTGGTTTTCTTTTGCTCCAGCATTTCAGTGGTTTCTTGCTGTCGAGTCCTCACCGTTGTCTCACCTCTGTGGTTCTTTGATTTTTTTGTGTTCACGGAGATGTTGCACTGATGAGTTAGGAGGCATTCATGCGGGCTGAACAAATTATTTGTCTAAATCGCGACGGAAGTAAGGGCGAGGATTGTGGCCACGTAAAATCGATTTAAGCCCCCCAGTGGAAATCTTTCCACCGACCGTTCCAAGGCGGTTCTTCTGTGGCGATTTATTTATGTTGTTGTTTGTTACTTACTGTGTGTATCACTTGTGTCTTTTAATTTTGGATGGCCATATGGCTATTTTGTGGGAAAGTAACTGTCCTTATGGCCTTCCTTTGTTTAGGTTTCCATTATGGTCTGGTCGCTTAATGTTTGTATTTCTTTCCCTTTGGTGTCTTTGATGGGTGGAGTAAGTTAATTGTATCAATTCCTGATCTTTGTTTTACTTCTACTCTAAAAACGTGCACGCCACTTGATTTAACCCTTCCCAGCAGGCACATGACGTAATTGTGACGTCACTTCAACGACGGCGCGATGTCATGACGTTTATGCAACGTCACATCAACGTCGGTGATTTTACCTTGCCATAGCGACGTGTGTCTGATGGGTTTTCCCGATGTATAAATTTAACTTAACCTTATCCATTTCTGACTAGCTACCAATCAAAGCATTTGGTATAATGTAGCCATTCAATTCAAAATCTGCATGGCAGTGTGGACCAGTATCAGATGGCTTCTTTTTTTTCCCACCCACTTGTTTTCCTCCAACTATTTTCAAACCCTCTTCATCGGGGTTCACCGCACTTTACAGTTAGATAATTTATTAATGCAATAAGCCATAAGGCCCATGAGCATATATACAAAAAAATCATACAATGATATGCAGGATAGCAACAAAGTTCGTTAACACGTATTCCCATGCATTCCTCAGTTTAAGGCCACAAAAATCAATTACATTTTTAATCCAATAGATCTTCAATAAACACAGTTTGTGGGTACCCGCAAAAACCGCCCGAAAGAGGAAGCTCTGAAGGGCATCCACAAACCGCGTTCCCGCACCAAGGGGATATCCCTGTAGCTCCTAACATTCATTTGCCTTAGGGAGAGGTGCTAGTATATACAGAGTGAGATGCGTCAACTGAGATTCTTCGTCAATGATAACATTACGAAAACACATCCCTGTACGGAACCCGGGAAGGGACATGATTTTTTATTTTTATTATGTTGTGTGAACAAGATAATATCTTGAGCGGACAAGATATTATCTTGTTCGGACAACATATTATCTTGTTTGCACAACATAGATCTTGGGAAGTTGTGCGGACAAGATATTATCTTGTGCGGACAAGATATTATCTTGTGCGGACAAGATAATATCTTGTGCGGACAAAATAATATCCTGTGCGCACAAGATCTATGTTGTGCAGACAAGATATTATCTTGTGCGGACAAGATAATATCTTGTTCGCACAACTTTATATCTTGTGCGGACAAGATAATATCTTGTCTGCACAAGATAATATGTTGTCCGCACAAGATAATATCTTGTGCGGACAAGATATTATGTTGTGCGGACAAGATATTATGTTGTGCGGACAAGATAATATGTTGTCCGCACAAGATAATTTGTTGTCCGCACAAGATAATATCTTGTCCGCACAACTTATAAAATAAAAAAAATCATGTCCCTTCCCGGGTTCCGTATCCCTGCGACATTATGTTGTTTTTGATATCTACAAAATGGCGACTTCTCTGAAAAAAAAAATGATATTTTTCTTAATTGTACTCCATAACATAACAGAAATTTGTTTTAATAATATATCTATCTACATGTATCTATATTTGCAGGATGAAAGCCTACACAGTAATCATGTAATTACGGCAGGGATCTAGGCCCCCGCCCATAGGGGCTTGAAGAAATATATGGTCTGCATGATGCTTCCACGCAGAGCTGAATCCGGCCCGCACACTAGTACTGGTAAACCGCTTAGAGGTTCTAAGCCTGTCCAGGAACCGCGGTGCGAGGCGGACCGTCCATGCTAATAAACCCTATTGGTTTCATTGGGCGACAGGGCTTGAGATGTCATTTCATCTCAATGTCGGGTAAAAGTCCCACAAAATTGGAAGCAACGTCTCCAAAATGACCTTTACAGTGTTGACGGGGACGTTAAACCTCAAATCAACAACAACAACAACAACGGCAGGGATCTTTAAGCTGCACAGTTGATGGTTATCCCTGCACAGGGCTAAAATAAAGAAATCAGGCATTCAGGAATCTCGTTGGTTAGATCTGTACATTATCTATCTGCATGCTAGCAGTTGTCAAAATATTCCAAGTAGATTAGAAGTTACACTTCGAAATAATTTTTCAAACAGTTTGCCTAGGCGAGGCCGTTTGTAAAGTAATTTGGCATAAGGCAATTTTGCGGGTTATGTATTGTCAATATCAACCTGTATGCCGAACATGATCAAAGCCGGGTTTAGGTGTTATACTCCGTATTCACTTTTTATATTATTTTGCCTCGACGAGGCCATTCATAAAGAAATTGTGCATAAAACAGCCTCATGGGTTAGGTATTGTCAATATCAATCCGAATGTCAAAATGATCGGAATATTCAGAGAGGTTTGAACATTATACTCTGTTATTATTTTTTTTTTTTTTTCAAAATACATGTACATGTATATATTGCATCGGTGAGGCCATTTATGAAGTGATATTGCATGCGACAGTTTCTTGGGTTAGTTATTGCTAATATCAATCCATAGGAATATTTGAAGAGGTTTATACAAGTTTGATTTGAGGTTTAACGTCCCCGTCAACACTGTAAAGGTCATTTTGGAGACGTTGTTTCCAATTTTGTGGGACTTTTACCCGACATTGAGATGAAATGACATCTCAAATCCTGTCGCCCAATAAATAAATAGGGTTTATTAGCATAGACGGTCCGCCTCGCACCGCGGTTCCTGGACAGGCTTAGATCCTCTAAGCGGTTTACCAGTACTAGTGTGCGGGCCGGATTCAGCTCTGCGTGGAAGCATCATGCAGCCCATATATTTCTTCAAGCCCCGATGGGCGGGGGCCAGAAGAGGTTTATACATTATACTCCGTTATCATTATATAAAAATACATTGCCTCGACGAGGCCATTTATGAAGTTATCTGGCATTAAGGCAATTTCTTTGGTTAGGTATTGTCAATACAGCACAGTGCACAGTCTTTTACCGGAAACCAAAAATTGCCCTTCTTGAATCAGCGAAAGGGATAGAATCACAGTGGAACAGATTCCACGATCAATCTCCAGGAAAGAATGTTGCCGAATCCGGCCGGTATCGAACTTGCGTCTGAGCTGATAATTTGCTTTCTTTATGGTCACATGCCTAGGACGCAGACATGTCGCTTTAAACAAAGTAACATTGTCCCCCCCCCCCACCCCCTCATTAATCCATACTCTGAGTATATGTCTAGCAGCCTTTTTAGGGGACAAACACAACAGACCCAGATCAGACGCTACAACAAGTGGCGTCTCATCTGTGTCTAAACTGCAAAACTTAAGCCTTGCTCCTTCAAATTTGACGTGCACCTGTCCAAACTCATTGACTGGATGATTCCAACTGTCTGAAACAAAGAATTACATTATCGACACACACTGCGTACTTTTAACCCATTTTAAACGAATGGAATCCTCAACCTTATATCAGTATGGAATGAGTTCATTTCAAAATCAGGGCTGGCTTCCACGAAATATTTGACAAAAATGGCTGAACCTTTTGTAAGTATGCAGTGTAGGTCATAATGAGACTCCGTTTCTGTGGTATCTGATCTGAGTTGCCAGGTTTGGGATTTTACGATACAAAATGGACTGTAAACTGGGTTATATGAACTGAACTATAAACTAGAGCCAGTGTTTATGAAACACAATGCCCCCAACTGCTTGACCCTAACACTGCTTGACCCTAACACTGCTTGTCCCTAACAGTAATTGAGATATCTTTTTTTTATTTGGCTGCAATGCTGAAATTTTAGAAGAACCAGAAAGAAACACAATTGAGAGGCAAAAAATTATAAAGGGCCATAACTTTAACAAAATTTTATAGAATTGGTTGAAACTTTAATCAGGTAGTCTCCTCCTTAGTCCCAATCACTATACCATGTATCAGGGCTGTAGCTTAAATACTTTTTGAGATATCTTGCTAACGAGAATTCTATGTTTTTTAATTAAAGGGGAAATAATTCAAGAAGGGGAGATAATTTGGACAAGAAAAAAAATACGGGTCAACTATTTTTTCATGAGGAACTCATATATGAAATTTCAAAACACTAGCATACACGGTTCTGAAGATATGCTATGCACCAGAAAGCAACACAATTGAGTAGCAAAAAATTACAAAGGGCCATAACTCTAACAAAATTTTATAGAATTGGTTGAAAATTTAATCAGGTAATCTCCTCCTTAGTCCCAATCACTATACCAAATATCAAGGCTGTAGCTCAAATACTTTTTGAGATATCTTGCTAACGAGAATTCTATGTTATTTAATTAAAGGGGAAATAATTCAAGAAGGGGAGATAATTTGGACAAGAAAAAAAATACGGGTCAACTATTTTTTCATGAGGAACCCATATATGAAATTTCAAAACACTAGCATACACGGTTCTAAAGATATGCTATGCACAAGAAAGCGTGACGTACGAACGGACGAACGGACGGACAAGCCAGAAGCAATATGCCCCCCACTTTTTTTAAAGTTGGGGGCATAAAAAGATAAGACTGCTACACAGTTCATGTATTAAAATTATTCATCTATTCCGTTTGAAATAGGTGGTCTGTGAAGCAGTCTATAAGAAGATACAGCATGGCGTAATAATCTACTATGTTAACATGGAGCTCTATTTTCTCACTGGTGATTAGGTCATACGCAGTAACGCTAAAAGTAGTGCCGAAATCACTGCTCATTTCACTGGAGCTACGCTGCAAGGGCTACGCTCCAAAAAGCGTAAACAGCTCATGGAAAATAAATAACAAAGCATGTTCCGCACGAGCTTATTCAGTATGATATGTGTTTAGGCGAGTCATCGCCACACCAGGAAACTATTTACTACTGCGTGGTAAGTGGGATATAACGTATTACTTCCACAGACCCCAACACCTCCCTCTCTCTCTCTCTCTCTCTCTCTCTCTCTCTCTCTCTCTCTCTAAACGGACAGATATTTTAACCCATTTTTTTACCGGAAACCCCAAAATGGGTACCCTGACAAGCAAACAGTACAGGCCCAGACCAGACGCCGCAGAACGCGGCGCCCGACCAGGGCCCACACTATTTGCGAAAAGTTTAACCACTCTCAAAATCAGCAGGTAGAGGAAAGTTGTTTTATTTAAAGACAGTCTGTAAATTTAAAGACTCGCACAACAGTGCACAAGGAAAATCATGAAAATGATGAAACACGAAAAGATCACATTCTCATAGGCAGCCTCATTCTTCATCTAACTAAACAATAAAGAGTTGCTGAAGGCTGCTTGTATTTTAGTGTCTTTAAATATCGTTTAAGGGGATGCCAATGTACAAAAAGTGGCAGGGGTAATGGTGTGGTGTTCAAAATTTGTTTAATTGAATTTTGTAAAACTGTCAAGTTTTTTTAAAAGTTACTTGGCCCATAATTTATTTCAACTTATTCACATGTTCCATTAGAATTTTTTCAGAAATTCAGGAATTATTGAGAAAAACATACCTCTCTTTATGTGCTTCAATCCATTTGCGTTCATACATTTTCTCCATAGTAATATAGCCAAATAAAATTGCATAAATAGGTTCACAGGTTATTCTACTACAATGTGTGAGAATGTCATTGCTCAAAAATATTCCACAGTAGAGTATACAGCAAATTTGTGCCCATACTGTGTATCAAAATATTTACAATTTCCAGACATATTTGTTGCTAAAAAGTAGTCTAGAAAAAAGGTATGGTGGACAATAACTGCTGCAGCTACTACAACTGAAGCATTGGAAGTTTTAGTTGTCTCCCTTGTTTTCATGTCACTGTTTGTTTGATTTGAATTTTAACGTCCCCGTCAACACTATATAGGTCATTTTGGGGAAGTTGCTTCCAACTTTGTGTGACTTTTACCCGACATTGAGATTAAATGACACCTGAAGCCCTGTCGCCCAAAGAAACCTTTATAGATAAGAGTAGGTACCTATCTGGAGCTGTTGGAGGATGTAGGAGAACCAGGTCCCATCCCTTTCAGTATCACCGTCCTAATGCTTACATGGATTGTTTTAAGAGACAATTGCAACTTGGAATGGCCTTACAATCGAAGCTGTCTATTTTGAGACAGTTAATGGGTTTCAGGCCAAAATATAATATCATAGGGTTGGGCAGGGGATTGGTATGGATTCCTTCCCCTGATGACTTCTTGTAAATAGTTTTAATCTGCTGGTGGCAGTGTCACAAAGCTCTTTTTTGGGGATGGGGATTGAAAACTTTTTGTGCCACACCCCAAACCTGTTATCATGGTCAGAATCGACCGAAAACAGTATTGGGAGAAAAAAAAAAGAAAACCAGAAGGGTTTATAAATAACCATGGAGGGTCCGAATTGCACGGCTTTTCCTGGGCAGGCTTAGATTCTCTATAAAACCGGTTTACCAGTCCTTGTGTGCTTTCAGATTCAGGTCTGCGTGGAATCATCATGCAGCCCATTTATTTTTTCAAGCCCAGATGGGCGGGGGGGGGGGTGGGGGATGATTACTGTGTAGGCTTTCATCCTGCAAACCTGGTGTGAATGTAATGTACACCTGCGAGTAATGGTCAGATGTGACCGATCGCAGTTTAAGTAGAAAGAAAGGATACACATTCAAAGGAGCCAAATTATTTTTGTCTCCCTTATCAATAAGTGTTTAAATTGAAAAGGAACAATTTTGGTCCTGTGGAGCAAATTCTTTCCTTAGAGAACTATGTATCTTTTTCAGGGCCACATATTTTAATTATAACAACATCGACAGTATGCCACAAAATAATTGCAGAGAGCGCATAACTGCCGTCTTCTATTGACCACCATACATGTTTACATTTGGTCACGAGGTGTAGGTTTACTATCAATAACGTAAATTAGACTAGATGTTGAAACACAAATAAGTGGTGTTTTTTTGACAATCGAACTCTTGAACCTATTCATTCTTACAGCAAAATCCATAATCTAAGTCTCTTTATAAATGCTTACCTTGATTCACATGTCTACAGTGCAGAATTTGTGGAATTTGTTAACATGTTTTTTTTTTTTTTTTTTTCAAAGGCTTGTCAATGAAACCGGAAACACCTAAGGACTTCCATATCTGGTGACACGAACGCAAAAATATAGTCCCAAAATATTCAAATTTTTGAAGAATTACCATTTATTCAAGAACAATTTTAAGCAATTTAAGCACAAAAGTCATTTAGATTTATGAAACAACAAAAAATTTAGGACATATCGGAATTTTTCCGATGTTTTGTCCTAGCTCCGCTTGAGGCGTAGTAATATTTATGTGATAAAGCCATGACTTCCTCATGCTCAACAACTAATGTTTCCAATCAGCTGTTATGACTAAAAAATGACTATAATATTGACCTGATGGATGATTAATCGTAAGTTTGTAAAATACTTAAACTTGCGCAAAACTATGCAGAAAGGGTTCCTGTTTCACGGCGCATAGTTGTCATGTTACATCGTCGAGCCGATTTGGCGATATGCGTTTCCAAATAAGTGTTGATATTTTGTTTACAAATCCCATGAATGAAAAATGGCGACCAAAGAACTTATGAAAAATATCTCGTGGTGGCACAAATGTTTCTTAGACAGGAGACAATTTTGGTTAGTAATACTCTAAGACATTGTAGTTCACCCTTCCAAGAACAGTACACTGTACATTTTAGGTCCTGAAAAATTAGGTAAATATGACTTTGAGCGCAAATGCTGTCACCCTCATTTTTTGCATCGGCTGTGTAAACCTACAAGCAGTTTGATAATAGCTTATTAGATAATGTTATGTTTGAAGACGTGTTACTTTCCAGTATATTCAAACTTTTTCTCCGACTCCGTGTTTTGGCTGAAAAGAAAAGTCATGTTGAGGGGTACCCCACCCACTTTTTGTACTTCGGTAAACCCTTAAATGATAGAAAATAATTTAGAAATAAAACAACACATTTCCTTCCCTTAGACCAAAAATGCGGCGAAAAACGGCAGAAAGGGAGGAAATATCTGTCAAAGGTCGAACATGAGATGAGTTTCGTACTGACGTCGTTTCGTTTTTGGACTTTTTACTGTTTGAAACTTTCATGAATTTTTAGTTGTCAGAAAAACTGTCTGTCGATAGGAGTGATCTGTATGTTGGCAAAATGATAAAAGCGTTATACACCTTCATTTCTTAGCTCATTTTACATATGAATCTCTTTACAAACCTGATTTTCTAAGAACACTCCAATTATGGTTGAATAGATTTAATTAATTAAAGACAATTATATAATTTGCAGTTACACATAATAAAATATTCCACAGATACCGTTCAAATTACTATAAAAAGCAAAGTGCGATTTTTCGGTTTCACGCCATTTCCATGATTTTATTTGTGTCAGTCTTTAAATTTACAGACTGTCTTTTAATAAAAACAACTTTCCTCTACCTGATCAGTTTCGAAGAAAACACAGGCCGGCACCCCCAAATTGTGAAATGAAATCATGCTAAATATGAGATGGAAAATTCCATTTGGTACAAAAAGGGGGTCAAAGGGACTGTCTGTACAGTCGAACTGCAATGGCTCGAACACCTTAGGGACCTCGAAAATCTGCTCGAGACAGGGGTAGTTCGAGCCACTGATGTTACTCTCAGGAGGCATAACGAGGTACTTTTAGACATCTTTTCGGTGTTTTATCTTGCAGCATACATTTGCAAGATAAAAGACTAAAATATCCTTAATTATGCCCCACTATTTCTTATGTAGAGGATTTCGCTAGGGACTCAAGAATGGGTTCGACACATCTATGGTAAACGAACCATCGGTGTTCGAGCCATCGAAGTTCTACTGTATATAGTATCAGATTCATTTGGATAAGTTGCGTAGTAATACTGTGTTTAAGTAGTTAACTCATATGCGAATGAATAATTAATTTAGACACACCCATTCCTGACTTTTGACCAATCGTATTACTTGCTATAATTTATTCCTAAAGTAGTATATAGACGGATCCAATGTTTTGACACTTGACCTTGTTTACATGCCATTGCGCATGCGCAAAACTACTTTTCCTTTTAATAACGATCTGTCGTGGTTGGCAAAAAGCCCCTGGTTCCATATAAACACATTGTAAATAGGTTTAATATTACGGACATATTTAAGTTGACTGTCACAGAAAATCGATCGAATACACTTTTAATGAGTGGATAAATATATTTTAGAGTTCATTCAAGCATCTTCCCCGTTTATTCACTCGTTTTTCGCATTTTAAATACAAATAATTAAGACCGCCCCGCCTCGTTACCTGCATAAGTTTAATAGGTAATTTAATCATCAAAACATCCTCAAATCTTCTAGAAACCAATAATTACTAGCTAAGACAGTAGAAGTAAAACAAAGATCAGGAATTGATACAATTAACTTACTCCATCCATAAAAGGCACCAAAGGGAAAGAAATACAAACATTAAGCGACCAGACCATAATGGAAACCTAAACAAAGGAAGGCCATATGGACAGTTACTTTCCCACAAAATGGCCATATGGCCATCCAAAATTAAAAGACACAAGTGATACACACAGTAAGTAACAAACAACAACATAAATAAATCGCCACAGAAGAGCCGCCTTGGAACGGTCAGTGGAAGATTTCCACTGGGGGGCTTAAATCGATTTTACGTGGCCACAATCCTCGCCCTTACTTCCGTCGCGATGTAGACAAAAACGTTTTGTTCAGTCCGCATGAAGGCCTCCTAACTCATCAGTGCAACATCTCCGTGAACACAAAAATCAAAGAACCACAGAGGTGAGACAACGGTGAGGACTCGACAGCAAGAAACCACTGAAATGCTGGAGCAAAAGAAAACCAACAGTTAGACTCCGATGAGCCCGACCAGAGACAGAGCATCAGGCACCAACCAACATTATCTCTTTAATTTTCAATAAGCCTTTACGTTGGAGCCGTCATAGAATCTGAGGCCTGACCCACCGGCGTGCAATTAAAGAGGGAAGCAAAGTTGCCAACCGTGATTGGGTTAACTACCATGCATGCAGTCTGTCGTATAATATCCATGTTGTACCCAATCTTTTTATATCGAAGAATGATTTTACGAAATTGGGTGCTGAAGTCATTGCGGTTATATATTTTTCTGAATTTATATACTAAGTCACCATAAAATTCGGGTTCCGATAGACCTTGTTGCCAGGTCTATTTTAGAAGTTTAACGATTAATTTTGTCGTTTCGATTTCAAACAAAATACAAGTTAAGAGAAAATAACATCGCATTTACAATGGCGATAAACGACCAAAGACGTTTTCTGCCAACTACCGGTAAGTCCCGGCAAATAGTATTATTGAGTGATGATGTAGTGTTGGGATGTGTCTATACGATGGGGGTTCTGGTAACTTCCACATCGCGCACACATGTGCATGCATGTCGCGCACACATGTGTATGCATGTCGCACATACATGTGCATGCATGTGGGGTTCTGGCGCACAGCGCACATACATACACATGTATATGCGATGTGGGGCACATACAATCTCCCTCTCACTCTAAGGCTCCAGCTGGAGGGAACCGCCCCCCCCCCCCCCCCCAGGCGGGCTCCTCTAGCGTGGTACCCGACGTAAAAAATTAGAGCGAATAATTTAGAAATACTTAAATATAAGGATTATAAAGAAACAAAATGCAAGAGCCTATTGACCCCCGCAAATGCTACAGGGATCTCTTCTACAAAGCCCTTGCTCAAGACCCACGCTTCGATGAGCAGCGCAGCCGTGATTTCGCCCAACGAATTTAACGCAGCGATTACCTGGTGTGCGGAATCAGCCGGCGCTTACAGCCGCCATTGGGACTCTCCGATGTTCGTGAATATCTACAGCGCCCGTTGTGGCACCGTCCTGGCCAACATTGACCCCATAAACACAATACTGAGCAAGGTAGAGGGTGAAGGGTGGGCCCTAGACAGGCTTGCTGCAGGGGATTTGCTTCCGGATGTTTTTGGCGATATGACGGCAACTGAGCTGTGTCCCCGGCCGGGAAGACCGAACGCGACGAGGTAACGCGCCGTCTTAGCCAAAAAAGTCATAGAAAAAACTTCCACCCTCTTTGCCTGTCCCCGATGCCACAGACGAAACCATACTTACCACCAGGTTAAGATCGGCGCCGGAGATGAGCCATCAACCTTTATATGCACCTGCAAAGAATCTGGAGAACACTATGAGGGGTTCTCGTAAATAGATTCAATTCCTGCGAGCCGCGGGGGCCAGCTGACTGATAAGGTGGTCGATGATTTAGACAATATTTATATATATATATATAGACTATAAAGAGAACACAATGCAGGAGTGTGCTTGGATCAAGGTCAGAACAAATTAAGTTTGTGGGAAGAGATGTAGGGGAATCTACTGTGCTGCCCACAACACTGCTAATTCATGAAACACAATGCGGGAGTGTGCATGGATCAGGATCGGAACAACGGAAGCTTGTGGGAGGAGATGTCGTGGAACCTACTGTGGTATGCACAGCGCCGTTTTCTCCAGAGGCGGGGGTCTCTGGATCTGTCGGGGTTGTGTGGTGGCTGTGAAGACCACCACCCCCCCCCCCCACCCCGTGAGCTGTGTAAACCATGCGGCGCTACCATCGCCTATAACCAGTACTACCATAAGAAGCACTATGCTTAAAGTTTCCAAAAAGGAGCGAGACGACTTTCCAGGATAAATTTCAGTTAGAAGAATATCAACACATAGGTATACGCAGTATATGTTTGAGAAATACCAATACGTAGGTATTATGAATTATAGCTATTAGAGAAATATCAATTAGAGAAATATCAACACATAGTCATATGAAGTATACTTATTAGAGTAATATTAATACGTAGGTATTATGAATTATAGCTATTAGAGAAATATCAATTAGAGAAATACCAATACATAAAGATATGAAGTTACAGCTATTATGGGTGAATTCATAGCGAAGGTACTGGCAGAAATATCTGAAGATTATTCGACCCTCAAACAAAACATCTTGGATGAGCCTATCCCAGACTCTGTCAAAGGGCGCCTGTTAAAACCCTTACAGCCTAAAAAATATCGGCCTATCCCACCACCACGCAAAAAGAAGACCGCCAAGAGAAAAACCATTGAAGGGGAATTTGGCCCTATCTCCCGCGAGAAAGTCCTGAAATCCGTCAGGAATATCAGGATGAGATCCTGGATTTGTTTACATCTGCTGAGCAACAGCTAGTCTTCAGGCAGACCCCATGGGTTATTGGTGACTCCTTAAGGGACTGGCAGATGGACGTGCCTGCCAATAATAGTGCAGACCCTAGGGTATTCCTCGAGTCTGTGGTGCCACAAATCAGTATCAAGCTCGAGGAAGAGATCGAGGCTCTATCGGGGGGGGGGGGGGGGGGTGAAATTCCAGATGGCTCTCAAGATTCAACTTCGGAAGGACAACCCAGACGGTAGTGTGGAGTACACAAGCCCCGTGCTGCGACACAAACAGGAGGCCCTTCTCCAGGCCAGCGAAATCAAGGGGGCTCTCGATAAAACCTTCCCACAGATCCAAGAACACTCGAAAAGTGGACACAGAGAGGGTCTGACTGGGTTGTAGATCAGGTATAGACCCTTTGGCTTGACATTGCTAGATATCAACCTCTTCGAGGCTGGTCCTACATCCAGCTACCGGCGGAAGTTCGGGTTGAGAAGGCGGTAATCAATCCTAAGAACAAGGATGAAAATAATGACTGCTTTGAAATTGCAGTTCTGATGGATCTCTTTCTGGTGGGTAATCATCCCGAGAGGCCTAGTAAGTACGTCGGCCATCACCTAAATCTCGAGGGGGTAGATACCTTAACCCCCTCATCCAGATCCCTCGAGTCGTGCGACTGAACGATCTCGCCATCAACGTCTTTGGATGGGACAAGGGGCCCACAAATCTCTTTATCAGTAAGCAGTCCCGAGACATCCGGCGGACAAATCTCCTTCTCTTTGGTAGCTCTTTACGAGCCCACTACGCCTGCATCAGGCATTTAACCCGCTTCCCCTACGACCAGAGCAAACACAAAGAGAAGAAACTTTTCTGTGAGCTTTGCCTCCACGGCTACTCACGGGAGGACCTCCTCATCGCCCACCGCCAAGACTGCGAGGGGATCACCAAAACCCCTCGGCGGATCGAGATGACAGAAGAGGGTAAGGACAAGCTCACCTTCCAGAACCACCACAAGCAGAAACCAACCCCATTTGTCATCTATGCAGACTTTGAGGCTCTCACCACAAAGATCGATGGCCCCGAACTCTCCAAAGCAACACCAGACGAACACAACAGCATGAGGCTTGCAGCTACAGCCATATCGTGGTGCGGTATGATGGAACAACAAAACCCCCCGTCGAGTATCGCGGCCCAAATGCAGCATAGCACTTCTTAAATTCACTCCAGAAGGAGGCGCGCGAGATTAAGAGCGTGTTAGCTAACCCTAAACTCATAAGGATGACACGAAAGGACTGGCGGGCCCATAACAAAGCCGCGAATTGCTATATATGCGAAAAACCGCTAGACGGTGACTCTGTCCGCGACCACTGTCAAATCACAGGTAAATATCGAGGGGCAGCCCACAACGCTTGCAACCTTAAGCTGAGGCTAAGCCAAAAGACCACCAACATTCACGTGGTGTTCCACAACCTCAGGGGTACGACTCCCATCTGCTTATGCAGGCTATCTCGAAGGTCGCTGGCAGAGTCTCCTGCATCCCTAACAACACAGAAAAATACAAAATACATCTTCTTTCTCGGGCAGCTCCGTTTCATCGATAGCGCCCAGTTCCTGCTAGCTTCCCTTGACAAGCTGGTGGCGGCAAACCAGTCGGAATCTTTCAAGATCACATCCTACTACAAATCAGACCAGCAGAGACTGCAGCTCTTGACCCGGAAGGGTGTCTACCCCTACGAGTATATGGACTTCTGGTATCGCTGTACCGAGGCCAAGCTTTCTACGAAAGAGGCATTCTACAGCAAGCTCGCAAACGAGCCAACAGCGACGACGACTATGCCCATGCACAGAGAGTATGGAAGGTGTGTGGGTGTGGGACCCTGGGGGACTACCACAACCTCTACAATCGCACAGATGTTCTCCTGTTGGCAGACGTCTTTGAGGAATTCCGAAAGGCCTGCCTAACACAGTATGGCTTAGACCCATTACACTACTACACCAGTCCGGGGCCTTCATTGGACGCTCTTCTCAAGAAGACAGGAGTGGAGCTCTAGTTACTCACAGATTATGACCATCACTTGTTCATCGAGAAGGGGAAGCGTGGAGGCATCTCAATGGTCTCAAAGCGCTATGCCAATGTCAACAATCCTCTGGTCGAGGATTACGACCCTGAAAAGCCTAGTAGCCTCATCCTCTACCAAGATGCGAACAATCTCTATGGTTAGGCTATGAGTCAGCATCTCCCCACTAAAGGCTTTCGGTAGTTGGGTGCATCGGAATGCCAACAGCTCGCAAAAACCTGCACCTGCAGATAGTCAAGAGGGCTACATCCTAGAGGTGGGTTTGGAGTATCGAACAGAGCTGCACAAGGCACACAACGCCTACCCGCTAGCACAAGAACGCATTGTGGTCCAGAAGGAGTGGATGTCTGAGTATCAGCACGGACTCTTGGGTGGCGTTTGGGGGGGGGGGGGGGGCTACTGAGGTCGAAAAGCTGGTCCCTAACCTCCGCAACAAGGACCACTATGTGCTCCACCATCGGAATCTCCAGCGATACATGTCTCTGGGTATGCGTCTGACCAAGATTCATCGCGCCCTCCGGTTCCAGCAGAGCCCCTGGATGGAGCCCTACATCCGGATGAATACCGAGCTCCGGCAAAAAGGCCACTAATGACTTTGAGAAGGATCTCTACAAGCTCATGAACAATTCGGTCTTCGGCAAGACGATGGAGAACTTCCGCAGGCTTGTCGACGTCAAGCTTGTCCGCGCCAACGAGGAAGATAAACTCAGGCGTCTCATCGCCAGCCCGACCTTTGCCAGAGCCAACATCTTCGACGATGATCTTGCAGCAATCCAGATGCATAAGAGCCGTCTAGAGCGCCTCTATTCCTCTAACTGAAATTTATCCTGGAAAGTCGTCTCGCTTCTTTTTGGACACTTTTAGCATAGCGCTTCTTATGGTAGTACTGGTTATAGGCGGTGGTAGCGCCGCATGGTTTACACAGCTCAATGGGGGGCTTCACAGCCACCCCACAACCCCGACAGATCCAGAGACCCCCACCTCTAGAGAAAATGGCGCTGTGGATACCACAGTAGGTTCCTCGACATCTCCTCCCTCAAGCTTCCGTTGTTACGATCCTGATCAATGCACACTCCCGCATTGTGTTTCTGGAATTAGCAGTGTTGTGGGCAGCACAATAGATTCTTCAACATCTCTTCCCACAAACTTCATTTGTTCTGACCTTGATCTAAGCACACTCCTGCAGTGTGTTCTCTTTATAGTCTATATATATATATATAAATATTGTCTCATAGTGTTCTCCACATTCTTTGCAGGTGCATATAAAGGTAGATGGCTCGTCTCCGGCGCCGATCGGAACCTGGCGGTACGTATGGTTTCGCCTGTGGTAACGGGGACAGCCGAAGAGGATGGAAGTTTTTTCTATGACTCTTTGGCTAAGACGGCGCGTTACCTCGTCGCGTTCGGTCTTCCCGGCCGGGGGACACAGCTCAGTTGCCGTCATATCACCAAACACATCCGGATGCAAATCCCCTGCGGGAAGCCTATCTAGGGCCCATCCACCACCCTCTACCTTGCTCAGTATTGTGCCTATGGGGTCAATGTTGCCCAGGACGGTGCCACAGTGGGCGCTGTAGATATTGACGGACATCGGAGAGTCCAACTGACGGCTGTAAGCATCGGCTGATTCCGCACACCGGGTAATCGCTGCGTTGTAGCACCCGCGTTCAATTCGTTGGGCGAGATCACGGCTGCGCTGCTCGTCGAAGCATTGGTCTTGAGCAAGGTTTTTGTAGAAGAGATCCCTGTAGTATTTGCAGGGGTGAAAAGGCGCTTGCATTCTGTTTCTTTTCAATCCGTATATTTAAGTATTTCTGAATTATTCGCTATAATTATTTTTAAGTCGGGCACCACGCTAGAGGGGCCCGCCTAAGGGGTGGGGGTGGGCGGGCCCCTCCCGCTGGTGCCTTTGAGTGGGAGGGACATAGTATGTGCCCCGCATCGCATATACATGTGCATGTATGTGCGTTGTGCGCCAGAACCCCACATGCATGCACGTATGTGCGACATGCATGCACATGTGTCCGCGACATGCAAGCACATGTGTGCGCGATGTGAAAGTTGCCCAGAACCCCCATCGTATATACTACTCCTAAAGAGAGAGTGGATAAAAAATGAATGTCAAAATGATGTAGATCCTGATTGGACGGCCTTTCAAGAAACCATCTGATAAGGAACTACCTGTTTGCAAACGTCGGTATTGTCGTGGACAACAGGATTAGGATTAAGATTGGTTACAAATTGAAGACGGTGTCATTTGACTTTCATAAAATTCGTTAATTTCGTAGCAATTTTATTTACTTTTTGAAACTTTAGCACACGAGGGCTACCCAGCAATGCTGGCGCGACCTGACGTTTTTATTTCAACAAGGTCACTGGCGACACCAGTCATTTAAGCTATTGTACCTGTACATGACCCCGTGATTATGCCTTGTCGAAACGAATTACAAGGAAAGAATTGAAGGATGATGCACAAGAGTTTCTGATGGTGCTTAATAACATAACACAGACAGTGGGCACCCATCAGAACCACCTCTTTTCGGTGGTTCTAATGAGCACCAACAACCCATGTCACACAGCAAGTATAAAGAAATGATGTATATCCCCGTAAACCCCAGTTTTGTCTATGTGAAGTGGGGTTTGGCAGGGTTTTCATTACATGGACTTGTTAACCTGATGTGTGTTTATGTCCCCGGTAGCGATACCGGGGACTATAAGAATCTTATATGGGTGTAAGGGGTGGATGGAAAAATCCGTTCCGAGGGTCACTGTCCGGCATCACGAGGCTTGCCGAGTGATGCCGGACAGTGATCCCGAGGGACGGATTTTTCTATCCACCCCTCACACCCATATAGGATTCTTTTTCTTGCATACCTTCCATTTCTATTGCGAATTTTTTATGCTGCAGTCACTTCGGTTACCGACGTCCGCCATTTTGTGATGACACAACAGGAATGTTTAGTGACGTCACGCACGACGACACGCATGAGGTTGTAATCAACCAGTGCATTTATCAAACACGCGATTATATTCGATTTGGGGTCGGAACACCAGGGTCAGAACATTAATTTCTATCCCAGGGTAAAATCACGGATTTCCTAGTCTGGTGTGCAAGAAATATTGTTTTTGCCCTGTCTGTTTGTTGGTTTGTTTGTTGGTTTATACGTGGACAACTTTAACATTTGTCATAACTTTTGACCGTTGGGGTTAGAGTATTATATTTGGCATGAAGGTTCCTTTGACAAGAGCTTCACATTCATGCAGAAAAAAATGACCTGTAACCTTGACCGTTGACCTACTTAAAAGAAAAAAAACATTGGTCATAACTTTTGAACTGCTTGAGATACAGCCTTCATATTTGACATGTATGTTCCTTCTGACAAAAGCTTTACATCCATGCAAAAAAATGACCTGTGACCTTGACCTTTGACCTAATTAAAATAAAAAAAATATCATTTTGGTCATAACTTTTGAACCATTTGAGATACAGCCTTCATATTTTGCATGTAGGTTCCTTGTGACAAGGGCTTTACATTCACACAAATAAATTGACTTTGACCTGTGACCTTGACCTTTGACCTACAGCGCAGAAAAATTTAATATTGGTCACAACTTTTGAACCGTTTGAGGTACAGCCTTCATATTTGGCATGTAGGTTTCTTGTAACAAGAGCTTTATAATTTTGCAAAAAATTTTGACCTTTGACCTATTTAAAAGAAAAATTAACATTTTGGTCATAACTTTCCAACCGTTTGGGATAGGACCTTGATATTTGGTATGTAAGTTCTTTGTGTTAAGAGCGTTACATCCATGCAATTTTTTACCATGACCTTGACCTTTGACCTACCTAAAAGAACAAATAAAATTGTTCATAACTTTTGAATCGTTTACGACAGAGCCTTCATATTTGGCATGTAGGTTCCTTGTGAAAAGAGCTTTACATTCATGCAATTTTTTTTAACCTGGACGTATGACCTACTTTAAAGAAAAAAATACTAATGTTCATCACTTTCGAACCGTTTAAGATAGAGCCTTCATATTGGGCATGTAAGTTCCTTGTACCAAGGGCTTCCCACTCAAACCAAAAATCTTGACCTGTGACCTTGACTTTGAACTGTGCCCAACTTTGAAAAAAATGGCCATGCCCGGGGACATAGTAGTGTTTCACAAACACATCTTGTTTTTCTTTTAATATTAATTACAACATTTTCCAAAACAAATATTGTTAACATCTAAACAATATTTTCACTATAAGCCTATGAGTGATCTCATTTTAAAAGCCCGTTCTATAAAATTACTGAGATTTTTAATAGTGTTGCTTTTTTCTTTAGCAAGTAGTTCAATAAATTTTTGCATGTTCGGTCTCCGCCAGTAGTATTGTTTAATATACGTTTTTCAAAGATCATTATAACTGGAGCATTCCAAAATGAAGTGATACTCGTCTTCGAGTACTTCACAAACCCTACATTTTCTGTTGTCTAGCGGTTTTTTGTTCCGTTTTGCCCATCTGCCCCGCTCTACTTCGAGCCTATGTGAAGATACCCTTAACCTGCATAGACTTCTACGATACTTTTCAACTTTTAATATTCCTAAATAGTTCTGATGCGTGAAGTTAGCTATATTTATATAAAATCTTGCTCTAGAAGAGATTTCCAGTCTTGCATGCCAGTCCTGGATAAATATATCTTTGACTCTAGTTCTGAAATTATATAAAAAATTCTGTATATTACCCACCCCTTGGGCGTTCCAAACCTCCAAAAATCCTAATCGGCTCAATAAATGTTTAACAGAGGATGCCCAATTTTGCTTGTTTGGATGCAACTCGAGGTCGTTGAACATCATATTATATATACATTTCACATATTTTTGTTCGTCAGTACACACGATTTTCAACCAAAACTTAACAACACTAATGTACCTACGCGCTTGATAATCAATACGACCTAGCTCACCATATATAAAATCGTTCTGCGTTGACTGCTTTACACCTAACATTCTTGAGCAAAATTGCATATGAACTGTTTCTATAGCTTTTGCTGAATGAAACCCCGAGACCTCAGAAGCGTAATTTAAAATAAGAGTGATGAGTTTGTCAAAAAGGTATAAAATATGAACCGTGCTCAGCGTAGTAAAGTTGTATAAATATTTATTAAGTGTAAATATTGCTTTTAATGCTTGTCCGGAAAGGGTTTTTTTGTGTTTCAAATGAAGAACCTCCAGACCTAAAAACTATTCCTAAGTAGAAAAATTTATTAACAATTTCAACTATCTTGCCATTATATTTAAATTGCAAAGTTCCAGGCAATTGTCCCCCTTTTCTGAAAACAAGGACCTTCTTTTTATTAATATTGACATCCAATTGCCACCTGCGACAATATTCTTCGAGTACACTCAAAGATTTCTGTAATTCCTCAGGTGTAGCTCCAAAAAGAATGATATCATCTGCGTATAGAAGCAGTAAAAGTTTGATCATACCTAAGTCGATTCCATTTATCCCATTTTCTTCTAACTCTTGTTCTAAATCGTTTTTATCATATGACGTCGCGTCTGAGAGTGTAATAACGCCATGTAATATTTTCGATAATCCACTAGTGGATTAAATATGCAAATTAGCTAGGTACGTCCCGTAACGTTACATGTACGACGTCCTTAACGACGTCGCGTTTACTAATGGCGGAATATTGATATTTTTGTAAACAATCGTGAATAAAATACGTTTTAAACGTCATATGATAAGTAGAATCTTGCATTCGTGCTCATGTATTATTGAATTTATTAAACTCGTTGAGGAAAAGGGATAAGATGCCGAACTCGTTTAATAAATTCAATAATACATGAACACTCATGTAAGATCCTCTATATATACATAGCGAACAGAAATGGTGAGAGACACTCACCCTGTCGCACCCCTATATTGCATGAAAAAGCTTCGCTGAGTGTGTGTGTTTTTATTGTTGACCCTTGATTTAACATTGCTATAAATTGATCTTATCATATCTAGCATCTGTCCTCTTACCCCAGTTTTAGTTAAGAAATAGATCAGCTCTAACTGTGATTTGTTGTGTAATAAATCACAGTTTGGAGGTCGGTTGTAAAGTAGACAAATCACGAGCGCGTAGACAAACTGTGATTTATTACCCAACAAATCACTGGCTAGAGCTGATCTATTTCGATTCTAACACGCTGAAAATCGGCAATAATGTTGTTGTTTCCTTCAAAATCTCACAACTTTTCGCCATTGTTAGAAGAAATCTCGCTAAAATTAACGACTGAAACACATGCATTTATATCTTTTTCTAACGTTTTCGATGCGAGAAAATGACGTTACACCGTCCAACGTCAAGGAAATTGACTAGTGACGTCATAAATTTGCAGTTTTAATGAGGTCACTCGTCACGCTCTCCTTTGCCGTGATTTGTTGTAGAATAAAACACAGTTATTTACCATTGCCTATATAGGCGCGCTGTGTTAGAATTAACCACAAAGTGTCCCTGTCGACGTACATGTAATCAAATGCTTTAGTGAAGTCCCCGAAACAACAGTCGTAGATATCTATTTTCGTTTAAGCAATGCGTGATAATACCGTTTAATACAAAAATGTTATCAACTGTGCCCATATGTTTTCTGAAACCCGCTTGTGCTTCAATGTAAACATTATAATTTTCAGCTCACTAGTTTATTAAGCCTGTTGTTAAATATTCACGTAAATAATTTACCTAAAGTACTTAACAGTGTTATGCCCCTGTAGTTAGATACTTCATTAATGTCCCCTTTTTTTGACAATTGGTACAATGAATCCCTCAGACCATTCTTTTGGAAAGTAACCTATTTGAAATAATCTGTTGAAAAGAGCATGCAACTAGTTAATCAATGTAACCGATCCATGTTTGAAAAATTCATTTAACAGTAAGTCCGGTCCTGAGCTTGCGCCATTGCGTAATTGTTTAATTGCAGTTAATAATCATCTTTTAATATCTCTGAGTTCAATTCGTCGAACATGATTTGAAATTCTCCACTTACATAACGTTCGTTATAATACAAAATAGCATCATCTACTTGAAAAAATATATCTTCGGGGTCATTTATCGCTTTAAAATAATCGGCAAACTGTTTTGAGTTAATGGAATGTTTGCTATTTAACGTCCCCGTTAGCACTGTATAGGTCATTTGGAGACGTCACTTCCAATGTTATGTGACTTTCAGCTCTGCGTGGAAGCATCATGCAGCCCATCTATTTATTCAAGCCTCTATGGGCGGGGGCAGGTGGACTGTGCTCGTACACTTTGGCATTCGCAAACAGAATTTACATAATCATACGTCACATTACCCGATGTCTGATCAGCTCTACTGTGCTTGCTTAAAGTTAAACGAACATTTCGATTCACAGTTCAGGACTATTTTTCCTTACCTACACTAAGAGACGATCGACCCACCAGTACTCTCAGTGCTTTGATATTACTAATTAATCTTACACCTTAGCATCAACAACTACAACTGAAACACTTGGGATTGCGCTTGATATTTAACATTACGAAACCATGCCTATACAAAAACATTGTGATCTTTATCGCCGAAAAAAAAAATGAAAATTTTAAGATGAAAAATTGTGATTTATTTCGTATTTCTTCTCAAAATATAGATTGTGAGTACTCGTTAGAACCGCCTCAGCGAGGCGGTTCTTACGAGTACTCACAATCTATATTTTTAGAGCAGAAATAAGAAAAATAAGGTTTACCCCTGTAAACCCCAGTTTTACTGTATAAAAGTGGGGTTCAAGGGCGTCAAAATTATATAGGCGTGTTTTCGTGATGACAAATATATAAATAAAATAAGTATTATACTAAATAAATAAGAAAGGGCTTCCGGCGTATCCAATTATTGGTCGGCTCGATATAAATTGAATATTCTTGAATGGGTCATAAATAAATAAATAACCAAAAGGTTTATATACATTGGCGGTCCGACTCGCCCCGTTTTTCCTGGGCAGGCTAAGAACCTCAAAGCGATTTACCAGTATAGTAGTGTCAGCTCTGCTTGGAAGCATCATGCAGTCCAATCTATGTCTTCAAGCCCGGCGGGGACCGACATAATTAAGTAAACAATTATGTAACTTTATTACGGGAAATGAAAGAGCATACGTGTTTCAATCAGGTACATTTTAAAGAAAACATTATACTCAACCAAACACATACATATACAAATAAATTGATAAATTTAAAATATAGCTATTCATACACTAAATTAGCTATGAATGAATAAAGGTATGGATAATGTGTGTTTGTTTGATTTGAGATTTAACGTCCCCGTCAACACTTTATAGCTGATTTTGGAGACGTTGCTTCTAATGTTGTGGGACTTTAACCCGACATTGAGATGAAAAGACATCTCATGCCTTGTCGCCCAATTAAACCAATAGGGTATAAGCATGGGCAGGCTTAGATCCTCTAAGCGGTTTACCAGTACTCGTGAGCGGTCGGTTTCAGCTCTGCGTGGGAGCATCATGCAGCCCATCTATTTCTTCAAGCCCCGATGGGCGGGGGCCGTAAAGGTATGGATGAATGAATGTCACACCCCACAGCACCACGTGAACTTTTCCGTGGAATGAATACCCCCCTATACCCCACTTTATATGGAGAAAACTGGGGTTTACTGGGGTATACATCATTTTTCGTATTTCTGCTCCAAGACATAGGTTGTGGGTACTCGTTAGAATCGCCTCAATGGGGCGGTTCTAACGAGCACCCAAACCTATGTTTGCAGTATAAATAAGAAAAATATCACGGATTTTCAATAGAAAAGTAGCCATTTTGGAGATCTGGAAAAAAATGCACTACTTCGCACGGGTGTGTTATCGTAATGGGCTATTCATACACTAAATTAGCTATGAATTAATTTTTTTTTTTGTTGTTTTACGGCCCTTTCAAGATAATTTCACTCATATCGAGCCGATCGTTAATCAGAGGTGGGCGAAAACCGGAGTACCTGGAGAAAAACCACCTGATCTTCCGATGTAGAACTTGGGGTCTCATATATGACCCGAGCGAGGCTCGAACCACAGCGGTGAGAGGCCTAATGATCAAGAGTCAGAATAAAGGCATGGATGAATGAATGTCACACCCCATAGATAAGAAATCTATCATAACGGTTACTTACTGCAGAAGTCGTCCGACACATTTTTTCGGCGTAGTGTATAAGCTGGCTTTTGACCTACTTATTGATATTAGTCTCGATTGAATAAATTGTAATTTGCGATTGGTTGAAAATGTGTATACTGCTGCAAAAAAGTAACTACTACATAACTACTGTAATTTTTCACTTAACATTACAACCTAGTCAATTTAAACCCAACAATGGTGTCATAAATTATATGATTTTATATGCCATGTTTCACCACAAATTATTCCTTGCGCTACAATATTACAAAGCTTGTTTCATTTGAAAGCAATTAGGTAAGACTGATGTGAATGCAATGTTCAAGTAAGCCTTGTTTCTTACAATAATGTCACTAAGTCATAAAAGTGCATTAATATTCTTGTCTACAGCTGACCTGGTCCAACAGCAGGCTGGTCTTTAAGGATTAAATATTGACAACACTGATAGAAAACAGTGTAAAACCTGAGCAGACTGCTGAGCATACGACGCATTGATCTGGGTATACCCGTCGCATGATGCAGCTGATTCATATGAAATGCTCAATCGTCAAGTCGACTGCTTCAAAAGTTTGTATTACGCTTACAGGATAACTAATACGCTTGTACAATTTGGATTACTGCGCCAAACCGGACTACATTTTGTGCGGACTCATATTTCTATGGCGGTCAAAGCCGGAAGAAAAAGCCTGAATTACTTTAAACGTGCAGCACAGCAAGAATAGGCAGATGGAATCTGTCATTAAAAAACAGGCAAGTAAGAGGTTTAAAAACAAAAACAAACACACACACACAAACACACACACACAAAGAAAAAAACAATACCAGTAAAACAGTTGCAACGAAATAAATCATTACAGACAAGCTTGACAGCCCCCGCCCATCGGGGCTTGAAGAAATAGAGATGGGCTGCATGATGCGTCCACGCAGAGCTGAAACTGACCGCACACATGTACTGGTAAACCGCTTAGAGGATCTTAGCCTGCCCAGGCAAAGCTGTGCGAGTCGGTCCGTCCATCCTTACAAACCCTATTGGTTTCATTGGGCGAAAGGGCTTGAGAAGTCATATTTCACCTCAATGTCGGGTAAAAGTCTCACAAAATTGGATGCAACGTCTCCAAAATGACCTATACAGTGTTGGCGGGGACGTTAAACCTCAAATCAAAGAAACAAACAAAAAGCTTGTAATTCTGTACAGTGTAAGTCAATGCCCAAAGGCTAAGTGAACAAGGGGCGTTCAACAAGTTCAACGGGCTGCTCTCAACTATTAAAGTCGATAATATACGGAATTATCATGTGCCTTTTATTGATGTGCAAAATGGAATGTAAAATCGAATGTTTTGTAGAGGTCCTCTAGTTGAACCTTCCCAGCAGGCACATGACGTAATTGTGACGTCACATCAACGTCAGTGCGACGTCATGGTGTTGCAAGGTCACATCTACGTCGGTGCATGGTACACAAATTGATCCTGACGTTTATTACAATCAGCCTGCTTGTGCTTATTCTTCCATTTGTTTGTTTTATTTTACTCCGACTTGCAAACACTGAAAATTTGACTCCCCCGCCCATCAAGGCTTGAAGAAATATATGGGCTGCATGATGCTTCCACGCAGAGCTGAAACCGACCCGCACACGAGTACTGGTAAACAGCTTAGAGAAACTAAGCCTGTCCAGGCAAAGCGGTGCGAGTCGACCCGTCCATGCTTATAAACCCTATTGGTTTCATTGGGCGACAGGGTTTGAGATGTCATTTCATCTCAGCGTCGGGTAAAAGTCCCACAAAATTGGAAGCAACGTCTCTAAAATGACCTTTACAGTGTTGACGGGGACGTTTAACATCAACTCAAACAAACAAATCAGAAACAACTGGGCCTACGATGAAATCTGGTATTCATGTGACTTATTCTTCCACAGACGTGTTCAAGTTTTTTTTTTTTTTTTTTTTTTTTTTTTTTTACAAAAGGTTTTGCTTCCTTAATCGTGTAATTTTTTGCGTCAAATTCATGTAGAGTTTTATATGTCAGTTCAGTCGTTTTATCAATCGTCAGAAACACATTTTTGGTGTGGCAAAATTGAAAAAGTATTTACTACTAATCCATTTAACTCAGCGTATGACTGGCGGTATTCGACTGTGGGGAACGTGAAGCACTTTTTTGTATTCGACTGTAAAGGTGTGAATCCTTGCCCCAGATCAATTTCTGTTGTTTAGAATAATAATCGACTTATCACTAGGTCGTTTTTCTTTTATTGGGCGAATTTTATTTGTAGATATATAGAAGTACATTAATTAATTTATACTAACTATGAAAAATATACCTCCTAGATCCCTTTCTGTTAATCAATTTTACATAATTACCCAGTGGATCCGAATGTTATTTAGTGGGCGTGGTTTAGAATGCATTAAAGTTTAAGCATATTTCCTAGTGGTTTAAAGAGTAACTGTTGGATTAAAACTATGCTACTAATAGTTGAATTCGAATATATTTATATTAAATTGATGTGACGATATCATTAATTTAACAGCAATCTGATAATTTGCTTTATTAATTGATTATCTTGTATTACACCAGGTCAACCAATATTCAAAAATCATAAATCATGTTTTTAATTGCATCAATTAATAAAATTGTCATTAATCAAGTAATTTCGTATTGGCCAAGTTACAGGTCCTCGGTCAGCTGTATTGGCCTCGGCCTTCGGCCTCGTGCCAATGCAGCAGACCTAGGACCTGTAACTGGGCAATTACGAAATTATTTGATTAATAACATTATAATATAGCCAATAATTAGGTTGCAATATGAGTGTCTTCCCTGAGACATAATAGTTTAGTTGACAAGTAAAAGCTTTAGTAAAGATTTTCATTCATATTTTTAAGGTCGATTGTCCACCCATTTTTTTATTAATTTTAGGTTTAACGTCCCCGTCAGCAGCGTAAAGGTCATTTGGAGTGGTTGTTTCCAATATTATGGGACATTTTACCCGACATTAAAATGAAATGACACCTCAAGCCCTGCTGCCAAATGAAACCAATTTAGGGTTTATATGCATGGAACAGCACCACTTTTCCTGGGTAGGCTTAGAACCTCTATGTAGTTTACCCGTACTCATGTGCGGTCGGTTTTAGCTCTGCGTGGAAGCATCATGCAGCCCAAACCAGTTCTTCAAGACCCATTGGGCGGGGGCAGTCGACCATGTTACCAAGCACAAGATCTTTTTCAGCGCTAAAGTCCACATGACTATCACTGATTTGTTGGCTTCGCAGTGGGGTCAGAGTGTTGCGTAATATGGTTAGCTGTACAATCTGGGCTTGAACCATGCATGTGTTGGGTTTGGAAACAGTGTAGGTCAAGATTAGACGCCACAGAACGCGGCGTCTGATGAGGATCTATACTGTTTGCTTAGCTCACAATAATACAGAATATTTACATTTCCACTGTAAAGTCTAATGTAAACCTATAGAAAACAACATAGTTCATACTTCTATGAACGCATCAAGTTGCGTGATTTTCAGTGACGTCAAGTGACGTGATTCTATACCATGAGTCCCTACGGGCAATGGTGACGTCAACGCTGTTCCTCTCTTTGTAGAAAAAACAGCGTGCAAATGTTTTTCAGCTTTAAGAATTTGCCTTATGAGCATTTTTCGCCTAGTGATGATGGGCAAAGAATGTAAATATAGAAAATATACTTATTTTTCTGCTTTTCATGAAAGTATATGTGTGTGTGTGTGTGTGTGTGTGTGTGTGTGTGTGTGTGTGTGTGTGTGTGTGTGTGTGTGTGTGTGTGTGTGTGTGTGTGTGTGTGTGTGTGTGTGTGTGTGTGTGTGTGTGTGTGTGTGTGTGTGAATTCGGGTTTAACGTCGCTTTCAACAATTTTTCAGTCATATCACGACGGTGTCTGGTTGCGACAAGGAGCTCAATGCTCACGTTTATAGTTCTGCCTCACTGAAGTATCATGTCCCAGACACATTACATGATTCCACATCCAGTCACATTATTCTGACACTGGATCGACCAGTCCTAGCTCTACCCCGTAAATCCGAGTGCCAAGCGAGGAGCAGCTAGTACCATTTTTAACGACTTTGGTATGTCGAGGCGCGGGATCGAACCCGAGACCTCCCGTTCCCCGGAGCGGACACTCTACCAACTGAGCTATCGGGGCCGGTCATGAAAGTATAACAACAGCGAATCGCTAGCAGAGTTTACATGAACCCCTTCGTGGTTCAATTACTTTGCACGCGACCCACTGCGTTCATACTTTCATAAATAGAAAAAAAAATCATTTCTTAAATGTTCTTTAAACTGCACGTTACAAAGATGCATTCAATAAATGCGACTTTTAGAGTGTTCTTATTTCTTTCAAATTCCACATCTTTCAAGATACCACACATTACAGGTAAACATGTTATACTCATCTTGTTTAAATATATACTTCTTATTTACAGATGTGTCAAGAGGCCCCCGCACATCGGGGCTTGAAGACATAGATGGGCTGCATGATGCTTCCACGCAGAGCTGAAACCGCCCCGCACACGAGTACTGGTAAACCGCTTAGAGGACCTCAGCCTGCTCAGGCAAAGCGGTGCGAGTCCATGCTTATAAACCATATTGGTTTCATTGGGCGGCAGGGCTTGAGATGTCATTTCATCTCAATGTCGGGTAAAAATCCCACAAAATTGGAAGTGACGTCTCCAAAATGACATTTACAGTGTTGATGGGGACGTTAAACCACAAATCAAAGTGGAGCTGTAAGTGAAACTGACTAGGGTCCAGGCAGTGCCATCAAAGGAGTTGGATTTTTTTAAGGGCAGTAACTCTTAGAGTATTCTAGCTATAGTAACGTTACTTGCCATGTAATTGTGTAATGATACTGTGACCCTATACCTAAAGATAGAAGTCGATGCATTTGACGGTTTGTAAGTTATGAATAAAAAACGAAAGGGTATTACTATATGGCAACTGTCAATAACTTCAGCTTCATTTTCATTTGGATATCTATATTGGTTTTGAAATTTAGATGAAAACAAAAGACGAAAAAAGCTGATTTTTTTTCAAAAGGCAATAACTCTCAGAGTATTAGAGCTAGAGTTAAGTAACTTGCCATGAAATTGTTTAATGTTGTTGCGATCTTATGTTTAAAGGTTGAAAATGATGCGTTTGAAGGTTTGTAAGTTATAAAGAAAAAACATGACACTTGTTGATGGACAGATGGTCAGATGGACAAACAGGTGGACGGATGGACGGACGTGACGTACGGACGCACGGACGGACGGACGCACGGACGGACGGACAGACAGGGCACTACTATAGGGCAACTGTCAATGACTATAGGAAGGTTCATTTGAATATCTATAGCGGTTTTAAAATAAAGATGAAAAAAGACGGGAAAAAAGCTGAATTTTTAAGTTTTTCAAAGGGCCATAACTCTGAGAGTATTGAAGCTACAGTTATGTAACTTGCCATAAAATTGTGTAATGATAATGAAACCATATATTTAAAGTTTGAAGTTGATAGGTTTGACGGTTTGTAAGTTATTAAGAACAAGAGGACCAAGCTGGTTCTGTATCGCTCACCTGAGCTAACAGATTCAAAGTTTCAGGAAGTGCCAACCTTTTCTGAAGGATTAATGGAAGGACATGGTGATGACATGGTAAGCAATTTCTGCAAATCAAGTAGAATGTAACTCTATGATAAATAGGCTGACCTCACCAGTTTTCAAACTCATTCAAGCTTTTATTCCTGACTTGCTAAGAAGATCGGATATAAACTTAAGGGGCTATGGTGATGACAAGTTCAAAACTAAGCAATTAACTGCTGCAATCAAAGGGATGTTACTCTGTGACAAATAGGCAAACCTCACAAGTTTTCAAACTCCTCCGAGCTATAGCCTAAAGGTATAGGAGGAGTTGTCATTTAAAGATTTTTTTTTCTATTTTTAGCTCTGGCGACCATCTTGTTTATTGGAGCGATTTTAGCTATTTTGGAAGAGGGTCATATTCGCAACATTCCTGTGAAGTTTGACTGAAATTGGCCCAAGGGTTTAGGAGAAGTCACTAGACGCTCTATATATACCCTAGCCAAACCTCCTCAAGCCTCTACTGTGAGACCTGAATGAACAATTCACCATATTTGCATTATTTGCTGGCTCCCAGCTTGCACATTGTCAATATTGGAAAAACAGATAACCAGACCCCCTTGACCTTTAAAGGTCAGGGGGGGGGGTCTGGTTACCTGTTTTTCCATCACTGATAACCTTCAGACTAGGAACCAGCAGATAATGCAAATAAGGTGAATATATAAAATTTTGGCTTGCCCACCCATGTTTCCCTTAATGACCATACAAAGCCTGTCCAGGAACCGCGATGCGAGGCGGACCTTCCATGCTAATAAACCCTATTGGTTTCAATGGGCGACAGGGCTTGAGATGTAATTTCATCTCAATGTCGGGTAAAAGTCCCACAAAATTGGAAGCAACGTTTCCAAAATGATCTTTACAGTGTTGACGGGGACGTAAAACCTCACATCAAACAAAAAAAATGACCATACAGCACATCTGTAATTGCGTTTCTAGTGAATTCTGTAGTTTGTGCAGTGAATAGCTCCATTTAAGACAAGCATATCGTTAGGGCCAGTGTTTTACAAACACTTTTTTCTAGTTCAACGTTAAAAAATGACAAACCTTTTACATTGAAGGCATTGTTACATTTTTCGCTCGCATGAACAATATTCACGAACAACCCATTTACCACGGGTATTGGTATCAGCAAATGTTAAAGTTTCATGTCAAACTTTTGTCTTTTCAAAATATTTTAGTTTGGTCCCCATAAGACATTATATGTTGCCACGCCTGCTTCACGTTGTCATCCGTTTGTCTATTCATCCGTTTATTCATCTGTCTGTGCATACAAACCTACATGTTGACCCTAGAATATGTGTTCAAAACTCAAAAAAAGTAAAAGATATAGATTATCTTACACGAGTGGTCATTTCATATATTTATGAAACGAGCCTTCGGCGAGTTTCATAAATTTCATATGAAATGACCACGAGTGTAAGATTATGTTTATCATATGACCACTTTGAATTGGATTTAATCGCCTTTGAATTTGACAATTTCGCTTCAAAAAATGCATTGTTGACATGGACGTCGTCATGACGTTACTTGATCCCGCCAAAGTGTTATTACACATGTGGTCATACGATTTTTATTACACGACGTTATCCACTGCTTATCGACGACGTTATATGATAAAAAGTGTTCATTCATATTTGTTACGCGTATACTTGAGATCACATGCTTTTCAAGTTAGGTCGATTTTGACTGTGACCGTTGACTTTGACCTTAGCTTAGACAGGCGGGACACCGCGCTCTGCAATGTTATTTTTTTCTCACGAGACAGTTCAATTGTTTGAATACAGACAATTGTTGCTAAATCACTAGTGTAGCCCCTATTTCAAAACAACCTTCCAATTAAATCTACGCCGCGGGCCTCCGTGGCCTAGTCGATAAGAGCGCTGACTCTTAATTATTGGGTCTCTCACCGCTGTGGGTTCGAGCCTCGCTCGGGTCATATGTGAGACGCCAAGTTCTGCAACGGATGGTCAGGTCGTTTTTCTCCGGGTAATCCGGTTTTCGCCCACCTCTGATTAACGATCGGCTCGATATGAGTGAAATAATCTTGAAAGGGCCGTAAAACCAAAATAAAAAAAATCTACGCCGGATATCTTTTTTAAAGATATTTCTTGTTTTAATTGGTTTTGCTTTTCGGCTCATATCGATCATTAATCAGGGTTGGTCGAAAACCGAAGTACCCGGAGAAAACAAAAACTGACATTCCGTTGCAGAACTTGGCGTCTCACAAGTGACCCGAGTCAGGCTAGAACCACAACGGTGAAAGAGTCAGCGCTCTTACCCTTTCGACCACCGAGGCCCGTTTGATCAGATGGCATCTTCATCTGGTATGGATCTACACTGTTTGCAAAGTAAGCGGATGTCGTTTATATAATCTAGTAATCTCGCATGGATTTGGTTATGATTACCTCCCAGCAGGCACGCCTCGCGAGGGAAACGTCAAATCAACGTCGGTGCAACGTCACGACGTTGCACCGACGTAGATGTGACTTTGCATAAACGTCATGACGTTGAACCGACGTCGATGTGACGTCACAATTATGTCATGTGCCTGCTGGGCTAATTCGGAAAATAAGAAAATGTACAAAAAGAGTAGACCATACCTGTTGTATAAAGGCATCCTTTTTTAAACTGTAAAAATCTGTCATAATTTAATCCATGTATTGATGATAGTGTGTATCTTATACACAGTTATCCGTTTTACATTTCAAAGACTAATCTTTAGTTACAGATTTTTAGGTGTATTGTTGAATATGATTACTTACATGATTTTCTCAATGAAATATAGAGATTATAGATTTTTAGGTGTATCGTTGAGTATGATTACTTACATGTTTTTCTCAATGAAATATAGGGATTTCTCAGTGAAATGAAAAACAAGTATTGTCACTGTTTCAAACAGTGACTGATAGCAATTTTATTCATCACTGTTTGGGACTACTTTTTTCCTCTAAATCTAATTCTGTGGTCAGTTTTTTCATTGTCAGATGATTGATAATTAATGAACTGTATTAGAATCGACGCTAAGCCCGCTCACACGTCACGATGACGTTAATAACGTCATTTTAGATGCGGACGTCACGTATTTTATCGCGCGGCGTTATATCTGTCCGCACCTTCTTTAGGAAACTAATCTCTCAATTATTTCAGTAACCATTCATAGAAATGCCGTCCCAGGCTATTTCTCGGGTGCACCTAATATTATACCCAGTAAATACGTTGGACGCCACTAAATTGACGCGAAACGACCTGGAACAAAGTTAGTTTTTTTCTGAGGGTGGGCGACGAGATTAATGAAGCTAAATTTGAAGCATGTAAGAAACAGAAAATTTGATTTATAGTGTAAGATCAAATTTTAGTTCACACATGAACACCAAAAATGGTATTTGGATCATGGCTATGCCACTCGTGAAAATCGGGTTTTGGTGTTCATTCGGTGAAATAAACTCAAAAAATCAAATATCCTCTATGTATTTCCCACTGCAACCGCCCCCGGTGGGAACATGGCGTATGAGCAACGTCGCATCAACGTCGATGCAATCTTGATGTTGATACGACGCTGCATTCATGATGTACATCCGCTGAGATGACAAAGGCATCTTGAGTAATCTACATCGATGCATCACTTTGCCAGTACATGAATGACGCATGCCACACAACCAACGTCATTTCAACGTCGATATAACGAAATGAAAGTGCATGACGAACAAATACATGTTTCAAACAGATTTGCAAAAAAAATAAGCCATGGTGTATCAACGTCAGTTCAATGTCATGAAAGTGTATGTAGACCGTTAACATATATACATGTATTTTCATTTCCTAAATTTAGAAAACAACTTAGTTCGTACTTCCATGAACGCACCGAGTCACATGATTTTCAGTGACGTCAACTGACGTCAGTTTAAACCATGGTTCTCTACGATCTGATCTGGCATTTGCGACATCAACGATGTTCCGCTCTTTGTACAAAAACAGCGTGTAAATGTTTTTCAGCTTTAAAAATTTGCTCTATAATCATTTTTTTCTTCGCCAAGTGATGAGACGTAAAGAATGTAAATATAAAACAATAAATAAAATATATAGAGGATCTTAAATGAGTGCTCATGTATTATTGAATTTATAAAACGAGTTGGGGTAAATGGATAAAATGCGAGGCCTTGCCGAGCATTTTATCCCTTTTCCTCAACGAGTTTAATAAATTCAATAATACATGAGCACGAATGCAAGGTTCTTTTTAACATATGACATTTAAAAGGCGTTTTATTCACGATTGCATAAGAAAATGTCAATATTCCGCCGTTAGTGTATGCGACGTCGTTAAGGACGTCGAACGTGTAAAGTTACGAGACGTATCTAGCTAATTTGCATATTTAAACCACTAGTGGATTATCGAAAATATTACATGGCGTTAATACACTCTCAGACGTGACGTCATGTGATAAATAAATATATAAGCATGTTTCCAACACAACAGTCAGCATAATCAAAGCGACTTCGTTACATGCTGCAAAAACTAAGATTTGTTTGTTTTATTTGAGGTCAACACTATATTGCTTATTTTGGAGACGTTGCTTCCAATTTCTGGGACTTTTACCCGACATTGAGATGAAATGACATTTCAAGCCCTGTCGCCATATGCTACCAATAGGGTTATAAGCAGGGGGGGGGGGGGGGGGGGGGGTCCGATTCGCACCGCTTTATCTAGGCAGGCTTAGATCCTGTAAGCGGTTTAACAGTACTCGTGTGCGGTCGGTTTCAGCTCTGCGTGGAAGCATCATGCAGCCCATCTATTTCTTCCAGCCCCGATGGACGGGGGCGGCGATGCAACGAGTTAACAGGTCACGTAGGATGTTTGCTAATTTCCTACATGCTCACTTAGAGTGGGTAATAACCTAGCAACGTCAATGTAATTTTATGACGGGAAATGAAAGCGCAATGCAATTCAATCAGGTACATGTCGACTGGACAACGTCGAATCGTCGTCAGTACAATGTGATTACAGTTTAAAATAACGTATCCGTGTTTCTATCAGACACACAACGAGTAAGCTACCGTCAAACTTCGATGGCCCGAACCCCTTTTGGAACATGAACATTGATTCGAGACAGTGAGAGTTCGAGCCACGGAGAGTTACTACTTATGTCATACCAGGAGGCCTAATGGAGATACATGTAATTGTGGGATATATTTTGAGTGTTCTTTATTATAAATGAATGTTTTGTGTACTCATTAGAATCGCCTAAAATAAGGCGATTCTAATGAGTACACACAGCATCCATTTGCAATATAAAATAATAAGGTCTCCCTATCCCTATCCCTATATCCCTATATGTTATTCGGAGGAATTCCCTGCGGACTCAAGAACGGTGTAGACTCACCCATGCAGGGTAAAAGAGCTAATACGATTCGAGCCAACGATGTTACCCTGTAAGACGTATCAACAACGTCAATGCGATGTAATTTCTCTAATTTGGGGCTAACTGTATTCAAAATTGTCAGGTCGGAAATTTCGTTTTACAGCCTCTTGCCAGCGGAGCCGTAAAACGGAATCCGACCGCCGGATGTATCTCCCCAATACAGTTATCCCCATTCTAATGCACTTATTGGGTTGTTATGTTGAAATTGTAGTTTTTTTTGCTCCAAACGGCAAACACTGCCAGCTGCGTACAATGTAAATCCAAACATTACGAAAACAGCCCAGCGGGCACTGATTGGTTGATTCAACGTTGAGTCAACGTTGAAGGCAAACGTTGAATAAACGTTGATTTTGGGTTGAATATGAAATTTGAATCAACGTTGCAAAGTCAACGTTGACTCAAAGTTGACCACCCAACGGTGAATCAACGTTGATATTTCAGTGTTGATTCAACGTTAATATATCAATGTTGAATAAACGTTGATATTCGGTTGAATATGAAAGTTGAATCAACGTTGAGCAGTCATCTTTGAACCATAGTTTAATTTTCAACCTTGCATCAACGTTGAGATATCAATCATTAAACCAAACTGATATAACTACAGAAACAGCGTTTAAGAAACCATGATTTATTAATGAAACGAAACTAACATGTAAATTTGCAAACTGTAAATATTTCATACGCACTCAAGGGCGCCCACTTTTTCACTTATATTTGCTTTTAAGATATGTTATTACGAGCCACAAACACTGTTGTACTTCAAGTTTGTAGAACTGATCACTGTTTCATTTTGTTGTTGTTGTTGTTGTTGTTCGACATTTGCTGCCGCCTGTTCTGTAAGCTGTCTATGTTTTCTTTCTGTCGGGTCGAGGCTTTGATGCTATTCATAACACTATCTGAAAAACAAAAAAAGGCAATTCTTCAAATTACACCACAGATGAATTTTCTCCTATAGATGCATGTTTAGTTTCTGGAAGGAATTAGTGTGTATTGTGTAGAAAATCCGTACACCTTAGAAATGAATTTTATCTTTCTGCTGTTTATGAAAGAATGAACGCAGTGGGTCGCATGCCAATTAAATGAACCCCGAAGGGGTTCGTGCAATTTTTGCAAGCGATCCCTGTCGTTCAAATTTTCAGGAAAAAGTATGTATGTGTAAATGTTGTATACTTTGAAGTATCGATACCACCTCACCATGAATGCAAGGCATGAGAATCGTTTTCTAAAAAGCCACCTCTCCTCAACAGACTGGTACGAGGATCGATCGAAAATTGAAAAAATACATGAGCATAGAGAAGTTTAAATTCTGAATTAGTATTGCTTTACTTCATGTGCTAATTACGTAAATAATGAAATCATGCTTGTAAACCGAAAGTATGTATGTGTAAGTGCTGTATGCTTCGATACCACCTCACCATGAATGCAAGGCATGAGGATCGTTTTCTAAAAATCCACCTCTTCTCAACAGAATGGTATGAGGATCGATCGAAAATTGAAAAAAAGCATGAGCATAGAGAAGTTAAAATTCTGAATTAGTATTGCTTTACTTCATGTTCTAATTACGTAAATAATGAAATCATGCTTGTAAACCGAAAGTATGTATGTGTAAGTGCTGTATGCTTTGAAGTATCGATACCACCTCACCATGGATGCAAGGCATGAGGATCGTTTTCTAAAAAGCCACCTCTCCTCAACAGACTGGTATGAGGATCGATCGAAAATTGGAAAAAAAGCATGAACATAGAGAAGTTAAAATTCTGAATTAGTATTGCTTTACTTCATGTGCTAATTACGTAAATAATGAAATCATGCTTGTAAACCGAAAGTATGTATGTGTAAGTGCTGTATGCTTCGATACCACCTCACCATGAATGCAAGGCATGAGGATCGTTTTCTAAAAAGCCACCTCTCCTCAACAGACTGGTATGAGGATCGATCGAAAAATGGAAAAAAGCATGAGCATAGAGAAGTTAAAATTCTGAATTAGTATTGCTTTACTTCATGTGCTAATTACGTAAATAAGGAAATCATGCTTGTAAACCGAAAGTATGTATGTGTTAGTGCTGTATGCTTTGAAGTATCGATACCACCTCACCATGAATGCAAGGCATGAGGATCGTTTTCAAAAAGCCACCTCTCCTCAACAGACTGGTATGAGGATCGATCGAAAATTGAAAAAAAAAAAAAACCTTCCCGTGACAAAACATTTTTATCGGTTTTACTTATCGTGGTAGACTGGAATCAGTCCAAATGTTAGCTAATTCACTCTTGACCTATAAATGTCTCTCTGTCAGATTACCTATTCTATCCCTCTCGGAAACCTGTTCATCCATCTACAAAATTTCATTCATTAAAGAAGTCATTATTTATGAGAGGTGGGGGGGGGGGGGAGATAAATATGCTTATGAACAAAGCAGCTAAACAAATGGAGTGTATCCAGTCTATTATCATGGCTGCATGCCGGTAGTGTTTGTTAATGCCATACGCTTTGCTGCGCCTATACTACCTGACCATGAATGCTAAATATACTGTTATTTTCATTACCTATGACACTGCATCGGAACTGAGGGCGATGGTGGAAATTTCGTAAACTCCGGATTTGAAACCCCATCAGTATAACTTCTGGCGGTCAAATCATGTTAACAGGTCCTTGCAAACACTACTTTAAATAGAGAAAAGTGCGGTTTACATATTTTACTTATTTCTGCTCCTGCTCATTTATTTATAAATGCGCTGTGATGCAGTGGTAAAGCATCGGGTTTGAGATCAAGAGGTCGATTATTATTATTATTATTATTATTATTATTAATTGTGGATACGCGTTAGAACCGGTTTTCTAATGAGCATCTACGATCTATGTTTGGAGCAGAAATAAGAACAAATCACCAATTATCATCTCTGGATCCATAAAATATTGACCTGCATTACAAAGGCATGTTGTCATAATGATTCCGTTGCAGTTTCTGGTTTTGTACTATTGGTGCACGCACATTTCGATCGTGTATGTGCCGTCGTCTCATCTTTTCTAACTGTTATTTTGGTGGCTTGTGGTGGCTGTGGTCTTTGATTGTGGCTTTTCCTGCGTAACCTTTTCTTACTAAATAAAATTAACGTCTAGCATGTTCCATGCATACGTACCCGTAGCGTGTTGCTGCTTGTTGGAACCGCCTTCTAACGGGTACCCACGACCTATGTTTTGAGAAGAAATAAGAACAGTAAATAATAATAATAATAATAATAATAATAATAATAATAATAATAATAATGCAGGGGTAGGCCTATGCGCCTGTTTATTTCACTATTAAAGTTTTTTTTTCTAGATAAAGCAATATGATTTTAGTTTTCACATGTCTTGATTTGTTTGTTTGATTTGAGGTTTAACGCCCCGTCAACACTGTATAGGTCATTTTGGAGTCGTTGCTTCCAATTTTGTGGGACTTTTTCCCGACATTGAGATGCAATGAAATGTCAAGCCCTGTCGCCCAATGAAACCAATAGGGTTAATAAGCATGGACGGTCCGACTCGCACCGCTTTACCTGGGCAGGTTTACCAGTTCTCATGTGCGGTCGGTTTCAGCTCTGCGTTGAAGCATCATGCAGCCCATTTATTTCTGCAAGCCCCAATGGGCGGGGGCCGCACATGTCTTGTAATATGCATTTTTATTGTAAACCCTGTTGGATTATACTTGCACATTACAATGCCTATATAGGGTACAATGGATGAGATTTGGGCAAATAGATTAGACCCACGTACTACGTACACCCAGGGCATCTTACACTATTTGCATGAAAATATAATAACAGTAACATATAATAGGGAACGGAATCGTCCAAACCAACCATGTACAGGCATAAAACATATGGGCCTTCTTGGCCTAGTGGATGAGAGCGATAACTCTTAATCATTAGATCTCTCACCGCTATAGTTCGAGCCTGGCTCGGGTCACATGTGAGATGCCAAGTTCTGCAACAGAAGGTCAGGTAATTTTTTCTCCGGTTACTCCGGTTTTCGCCCACCTCTTATTAACGATCGACTCGATATGAGTGAAATAATCTTGAAAGGGCCGTACAATCCATCACGTGAACACGTCCGTGTTATTAACACCCCCTAAACCCGACTTTATATAGAGAAAACTGGGGTTTACGGGGGTATGTATCATTTTTCTTATTTCTACGTTTCTGCTCCAAGACATAGGTTGTGGGTACTTGTTAGAACCGCCTCTTTAACGGGACCCACAACATATATTTGAAGTAAAAGTAACAAAAATATCAGAAAAGAAGCCATTTTTGAGATGTGAAAAAATGCACCATGTCGCACGGGTGTGTTATCGTAATGAAAACCAAAAAAAAAAAAAAAAAAAGAGAAAAAAGGCATAAGCTGGGAATCATAACTACCAGACGCTCTAATTAGGAAATATCCCAGCTCACCAAACTGTTTGAAACACTGATAAGCACAGTTATAAATACACACAGGAGTTAAGCCGGAGCAAAACAAAATTTTAAGTGGTTGGCTGAAAATCACATATTTTCTGAAAAGGTTTCCAGTGATTTAAACTAAGCATTAGATTGCCCTGAAGCTTGATTTTTCTGTAAAGTAATAGAAAAAGAATCGTGCATTTTACCGGGAATCTTAATGTATATATTTTTCCTTTGACGGGCCAATAATATATTCATCATTGCACTTCGTTTCGTTCAATTTCAAAGTTTACTGGAAAAATGAAAAGTCTCTCTTCATTTAAAAATCAATTTTAAAATTTATAAAGAACAAAGCTATTACAAAATCACTTTTAAATGATATTTTATAGTAACTGCAAGTTGATAAGCCCGTTTTTGGTTTTTGGGCCGTCCATTTTCATAACTGCGCGTCTGCGCGCATGCGCTTGTAATGGGCACTTGAAAGAGTACTAAATTTATTAATCGAAAGTTTCTTCGTTTCCATTGTATTGTGCGTAATACCACCTGCTATTATAAAATACATGCAGTAATAATGATAATAATAAATCTTACCTCGCACAATGAATAATATTTTTCTATTTTTTCTCTCTCTCTCTAGTTCGTGAAAAAACTTACACACTCTGTGAGCATGCATTATAAGGATTTTCCTGGCGCGTCACGTCACGACCAAAAGATGTGAAAATAAGATCCAACAAAGCCTAAAGTTTTTGTTTGTTTGTTTTTGTTTTGTTTTTGTTTTTTGTTTTGTTTTTATAAGCACCATCTCATCAACTAGTATTCGTTTAGACGCAGGGTAAGCCAAAACCGTGGCTAGGCCAGCGGTGTACGTTAGGATAAAACTCTAATTACCTTTTTCTGTTCGGCGCCGCCAATTTTTGTTTCTGCGAGCTTCGTGGGAAAGTTCTTTCTTTCTTTCTCCTGATACTGCGATCGATCACATTTGACCTTTACTCGCAGGTGTACATAACATACACTCCAGGCTTTAGTCCATTCAAAACTTGCAAACTGGACATATCCATATATAATTGGTATTTGACAAGCAAACAGCGTAGACCCTGATCGTTAGCCGCACCTGCGCGCCTTCTGGGTTTATATCCCAGTTGGCACATGACGTTTAGGTAACGTCGCATCCACGTCGATGCGACGACATTGATACGACGTTGCCCCGACATGATGTGACCTTTGGTATTTGCGAACGTTGTTTTAAAGCAGTAGCAGCAACAGCAATAATAATAATAATAATATCGTTGTTGTTGTTTATTATGTCGTGATAACCAAATGTTGGTTGTCAGCCCGCAAATTTCAACGTTGATTAAATAATAAGGACTTCAACGTTTAATCAGCAGAGCTATATCAACTAAAGTACAACTTTGCGGAATCAGTTGTTTATATACAACAACATATCAACGTTGATTCAACGTTATACTGCCAAAGTTTAATCAGTGTTGATAAATCACCGTTGAACAGAGGTTGATATAAGGTTGATCAACCAATCAACCTAATTTCAACCGAAACTCAACGTTGACTCAACGTTGAGTGCCGGCTGGGAGGCCTATACAAATACATTGTAAATTTTAACGCCGTTTAAAACGGAAAATTTTAATATGAAAGTTTGTGATATTTTTCTATTTCTGCTCAAAATATAAATTGTGGGTACTCGTTAGAACCGCCTCATCGAGGCGGTTCTAACGAGTACCAACAGTCTATATTTAGACCAGAAATAAGGTTTATCTGAGGTTCACTGATGAGGCCTAATTGGCCGAAACTAGCTAGTCTGACCCAGACAACATGTACACTCCATACTTTTCAGCTCTGTGGTGTATTCCTTGCTTCCAAAGGATAACCCTTTTATAGAACATATTTAACTTCAATACAGCTGGTGTGTGGGAATGTGTGGCGGCGGTAAAATATCTCCCTGCCCTACATCATAGTGTAGATTATATTTTCTTGTCCTTTGGGATCATTGATTTCATTGTGGAATTTTGAAAATATCTGATGGTCACTGATGAGGCCTAATTGGCCGAAACTAGCTAGTCTGGCCCAGAAAACATGTACACTCCATACTTTTCAGCTCTATGGTGTATTCCTTGCTTCCAAAGGATAACCCTTTTATAGAACATTACCCCTGTAAACCCCAGTTTACTATATAAAAGCGGGGTTTAATGGGGTTGAAATTATATATGCGTGTTTTCGTGATGGTATCCAATAAAAAGCGACGTTACATCGTGACGTCGAGGTTCCGACAGTATATCGCGGGATATACTGTCGAAGACTTTTGATCTTATCCAATCAAACGTCACGTTTCATACGCAAGTGAATTAGAACGAAGAAACGACTGTTTACCCTATTCTAGTGATAACGGTAACCATGCAAGTTTGGTAGGTTACGGAGAAAGCATGTTTCCTACAGGCGCACAGCGAGTAACCCATCCTACAGGCGCACAACGGGTAACCCAGCCTACAGGCGCACAGCGAGTAACCCAGCAGGCACAAGTTGCTTAGGCACCGTCAAATCAACGTCGGTGCAACGTCATGTTACACCGACGTAGATGTGACGTTTGTTTGTTTGTTTGATTTCAGGTTTAACGTTCCCGTAAACACTGTAAAGGTTATTTTGGAGACGTTGCTTCCAATTTTGTGGGGCTTTTACCCAACATTGAGATGAAAAGACATCTCAAGCCCTTTCGCCCAATGAAACCATTAGGGTTTATAAACATTGACGGGCCAACTCGCACCGCTTTGCCTGGGCAGGCTTAGATCCTCTAAGCGGTTTACCAGTACTTGTGTGCGGGTCGGTTTCAGCTCTACGTGGAAGCATCATGCAGTCCATATATTTCTTCAAGCCCCGATGGGCGGGGGCTCAGATATGACGTTGCATAAACGTCATGATGTTATACAGACGTTGATGTGACGTCACAATTACGTCAAGCAACGCCGTATCAATATACCGATACAACGCTATTACAATACATGTACATGTTGAGCACATGAAGGTAAGAACCGGGCACTCAACGCGTAAGCATCGTCGTACCGACGTCGATGCGACGTAATAATAGTACATGTAAAACCGTACATGTCATTTCGAAAACACGCCTATACAATATATTGTACACTTTAACGCCGAAAAAACAAAACAATTAAGATGAGAAATTAATATTTTTCTTATTTCTGCTCAAAATATAGATTGTGGGGACTCGTTAGAACCGCCTCGATGAGGCGGTTCTAACGAGTACCCACAATCTATATTCTAGAGCAGAAATAAGAAAATAGGGTTTACCCCCGCAAACCACAGTTTTACTATATAAATGTGGGGTTCAAGGGGGTCAAAATTATATAGGCGTGTTTTCGTGATGAACAACTTTTTGCATCAAGTTTCCACCAACCACACAACGGGTATATAGCCAACGTTGATTCAGACAACGTTGTTTCAACGTTAACGCAACGTCAAGACAGTACATTTACAACGTATACATTTAGTTTGTGCTAGCGATTTTTGTTTGTTTGATTTGAGGTTTAACGTTCCCGTCAACTCTAGTTAGGTCATTTTGGAGACGTTGCTTCCAATTTTGTGGGACTTTTACCCGACATTGAGATTAAATGACATCTCAACCCCTGCCGCCCAATGAAACCAATAGGTTTTATAAGCATGGACTCGCAGCAATTTTCTTGGGCAGGCTTAGACGTTCTAAGCGGATTACCAATACTCACGTGCGGTCGGTATCAGCTCTGCGTGGAAGCATCGTGCAGCCCAATCCAGTTCTCCAAGCCCCGATGGGCGGGGGCGTTTGTGCGAGAGAGGAGATTCTGCCAGTTGACAAAAAGTACATTAAAATTCCTGTGATAAGACTTCCTTTAGATATGTTTAAAAGTGGTTTTTAAGACCACTTTTGAACAGTGCCTAAGGTGGTCTTTTTCGGTAAGGTACCCGGTGTAGAAAACACAATAAAAGAAAAACTGAAAGTTTATAAATATGCTTTTAAAAGCAAAATTTGTTTTAATGTTAGCTGGTCTTAATAGTGGAAATCCGCTATAAAGACCACATACAATTAAGACTAAATCTGTTTTAAAGTCTATAGAGAAGATTTCAGTTATTCTTTCGTTACACTTTCTGCACCAAGTATCTCCTTTTATGAGACCACCTTTGGAACTGTTCAAAACTGGTCTTTAAGTCCATTTTGGAGCAGTCCCAAAGGTAGTCTTAATATAGGATTTTTACTAGTTCCAGTCGACCTTATTTATCTCACTGAGTTTTGTCCGCCGACGAGTTTGGAGCCAGTCTCGGTGGCTCAATCGGATACGCTCCTGGGTTTTAGTATCCCGAAAATCCAGGTATGGACATTTTAGTCTCTCCAGAACAACAGCTCTGTTTATTTTCATTTGTCAAAATGAACTTCAATAAATCTCAGGTTCACACTGATAAGCCTCACTAATTGCCTTAGCATATGGCAGCAAAAAATCAGTTTGGCAGACAGTGCAGGCCCAGATCAGACGCCGCAGAACGCGGCGTCTGATCAGGGCCTGCACTGTTTGCCAATTGCCCGTTTTGGGGTTTCTGGTACAAAATGAACAGATGTGTATACCTTTACTTGGATAAACATTTCAGTCTGGTACTGCACGGTCTAATTTTAAACCTCTTGCATGCTTGGCTGTAAAATTCTCTGAATAAATCAGAATTAATTACAACTTCATGCCATTATTTCTATACAAGCAAGGCAACGGCTGTAATATATTTGATAAATTGGCCTGCTCAGTCTGAGCAACATTTTAGGAGTTATACGCAGGAGTAGATGCGCTTTGTAAAGAGTTCCATGTACCTGGGGCCTGCAGCATTATTTCCAAAGATTGATAATGAAATATTTTCTACGGCTATTATCTTCCATGAGCTAAAGGATAAAGAGAACGCATCTATCACGAAAACATGCCTACATAAATTTGACCCCCTTAAACTCCACTTTTATGTAGTAAAACTGGGGTTTGTAGGGGTATAAATTATTTTTCTTTTTTCTGCTCAAAAACATAGATTGTTGGAACTCATTAGAACCGCCTCGTCGAGACGGTTCTAACGAGTATCCACAATCTATGTTTTGAACAGAAATAAGAAAAATATCGAAATTTTTCATCTGAAAATTTTCATTTTTCGGTGGTAAAATTTACAATGTATTTGTATAGGCATGTTTTCTTAATGGTTGGCCAATTTCATGCCAGTGTAAAACAGAAGTGTAGGCAATGATAAGGAATCGATAAAATTAACCCACAACTCCCATCAGAGACCCAAAAGGGAAAGAAACACAAACATGAAACAACTACATCAATAGCGGAAAGCCAAAAGGACAGTTACTTCCCCACAAAATGACCAATTGGCTATCCAAAACAAAATAATATAAGCGATATACACACTCCAAGACAAACCATAACAAAAATAAACCGCGACAGAAAAACTGCCATCGAACTGTCAGTGAAACGAATTCCACTGGTGAGGTATAAATCGACTTTACGTGGCCACATTCCGTCGCGATTGAGACAAATTATTTGTTCAGTCCACTTGAAGGCCTCCTAACTCATCAGTGCAACATCTCCGAGAACACAAAGTTCAAAGAACGGCAGAGATGATACAACGGTGAGGACTCGACAGCAAGAAACCACTAAAATGCTAGAGCAAAAGAAAACCAACAGTTAGACTCCGATGGGCCCGACCAGAGACAGAGCACCAATCAACATTACATAAAAATAGACCTCTCTAATTCTCAGTAGACCTTTACGCTGGAACCGTCATACAATCTGAGGCCTGACTCACCGGCGTGCAATTAAAAAGAGAAGCAAAGCTGTCAACCATGACTGGGTTAACTAGCATGCATGCAGTCTGTCGTATAACATTTATGTTGTTCCTCTTTCTTTTTATATCGAAGACTGATTTTAGGGAATTGGGTGCTTAAGTTATTGCATTTATATATTTTTTGGCTTCCAATTTCGATTGGAAAGCCATTTAAATTGGATTGGTGATACCCCAGTTTATTTCTAACCGTTTGTGACGTAACTATAGGAAAGCCCTACAGATAAGACTGCTCTCCACAAAACTCGTTCGGTATAAACAGGAATATGCAGCGCCCGTCACTGACTATTTATAAAGCGTTTCTAGATATCTATTTGTGAAGCGTTTCCAATAATTCAAACCAAGAAAAAAAAAAAAAACGTTACAGTAGAAACAGATCCTACTTTCACTTTCATCCTTTTGACGTAACCTCATAATAAACACATAGGAGCCAAAACATATTCCACCTTTATAAGTCTGGAGTGGTCAATTTCTAAGCATAGGGGTGTCATTTTTGTGGTAAGTTTTACAAAAATGCATGTACGTTGTGCAAACAGTTTAGATCTTGATCAGATGCGGCGTCTGATCTGGGTCTGCACTATTTGCCAATGTCTCAAAAATGGCCGCTAGGCATATATGGGTTAATTCCAATAATTGAAGGTCAATGTAAAAAGCATTGATTCCAGTTTCCCATTTCCCGTTAGGATGGTGAAAATATCTATTGGGATCATTATTAAACATCTATGTGCTAAAATCTCATGATTCATTACGAAAACACGCCAATTCAAATATATACAGAATTTTGCGACCCTTTTGAAAATTGTCCCATAAAAGAATTAACATTTTTTCATATTTCTGCTCTAAACTTAGATTGTGGGTACTGGTTAGAACCGCCTCGATGACGCGGTTCTAATGACTACCCACTGTTTATGGGTCCAAATTAGGCAGGCGTGTTTTCGTGATGTGAAAAATATTCCTTTTATCTAGCCCAAATATAGATTGTCGGTGCTCGGTGTTCTGAACCCCCTAAAAAGGAAAATAATGTACCCCTGTACACCCAACTTTCTCCATATAAAGTTGGGTTTATATGGTTGTTCAGTACATTTATGTGGTAAACAAGATCATCGTTGTTCAGTACACGGACTTGTTGAATGTAATGATTTTCTTTTCTTACGGATTTGTTAAAAAAAAAATACAAATGTCTATAGATTACAAAAGTTAATTCTGTCACTTGAGTCACACTTCTCTCAGAGTCTCAAACTTTTCATGGTCCTCTGAATTTCCAGGACGAGTATAAAAAGAGAGTTTGACAGTTGAAATCAGTAAATAGTTTTCCTGCAGATAGTCTAACTAGCTGATAACTTATTGTGTAAAATATTTTTCCGAGTTGTATTTCACGAGTAAATTAATCAAGTGTGCGTGTTGTAGGGTGGTCTGTATGAAAGTGATATGTCATTTTCTCTTCATTTATTTGCCGGCCCCGATAACTCAGTTGGTAGAGTGTCCGCTCCGGGGAACGGGAGGTCACGGGTTCGATCCCGGGCCGCGACATACCAAAGTCGTTAAGATTGATACTAGCTGCTCCTCGCTTGGCACTCAGATTTACGGGGTAAAGCTAGGACTTGTCGACCCAGTGTCGGCATAATGTGACTGGGTGTGGTATCATGTAATGTGTCTGGGACATGATACTTCACTGAGGCAGCACTATAAAAGTGAGCATTGAGCTCCCTGTCGCAACCAGACACCGTCGTGATATGACTGAAAAATTGTTGAAAGCGACGTTAAACCCGAATTCACACACACACACTCTGCATTTATTTAGGAACATTATTAACCGTTCCTCTAAAAGCAGTGGGTGAAGAGAAAGACAGTTTTAAACCATTGCAGAACTTGTCTCGATCGTGCCTCGAACTCGGGCAGAAAGAGACCTCATATCCTACCAACATGGTCAATTTTACAAAACATGCCATTGTTCATCTCTGAAATCAAATTGCGGGTCAAACGAGTAATTTAAAAGCTTAACATGGTTTTGCCTTTTCTGACAATTTTTCCACCAGCATAAAACTTGTGCTAGTGAGCAGTTTGCCACATTCAGCCTTCGCTGTTCGTAAATGCCGATTTTTTTAACCATTACAGTTAGATGCTCATCGACGTTGCGGTTTCGCTCCTCGCAGGGTCCGTGAACATGTTTCTACGTACATTGTCCTCCTTTCAATGGTTTAAGACGGACAGCTAACACTGAAACAGTTTCCGTAAAAGTCTTTCAAGGAAAATCGTGCTTATTTAGAGCGACAACGTCGATGCAACGTCAAGACGTGGCGTCGGCTTCATGGGCATGAAATGGGTCTTTTTCACAAAGGCGACCAGCTCTGACTCGGGCGAGCAGCCTTGCCGGAGCCTTTGCTGCTCTCGGACTTGTAGAAGAGAACATTACGAAAACACACCTATACAAATACATTGCCATTTTGTTTTGGCCAAAAATAAAAAAAAATAAGATGAAAAATTGTGATATTTTTCTTATTTCTGCTCAAAACATAGATTGCGGGGACTCGATAGAACCCCCTCGACGATCTATGTGTTTGAGCAGAAATAAGAAAAATAATGTATACCCCCTAAAACCCCAGTTTTACTATATAAAAGTGGGGTTCATGGGGGTAATATTTATATAGGCGTGTTTTCGTGACGAGATACGTTTTAGTTGGCTACGCACATGCATTTGACAAAATGTATGATTATAAGGGGGGTGGGGGTAATACAGAGGAATTGAAGTTAACCTTTTAAGCCCTAAAACCTGGGAAATCGAGTGAAAAAAGAATGTAAAAAATATTTTTTTTACCAGTTGATAATTTTACTTGAAAATAGATTGGTAAAACAGCACAAATGCGAACGCCGACGCTGACGCAGACAACGGACATCAGGGGTATGGCAATAGCTCCCCCTTACTTTCGAAAGGCGAGCAAAAATGGCGGATTTTCAACTTTTCAAACTGGGGAAGCCTTCCTTTTAAAAGGAAACTTTATCTTCATTTATATACAAAGTCATCATAAAATTCGAGTTCCGATAGACCTTGTTGCAGAAGAGATATAAGTCCATCATTGAATTTTGAAAGTAAATCAGAATGACGTCTATAAAATTTTGAAAAGACTTTGCGTAGTTTATAATACCGATAACCCTGATTAAGAAGTTTAGTAGTTAACGATATATTACCAGTGTTGAAGTCAGCTACATGACTAGACACTCTGGCATATCGAATAAATTGCGAAACTTTCTAAACGCCATAGGATGCCGCACAAAGAACATCACCGTCCAGGAAAGGAAAATTTACACTCTCAAAGTTTATCATAAAGTTTGCAAGAAACAAACCCATCTTCTATAGATAGATGTTAATCCAAAAATGGGGCTTCAGTATCAGAATAATTTGCTTTATTCATCACGTGAACAAGCCCGTGAAAAAAGAACCCCCCTACACCCAACTTTATATAGAGAAACTTGGGGTTTACGGGGATAAACACTATTTTCCTTATTTCGTCTCCAAGACATAGGTTGTGGGTACTCGCTAGAACCGCCTCATTGAGGCGGTTCTAACGAGTACCCACAACCTATGTTTAGAGTATAAATAGGAAAAATATCACAATTTTTCATAACAAATTACCATTTTTTAGGTATTTAAAAATGCACTATAGCACACGAATGTTTTATCGTACTGTAACTGAAGTTCGGGGTTGTGGGGGATGGGGATTTGACTGATCAAACCATCGCAATAGGTATTGTCAATATTTAATAAACATTGAAATACTATACGTTGTTTCTCCTACAATATGTACGTCTGAAAGGATCACGAAAACAAACCTATTTAACCCTTATCTTGCTGAATATTCATTTAAGCCACACCCATTTCTGTCTATCAACCAATCAAATTACTTGATGTAATTTATTGGTACAAATTCATAAACTGAACGCCAAACAGTGTAGATCCTGATCAGATGGCCATCTGATCTGGATCTACACTGTTTGCAAATGGAGAAGCCATCTGATCAGGATCTACACTGTTTGCAAAGATAGGGGTTGTCGTGAACAGCAAGATAAGGGTTAATATTCATTAGGATAACACACCTGTCCGACATAGTGGATTTTTTTCACATCCCAAAAATGGCCATTTGTTTCTAATGAAAATCCTTGACATTTTTCCTATAAATACTGCAAACATAGGTTGTGGGTGCTCGCTAGAACCGCTTTATCGAGGCGGTTCTTACGAGTACCCACAACCTATGTATTGGAGCAGAAATAAGAAAAATAATGTATACCCTCGTAAACCCTAATTTTCTCTATATCAAGTGGGGCATAGGGGTGTCTTCATTTCACGGACTTGTTCACGTGATTCACAATGGCTACGTCCGAAAATATCACGAAAAGACACGTAATATAATTTTGACACTCTTAAACCTCATTTTATACAGTAAAACTGGATTTTACCATGGTACATGTATATATTAATTCTCTTATTTCTGATCAAAAACATTGATTATGGGTTACCGTTAGAATCGCGCCGTCGAAGCGGTTCTAACGAGTACCTACAATCCATGTTTTGAGCAGAATTAGAATAATGTCAGAATTTTATAGCATATCTTAAAATTTTAATTTTTTGGTGGTTAAATTTTCAATATATTTGAATAGGCGTGTTTTCGTAATAAACATGAAAAACATATTTCACTTTAAAGGTGCATTATTGAGCTACAGGGTCTCAATTTTTTTTTCTGGTTTTTATCTTCAATGCATACTCCTTTGTCATGTGTACACTTTTGGAGCCAAATACAGCTTCAGAACTTTGTGAAAATGGTCGATTTCATTCGTGTTTACCCTTCGCTCTGAACATGTGTTCGGAATTTCTGTTCTAAAAATAAATCTGTCACTTTACACATACATGGCGACAGTATCGTCTCTGAGTGTCGTTACTTATGGTATGGTATTCAGCGTCATGTTTTGTCCGATTCAGGCATGGCCTAAGCAAACAAGGCCAAAAATGAACATCGCATAACGTCATATATGGGGATTCTATTTTTGTCACGAACTAAAAATAGATCTAACTAGTGCTCGAAACCTAGTTAGGGAATCCCTCTCAAACTCGTTTACCTGTCATCATAATTGTTCGCATTTTTGCACAAAATGCATTCATTTGTATTGTTTTAAAGAAAAATACCGGCTATATGTATTTTATTTTTGGAAGCATTTTTTTCCAGATAGCTTAATAATGCACCTTTAATCCACACTCATCACGAACACGTGCCTTTATAATTTTGACCCCCTCGAACCCAACTTTTATAAAGTAAAACTGGGGTTTACAGGGATACACCTTATTTTTCTTATTTCTGCTCTAAAATATAGATTGTGGGTACTCGTTAGAACCGCCTCGATGAGGCGGTTCTAACAAGTGCGCTCAGTCTATATTTTGAGCAGAAATAAGAAAAATATCACAATTTTTCATCTTAAAATTTTTTATTTTCGGTGGTAAAGTTTACAATGTATTTGTATAGGCATGCTTTTGTAGTGGGTAACTGTGTAGCTGAGCACGCCGGTTTGTGACTTATCTCTCGTTGATCCAAGAAGACAGGTTTTCTCACGACAGTGCTTATATATAAGACTAACAGGAGCTGACGTAAGTAGCCGCCATTTTGATCAAGTTGTTTGGGAGCTACATGCTTCGGTATTTATTGTTATGACTTAATCATATTTCAATGATGTCGGCCCCCGCCCATAGGGGCTTGAAGAAATATATGGGCTGCATGATGCTTCCACGCAGAGCTGAATCCGGCCCACACACTAGTACTGGTAAACCGCTTAGAGGATCTAAGCCTGTCCAGGAACCGCGGTGCGAGGCGGACCGTCCATGCTAATAAACCCTATTGGTTTCATTGGGCGACAGGGCTTGAGATGTCATTTCACCTCAATGTCGGGTAAAAGTCCCACAAACTTTGAAGCAACGTACCCAAAATGACCTTTACAGTGTTGACGGGGACGTTAAACCTCAAATCCAACAAACAAACAAACAAACATATTTCAATGAAAATATCGAACAGGCAAGCGGAGAAAAATTAACACATTGTATGCGGGAAACCCCTGAAGGGTACATTGGCAAACAGTGCAGGCCCAGATCAGACGCCATAGAACGCGGCGTTTGATCAGGGTCTGCCCTATTTGTTAACAGAATTTTCCGTCAAAAATAGAATTAAAACGAAAAAAATAGACCTAACACCCCTTATATAAAAATGCACTTGTCCAATATATAGCATTGGAAGAGACCACTAGCATACAATGTCTTAATAAACAATCACCTTCTATTGCAGAAAATAATCAGTTTTGAACTGGTAAAATGGATTTTCAGAGGAAATCCCGACATTGAAGTCATTTGAATCGGAAGTTGGTAAGCTGTCAACGACAGAGGGCGAGGCTTGTGTCCATTATTTGGTGCTAGATGGCGCTATAGAAAACCGTTCGTGGTTTCTCTTAACTGAAGAGTTCCTCTGAAGATTGTCCTTACAAGGAAATGTTTATGAATAAAACAAAAATAACTAAATGATCTGCCAAACACAAATGTATCTTTGGATGTATTGTCCAATTACATTCGCTATTGATGCACAAAATATAGCTTTTTCACATCCCATCCCATATCTGCTGACCATCTTAAACTCTTCTTAACGCCAGTTTCATAGTCACTTCTGCATCTACGTGGCTGTCATGGCCATCTAAAAAAGAGAGATATTAAACCATTTCACATTACAAAAACAAGCCTATTTAAATATATTGAAAAAAATTTTGTACCACACACAAAAATGAAACTTTTCTGTTAAAATATGATATTTTTCATAATTCCGCCGTCTCCAAAATGACCTAAATAGTGTTGACGGGGACGTTAAACCTCAAATCAAACAAACAAAATCAAAACATAATTTGCGGGCACCCGTTAGAACCGCCTCGGCGAGGTGGTTCTCACGTGTACCCACAATCTATATTTCTCAGCAGAAATAAGAAAACAACGTTTACCCATGTAAACCCAATTTTTTATATAAAAAGTGGGGTTTTATAGGATCAAAATTACAACGGTGAGTTTTCGTGATGAGTAACCTTTAAATATTGTCATAATTTAACAAGGGAATCAATGATCCCAACATACTTAATTCATTTGTTTGTTTTGGAGTTTAACGGCCCGGTCAACACTATTATACGTCATTTGGAGCCGGTCAGTTTACTTATCATCGGCCCCCGCCCCTCGGGGCTTGAAGAAATAGATGGGCTGCATGATGCTTCCACGCAGAGCTGAAACCGACCCGTACACGAGTACTGGTAAACCGCTTAGAGGATATAAGCCTGCCCAGGCAAAGCTGTGCGAGTCGGCCCGTCTATGCTAAAAAACCCTATTAGTTTCTTGGGCGGCAGGGTTTGAGATGTCATTTCATCTAAATGTCGGGTAAAAGTCCCACAAAATTGAAAGGAACGTCTCCAAAATGACCTTTACAGTGTTCACGGGGACGTTAAACCTCAAATCAAACAAACAAACCGTTTACTTATCCACACTTTTCCTGGGCGGGCTTATTCGTAAGCAGTTAACCAGTACAGTGCACATTCTTTCGCCAGAAACAACTGCCCTTCTTTAATCAGCGTTAGGGAGAAAATGACCCTAGAAAAGATTTCATGATCAATCTCCACGAACGAATGTTGCCGACCCCGGCAGGCATAGAACGCGCATTCACCTGATCACCAGTCAGACGCGCATCCGACTGAGCTACCGAGGCCGGCCGCCAAAGGACTAGAAAATATATCTGCACTGAAATGAAAGGGAAAATATAAGCTTTACTATGAGTTCTTTCGCTACCATAAAGCTTTTAAACCAACATAGCCACTTACCTATAGCTACAGGGCAATCGTGTGGTTTTAATTTTCATAAACAGTCGAGTCGCATGCAATCTTTACATTAAGAAAACACGCCTATACAAATACATTGTAAACTTTATCGCCGAAAACACAAAAGTTTTGAGATGAAAAATTGTGATATATTTCTTATTTCTGCTCAAAATATAGATTGTGGGTACTCATTAGAACCGCCTCATCGAGGCGGTTCACTATATTTACGGCGGCCGTAAAAAGTCTCCCTGCCCTACATCATAGTGTAGTTTATATTTTCTTGTCCTTTGGAATCACTGATTCCATTGTGGAATTTTGAAAATATTTGAAGGTCACTGATGAGGACTAATTGGCCGAAACTAGCTAATCTGGCCCAGAAAATATGTACACTCCATATTTTCTAGTTTTGTGGTGTATTCCTTGCTTCCAAAAGATAACCCTTTTATAGAACATATTTAAAGGGGGTCAAATTTATATAGGCTTGTTTTCGTGATGACATATAATACTTTCAAAGACTATCCTTAAAATTGAGGCATTAACTGTTTGATATTTTTTCTTACTTACTCATTCGATTATGCGTTTGAATTTACAGGTTATGCACCACGAAAGCCTCGGTAGTTCAGTCGGATGCGCGTCTGACTGGTGATCAGGAGGACGCAGGTTCTATACCTGTCGGGGTCGGCAACATTCTTTCATGGAGATTGATCAATAAATCTTTTCTACGGTTATTCTTTCCCTTCAACTGATTCAAGAAAGGCAGTTGTCAGTTTCAGACGAAAGAATATGCACTGCACTGGTTAACCGCTTACGTATAAGCCTGTCCAACAAAAGTGTGGATAGGTAAACTTAACGGCTCAAAAAGGACCTTAAATAATGTTGACTGGGCCGCTAAACTCCAATACAAACCAACAAACAATACATCACGAAAACAACCCTATATAATTCTGACCCCTTGAACCCCACCTTAATAAAGTAAATATGGGTTTACATGGTAAATCCTTATTCTTCTTATTTCTGCTCTAAAGTACAGATTGTGCGTACTGGTTAGAACCGCATCGATGAGGCCGGCGGTTCTAACATGTACCCACAATCTATATATCGGAGAGAAATAAAAAAAAACACAATGTTTTATCTTAAAATTAAAGTTTTTTTGGCGGTATAATTTACAATGTATCTGTATAGGCGTGGTTTCGTATTGATGAAAAATACTGCACAGCTTGATTTGATTAATGTTTTTTTTTTCTCTATTATGCGAGGGTATGCTGAAAAGTTCTGAGCCTGACCAAGAAGCAGGCATCGAACAGCCATGAAATTTTGTATTCATTAAATCCAAACCTTAATAACTTGATTTGACCTAAATGAGTTCAAGTTTACCTGCAATAACGTAGAAATTCTAGACTTTGAAAATTGATACTAGCACGTTTTTGAGAAAATGGACAAAATCTGGTTTCGTGGTGCCATCATGTACCTCCATAAAAAGGGGTTAGCTCCTAAGGACATTCATGCCGATATGGTTGCTACATTAGGGGATGATGCTCCTTCGTATGCAACCGTGAAAAGGTGGGCAGCAAGTTTTAAGATGGGCAAGGACAGCCTTGAAGATGATGACCGGTATGGACGACCCACAACGGCAACAACTGAGGAAACCACCAGCCAAGTGCACAGGGCCGTGATGGATGACAGGCGTTTAACCGTGAATCAGTTAGCTAACACTGTTGGCATCTCCCGTGAACGAGTAGAGAACATTCTACACAGTGAATTAGGAATGTCGAAGGTTTCCGCCAGATGGGTGCCACGGCTTTTGACGCCTGATCAGACTGAACCTGTCACAATCCAACTTGGCTATTTTTGAAGCAGACCAAGATGGTTTTCTTGACCTTTTTGTCACTCAGGATGAGTGTTGGGTTCATCACTTTGAGCCAGAGACCAAAAGACAATCCATGCAATGGAAGCACCCTGGCTTACCCCCTCCAAAGAAGGCAAAGGTCGTCTCTTCTGCAGGGAATGTGATGGCATCAGTCTTCTGGGATGCCAAGAGTATAATATTCATAGATTACCTTCAAAAGGGCAGAACAATTAATGGGGAGTATTATGCAGATCTGCTAAAACAATTGCGAAAAGCAATTAAGGCTAAAATTGACAAAAGGGGTCTTGTTCCATCATGACAATGCGCCTGCTCAGAAATCGGTTGTCGCAATGGCTGCTGTGCACGACTGTGACTTCACACTTGTCGATCACCCTCCGTATTCACCTGATCTAGCTCCATCAGATTATTTCCTGTTTCCAAACATGAAAAAGCACTTGGCTGGGCAGCATTATCAGTCAGACGAGGAGGTGATAGCTGCTGTGGAGGAGTTTTTCAGGGACCAAGATGAGACCTTCTATACCACTGGGAACCAAGGATTCCAGCATCGCTGGAGGAAGTGTGTGGACAGGAAGGGAGACTATGTTGAGAAATAAGGCACTTTCAGCATGGACAAACCATTGGATCTTGCTCAGGCTCAGAATTTTTCAGCCTACCCTCGTACTGCTGATGTTCACTTGAATATTAATGACCAATAAACCCAGAAAAATATAAATTGAATTAATAGAGAGCAACAAAATTACTGGAAAACGTTTTCATTATATTACTGGCTAACCCATATATATCATAGGTCCAACAGGAGTCATTGTTTGCTTAAAGCACCAGAGATTAAGGATAGACTACAGATTGGGACAGAGATCATCTTTAAATGCGTCTTTCTCAACCTTAACAAGGCGCATTCACGGTTTGGAGGTCAGTACAATTAAACAGTCCAGCAAACATTTCAACTGTGATTCTGTCGTATGATTTCCAAATTGCATCCGACGTTTTTGTAACGAAACATGTTGATTTCCGAATTACTCTAAAAAATAGGTTTGCAAACATTTTTCTCAATTTTTAAAATCAAGCCTCCAAAGAAAACAAGTTCCGATATACCTTGGTGTAGAAGTTAAATCAAGTCAACACTATATTTTTTTAATCATTTCGTAGTTTTTATGGAAAATGCCATCACGAAAACAGGCCTATATAATTTTGACCCCCTTGAACCCCACTTTCATATAGTAAAACTGGGGTTGCAGGAGGTATACCTTATTTTTCTTATTTCTGCTCTAAAGTATAGATTGTGGGTACCCGTTAGAACCGCCTCGATTAGGCGGTTCAAACGAGTGCACACAATCTATATTTTGGGCATAAATAAGAAAAATATCACAATTTTTCATCATAAAATTTTCATGTTTTCGGCGATAAAGGTGACAATGCATTTGTATAGGCGTGTTTGCGTATAGCGAAGTTTAGTGTACCGATAGTCTTGTTTTAAGAGCGTAGCAGTCAAGCATTTGTTACCATTATTAATTTTATTTACATACAAAGGAGCTCTGGCGAAACGAATAGATATATTTACTCCATAAGAAGGTCGACGTCGCACATTCACATCAAAGAGCAGGCAATAAACACTATCAAATCTAAGTTATCTAGTTTTCATAATTGTTTGAATAAACACTTTTATTTTCTCAAAATAAACTCAAGTCCAAACACAGTGCTTCCGTATAAGTTGTATTAGTTCTATTAAAAAGATATTCAGCAGGATATATCACCTTTACCACATGTTCAAGATGAACGTTATCATCATTCAGTAAATCTAGAGGCATACCTAGAGGCAAACAGAACGCTTCAATCATGTAAGCTTTATATTCACGTCAGATACACCTCGTGAAGCAGGACAGAAACAAATAAGATACAAGGGGAGCATAGCTAGTTCCCTTCGGAATGCCAACAATATGTCTATATACATTAGACCCAGATCTAATAACTGTATTATCCAAAAGACACAAAAGAGCATCTACAGTCTTCGCTAAATTATATTTTTTGAACAGCGAAAGTGAAAAAGTCCGATTTTCATTACAGGCCAAGTTTGAGACTGCCACGTACAGAAATGCATGTTCACTCAAAGCATAAACTTATCTTTAATTAAGTAATGTGGTATAGAGTGTAGAAAATAGCAAGGAGAAACAAGAGGGCGCTTAATCGTTCACCTGATCCATATTCTACAAATGAAACGCTAGGTAATTATGAGGTGGAGTGGAGGATTTGAGAAACTCTGATTGACCGTGACCAAACGGACATTTCTGAGAAATAATTTCAAAATCAGTCAGGCTGTTTACAAAAAGAATAGAAGTGAAGGCAATGATCAGGAATCGATACAATTATCTCACAGCTACCATCAGGGATACCAAGGGAAAAACACAAACTTAAAACAACTAGACACTAATGGAAACATCAACGGCGGAAATGGAAGTTACTTTCCCACAAAATGGCCAATTAGAAATATTATAAGCGATACACACACTCAAAGACAAGCCATATCAAAAATAACCCATGACAGAAGAACCGCCTTGGAACGGTCAGTGGAACGCATTCCGCTTTTGTCTGTGTGTGTGTGGGGGGGGGGATTAAATCGATTTTACGTGGCCACAATCCTCGACCTTACTTCCGTCGCGATTAGGACAGATACTTTGTTCAGTCCGCATGAAGGCCGCCTAACTCATCAGTGCAACATCACCGTGAACACAAAAATCAATTAACCACAGAGATGAAACAATGGTGAGGGACTCGACAGCATGAAACCACTGATATGCAAATGCTGGAGCAAAAAAGACCAACAGTAAGCCTTCGATAGGCCCGAACAGAGATAGAGCATCATGCACCAACCAGTATTACATAAAATTAAATACTCTCTACTTCTCGGTAAGCCTTTACGCTGAAACCTTCATAGAATCTGAGGCCTGACCCACCGGCGTGCAATTAAAGAGGGAAGCAAAGTTGTCAACAGTGCATGCAGACTGTCGTATAACATTTATGTTGTACCCAAGCTTTTTATATCGAAGAATGAGTTTACAAAATTGGGTACTGAAGTAATTGTAATTATATATTTTTCTGAACTACAATAGGTGACCAAAAACTCGAGTTCCGATACACCTTGTTGCAGAAGAGATTTAAGTCCAACATTGAATTTTGAAATTAAATCGGAATGACGTTGATAAAATTTGGAAAGGCTTTGCGTAGTTTATGATATCGAAACCCTAATTAAGATGTTTAGCAGTTAACAATTTATTACGAGTGTTGAAGTCAGTTACATGACTAGACACTCTAGCAAATCGAACTATTTGCGAAATATAAACGCCATAGGATGCCGCACGAGGAACATCATCAACCAAGAAAGGAAAATTTACAATCTCAAAAGCAAAAGCATCACGTTTATCATAAATTTTGCAAGAAACAAATCCATCTACAATAGATAGGTGTAAATCCGAAAACGGGGCCTCAGTATCAGAAGAAGTTGGTTTATTTAACGGAAGTTCTGGGGGATAATTGACTGATCAAACCATCGACATAGGTATTGTCAAAATTTAATAAATTATCCAAATATCTAGAAGTCCAGCTAAAGGCTTCAATGATTCCAGATTGTTTTGCAACGGAAAAGGACATCATGTAATCCCTTTGATAACAAAACAAGAACTAATCAACCACAGTAGGGTGCGCAATTTGTAACCATCAGAATACACACAATATGTCTAAATAACTTTGTACAAAATCGTATGTAAATATTGTCAAATAGAAAGGTGAGAGCTTCACACACTTTCTGACATGACCATAAAGTTTAATTGTTATGCTCTTCAGAAGTGAAAAAGGCATTGCTTACATTACATGCAAGATTGAGGGATGCTTCCCATTAAATTAAATCATTAATTTTTTCTTTTATAAGATTATGAGGAAGTGTAGTGCAAAAGGTTCAAAAATCATAAGTAGACAGACTTGAAGCACGAACACGTCTGGATTTCAATTTGTGTAAAACTTAATTAGACTTTTTATTGACCAAAACAGATTTCTCCCTGATCTTTTAAAGCCTTTGTCGCAATATTTAATCACATGGTTTAATCAATTTCATAAAATCATTCTTCGATATAAAAAGATTGGGTACAACATGGATATTATACGACAGACTGCATGCATGGTAGTTAACCCAATCACGGTTGGCAACTTTGCTTCCCTCTTTAATTGCACGCCGGTGGGTCAGGCCTCAGATTCTATGACGGCTCCAACGTAAAGGCTTATTAAGATTTAGAGAGATAATGCTGTTTGGTGCCTGATGCTCTGTCTCTGGTCGGGCTTATCGGAGTCTAGCTGTTGGTTTTCTTTTGCTCCAGCATTTCAGTGGTTTCTTGCTGTCGAGTCCTCACCGTTGTCTCACCTCTGTGGTTCTTTGATTTTTGTGTTCACGGAGATGTTGCACTGATGAGTTAGGAGGCCTTCATGCGGACTGAACAAATTATTTGTCTAAATCGCGACGGAAGTAAGGGCGAGGATTGTGGCCACGTAAAATCGATTTAAGCCCCCTAGTGGAAATCTTCCACTGTCCGTTCCAAGGCGGCTCTTCTGTGGCGATTTATTTTTGTTGTTGTTTGTTGCTTACTGTGTGTATCACTTGTGTCTTTTAATTTTGGATGGCCATATGACCATTTTGTGGGAAAGTAACTGTCCTTATGGCCTTCCTTTGTTTAGGTTTCCATTATGGTCTGGTCGCTTAATGTTTGCATTTCTTTCCCTTTGGTGTCTTTTATGGGTGGAGTAAGTTAATTGTATCAATTCCTGATCTTTGTTTTACTTCTACTTTGATGGCAGTAAAACATTCATCTTAATAATTTGGAGGGTTCTGTGGTGGTACAAGAGCTTGATTAGCACCAAACCGTGCTTTGTATGGCTTTTTATGAAGTTTAGGTAACCGATAGAACATTGGAAGCTTGTCTTGGCCTTCTGTAACACATACGGCAAACTTGGTGACTGATGACAAATGTGATCATCAACTAAAGCCCTCTCTTCAGCAAAAGGCTGCTGTTCACAGGCCTTCGTACCACCAAGTTCTTGCTGAAGCGTGTTAGGATAGTGGGGCCGTCAAACAACGACCACATTGTTAGCAGCCTTATCTGCTGGAGCCAAAACAAACTTCTTATGAAATTCTTTAATACCTAATTTAAGGTGACGTAAATATGTCTTAGATTTAGGAGGTAATAATTTCGTATTTTGAGTGTAGAAAGAAATGCGTTTGTTCACTAGTTTCAGAATGCTACGTTTCCATTCTTTGAGAGCTTTATGCTCAGCTTAAATCGTCATCATCTCTACACTTATTGAAATCAATTTTAGAAGGAAATCGATATTTCGGTCCTTTAGAAATTATTATTGGTATCTTAGAATCAGGAATATTTTTTAAATTTCCAGTAATAATATGACCAGCAACCGTATAGCAATACACCGAATTTTTACAATCACAGGTATCAGGAGTGTTAGTGTCAATATGATCAGAAACAAGTTTATTGAAATTAAAAATAATAGCTCTAACAGGTTTATTGTATTTATAGCAAATTATGGGTGTTTCAGTATTTTGAAAATAAGCAGGAATGGACGAAATCACCGAACTGTCCCGGAAAATACTAGGCAAATCTATAAAATCAAAACCCTTAATAATGAAGGCGATTTGGATGTAATGACGTTTTTGCTTATTTTTAGAATCGATGAAAGGACGAAGCGCATGTTAATTATAACCTCTAGTTAAAACAGCAGCATCGTATAACAGTTAGAACTATCGTAGAATTTGTTCGCCTCGGTGTCCAGAATATGTAATACAGAAATGAGTAAGTCATTTTAAGGTTTATATACAGTGTAATTGCGCTATTAAAACCACCTCAAAATAAGACTAATTCTCCTTTAAAAAGAATATTTAAAAGGTTTCAGACATTCTGTCTGTGTGTTGTCTCCACTTAGCACCTTCCAGAAAGAGGCCCCTTTGGAACTGTTCAAAAGTGGTCTTACAGGCCACTGTTCTTGTAGGCTTTTGAACAATCCCAAAGCTGTTCTTATCATAGGAATTTTAGTGTATATTTAAAAACTGTTTCTATTTCAAGTTCTTGCGACCATCTTGTTCAACAGAGTGGAACAGTTTGGGCAAGTTTGACTGATGTTTGCCCAAAAGACATTCCTGTGAAATTATTTATGATAAAATCCTATTGTTTAGGAGAAGTCATTTGAAGGTTTTGTTTTCTATTTTCAGTACCGCAGCCTTTCTGTTTAGCAGAATGTAACCATTTGACCAACATTGGAAGAGGGCTGCCCAAGTAAGATTCCCGTGAAACTACATGTATTTCAAAAATCCACCCATCTGTTGAGAGGAGAAGTCATAAGGACTGGAAGTTGGTTAAACCTTTTTATTATTATTATTATTATTAGCTCTCGCGATCATCCTGTGCATGGGTGCTTAAAGGTTGGGGCAATTTTGTTAGAAGATCACCCAAGGAACATTCCTGTGACATATTTGCAATATTCATCCACGAGTTGAGGAACAGGAGTCGTTGGAAGACTTTTCCATTTCTATCTCAGACGGACAGCTTGTTCATTGGAGCAGAGCAGTTTGATCTTCATCCAAGAAACATTCCTGTGAAATTATTTCAAAACCCGACTACTGTTTTAGGAACAGAGGTCATTTAAACGATATTTTCTAGGTTTATCATGCAAGGTTGCCATTTTGTTCATCGGAGCGGATTTTTTGTTTGAGCAAGTTTGGTTAAGGATCAACCAAGGTCCATTCCAGTGAAACTGTTTCAATTGAGGAGAAGAATTCGTTTAAACATTTTTTTCTTCTTTTAGCTCTGGTGGCCACCTTTTACATCCGAGTAGAACGGTTTGAGTGAGTTTGGTAGAGCGCCACTCAAGATGCATTCCTGTGATATTATTTAAAAATCAATCCACTGGTTAAGGAAAAGAAGTCTTTGAAAGGATTACCTATGTTTAGCTCTGACGGCGTTCTTATTCATCGAAGCAGAACCGTTTGAGCAATGTTGGTAATAGGTCGTCGAAGAAACATTCCTGTGATTTTTTTTTCAAAATCTACCCACTGGTAAAAGAGTAAAATGCGTTTAAATTTTGTTGTTTTTATTTTATTTTTAGCTATGGTGGCCATCTTGTTCATAAGAGCAGAACGGTTTGAGCAAATTTGGTAAAGGATCACAAAAGAAGCATCGGTGAAATTATTTAAAATTCCGTTCACTGGTTAAGGAAGAGAAGTCATTTAAATGTTTTAACTATGGCGGGCATCTTGTTCATCCAAGCGGAACCTTAGTGGATAAGAACGAAAGCACGAGTTATCAACGTCGGGTAAACGTCCAACAAAATTGGAAGTAACGTCTCCGAAAGCATGTCAAAATCACCTAAATATTACTGATGGGGACGTTAAACTTCAAATCAAACAAAATCACCACCATTGCTAGCTTGAGCTCCGGCATTTGTTGCGGCGTTAGAAAGCAACCATCTGTAACGCGGAACCAGATGTGTGAAATGATGACGTCACTTAAACAAACAGCGTAACGTGAATTTACCAGCTTATTGATGATTGGCAATATTACTTCATTGCATTCACTTCTATTTTATTTGGTAGCTAAAGAGGTATATAATATAGAGGATCTTACATGAGTGTTCATGTATTATTGAATTTATTAAACGAGTTGAGGAAAATGGATAAAATGCGAGGCTTTGCCGAGCATTTTATCCCTTTTTCTCAACGAGTTTAATAAATTCAATAATACATGAGCACGAATGCAAGATTCTATTTATCATATGACATTTAAAACGCATTTTATTCACGATTTGTTTACAAAAATGTCAATATTCCGCCGTTAGTAAACGCGACGTCGTTAAGTACGTCGTACATGTAACGTTACGGGACGTATCTAGCTAATTTGCATATTTAATCCACTAGTAGATTATCGAAAATAATACATGACGTTATTTCACTCTCAGACGCGACGTCATATGATAAAAACATATAAAACACTGTGGTAATGTGTTCTGCTGCATAGTCACGCGTCATTGGATGTTTCCAGATCTTACACATCACACTCGACGTTCTTTGTCTCATGAGATATGCTGAGCTGTAAACATCCACTTGACGTGATAAAATGGGGCGGAACAAGTAACTGCAGAAATAATGTGTGTGTCAATGCACAGAAGTATAATTACCACCACTTTGTATATTCCTGCCTAAGATATTTTCGGCCAGCTCTTTTAGGCCGCGTCTGAACGGTAGTCCTCTTGAATGTGGGTACAGCTGCTGTGTATCAACCACAACAGTATGGATCAACTGAAAAATAGACGACCAATAAATTATGTATATATGAAAAACAAACAAAAATCAGAATAAATGAATGAATACATAAAACGGTTTTGTTAATGAAACAAACGTTTTATTCACATCAAAATGTATGCTAATGGCTTGCTTGCTTACTGACTGACTGACTGACTGCCAGACTCACTCTGACTCTGACTGTAACTAACTAACGGCCGAACATCTATCTATCGATTTACAATACATTGCTGTTTTCCACTTACTGCATCCTATATTATTGCTGTTAAACGAGAACCAATGGCAGGATTTTCGAGATGGTTCGAAAATAAAGCGCTGTGGATAAATCTGTAACCCGGGCTACTGAGTGCGATCCACGGCCAAGCCTTCTCACGACAGGATCTGCTCTAAAATAAAGCGGTATACGTATTTTCTGGTCCGTTTGGATCATTGGGTTCATTAGAATCATTTTAAAAATACAGTTCTGCTTAATCCTGGTTTAGAGGGCGTTGCACATTTCAGTACTGGACATGCGCAGACCAAGTCTCCTATTTTCGTTTATTTGGCGTATTCTTTGCTACCAAAGGATCTAACTATTCAGAACGTATTTTTCTTTACCACAGCTGGTGTTTTGCCCTGTTGCGACCTTAAAAGTCTCCCCGTGCGGATTATATTTTCTGTTCCTTTGGGATCATTGAGTTCATTTAGAATCATTTTGAAAATAGAGTTCTGCTTAAGCCGGTGCTAGAGGGCGGGGCCGGTGTAGCACATTTCCGTATTGGTAATGAACAGACTCAATAAAACCGAGTCTGCTATTTTCGTTTATTCGGTGTATTCATTGTTACCATAGGATCCAACTGTTCCGAATTTATTTATCTTTACTGCAGCTGGTGTGGTGTTATGATGTGCCGATTATATTTTCTGGTCCTTTGGGACCATTGAGCTCATTCAGAATCATTATGAAAATAGAGTTCTGCTTAAGCCGGTGCTAGAGGGCTTGGCTGGTGTTGCACATTTTAGTACTGGTCATGAACAGTCCCAATAAACCTAGTCTGCTGTTTTCGATTATTTGGTGTATCCTTTGCTGCCAAAAGAACCAACTATTCAGAACATATTTACATAGAAGCGGTTCTTGCAGGTTTTTTAATCATTGTATGAAATGATTGAAAATAAAGTTAACATAAGATGCATTTGGTATACACACGTTGCAACACATCAGTGTATTTCTTAATGGAAAATCTAAAATACTAGTAGATATGCCCAATTGGACATTGAACTGAAACTTACGAAGCACGATGCTGACCGAAGTGTTGGCAATTATAAATCTTGGCGACCAGCGTAGAATATAAAGACCTAAAGTGGAAATGATCGAAAACGCGTGCCGTAATTGTCAATCAATGCGTTCCTAAGTGGTTTAGTATGTATTAAAATGTCCGGGTGAACAGTTAATGACATATTCCACTGATATTCTAAGGTGTCTATATACTGGAATGTTTTCTCTCGTTTGGCCGTTAGTAAGTGTTAGTCAGAGTGAATCTGTAAGTCAGTCACTAAGCAAGCCACTAGCATACATTTTGAACGGGCCTTCGAAGCCTAGTGCATAAAAGCGCTGACTCTTAAACATTAGGTCTCTCATCACTATGGTTCGAGCCTGGCTCGGGTCACTTGTGAGACGCCAAGGTCTGCTACGGAAGGTCAGGTGTTTATTTCTCCGGGTTTTGTTTTGTTTATTTGTTTTGGAGTTTAACGGCCCAGACTACACAATTCATGTCATTTTTGAGCCGGTCAGTTTACCTATCCACACTTTACCTGCGCAAGCTTATACGTAAGCGGTTAGCCAGCACAGTGCACATTCTTTCGCCAGCGGAAGGGAGAAAATGACCGTAGAAAAAGTTTCAGTATCATTCTCCACAAAAGAATGTTGCCGACCCCGGCATGTATCGAACCCGCGTCCCCCTGATCACCAGTCAGACGCGCATCAGACCGAGCTACCGAGGCCGGCTTATACTTCTACAGGTACTCTGGATTTCGACCACTTCTGATTAACGATTGGTTCGATATAAGTGAAATAATCTTGAAAGGGACATAAAACCAAATCCGAAAAAAGCATAAATTTTGATCTGAATAAAGCGGCTGTTTCCTCAGCGGTGTGTTTCCTTATCAATCGAACTGTGTGACAAACGATCCTGCTTCTCAGGAGCTAATTCCGTTTAGGTAGAGTTCACTCTTTTAGATAATAGATTTATTAAATACAGTCAACCCTCTTTACAACGACACTGTTTGTCATCTTAGCTTTATGACGTTAAACTGAATTTGCTGTTATAAAGAAATTGCCTCTCGACCACCAGACAAGCTCGATATTCTGAAGAAAGGATGCACCTATTGCATGAACAAAGAACTTCACTGCACTGTTCGTTTTATGCTCTTTGTTTTTGCACAAAGTTCCATTCTTTCTTAAATGGGAGTGAAATAACAATATTAAAGTCCATTACACACAACAAAAATTTTATTTTAAGAATAGAACAAGTTACATTGTAAAACATACATGTATTTGCATAGATCAAAGTACATGTACTGTACTGAAAATAACATTGTGATGTATTACATGTACATGTCTTAACTACTGTCTTATTAGCACATTCATGTTGATATTGTTTGAATAAAACTGGAATAAAACAAATGTATGAATAGGAGCTCAGCAAATCATGACGTTAACATGTGCACAAACAGGAAGACTTAAATCAACCTATTGTATGCACATCTAAACTGTTCGAATTGCTGCATCCCTACCCATAGAAGAGATTAGCACATGTTGTGTTTCATTTATTGCCCTTAATCACTGATAAAGTCCCCATTGAAAGCACTGTCTGAGCACATTTGAATGATAAGTCCACTTGAAGTCACAGAAAAGAGTCCAATTCATTTGGGATTCACAAAGTCTAGCATTGTCTTCTGGACACTGGAACCGCTGTATGTCTCTATGGCACGAATAGCCTTCCATAGACTATCAAGATGACTTGAAAGGGCGGGGTTCTGCTCGCAGTAGCTGACGGCCTGCGCTAGACCCTTTCTGGCTTCACATCTTTTGATGACTGGTTCAGCCGGTTCGTCGTCGTCGTCGTCGGCGTTGTCGTTCAAAGCCTCGGTAGTTCTAGTCTCTGTCACCAGTTCTAGGATTGTCTCGTCGGTAAGTTGTTCCCCAGTCTCAACCTCTCTGTCGATGTCAACGTAGTCTTGGGCGTTCATTCTGTCCTCGGCAGGCATTCTCTGCAGCAGCCTCTGCAGCTCTGCCAAGGGCAGATCGTCGGTGTCGTCGTCGGTTGTTGGTTGTTGGGTTGGTGGTAGAATCTTGACGTGGCGCCAACAGTTGACTATGGTTGACTGCTTGACTGATGACCAGGCTTCTTTGACGTAGGAGATGGCTGTCTTCAGGGACACAATCTGCTCTACCCCATCTTCGATGCACTGTAGGAAGTAGCGCACCAGTAGACCTCTGTAGTAGCCCTTGAAGTTTCTGATGATTCCCGCATCCATAGGTTGGATGTGGGCTGTCGAATTCGGCGGTAGGAAGCGTACGGCGACGTGGGTAAGACGTAGGCCCTCTGTGGAGTGACTGGTAGCGTTGTCTAGCAGCAGAATCACCCGACGTCCGGCTAGTCTCATACGACGGTTGAATTTGACGAGCCATTCCTGGAACACAGCGCCGGTCATCCACGCCTTCTTGTTGTAGGTGTACTTCACGTAGACGCTGGGATCAAACGTACTGCCGAAGCAACGTGGTCGAGCACTCTTGCCGATCACCAGTGGGACCATCTTGTCAGTCCCGGAAGCGTTGGCACACAAAGCAACGGTTATTCTTTCTTTCTGTTTCTTCTTGCCACTGATGGGACCAGTAGCAAGTGTTGAGTTGGGTAGCAGACGATAAAACAGCCCAGTCTCGTCCATGTTGTAGTTAAATGCATTCATTTAACCTATTTACGGTTGTAGACTGGTACATATAACCAAGCCAGAATAATGCGCATTACGAAAACACGCCAATACAAATACATTGTAACCTTTATCGGCGTAAAAATGAAAATTTAAGTTGAAAAATTGTAATATGTTTTCTTATTCTAACTGTTGGTTTTCTTTTGCTCCAGCAATTCTGTTGTTGTACGCTGTCGAGTCCTCAACCTTGTTTCATCTCTGTAGTTTTTTGAATTTGTATGGTCTCGGAGATGTTACACTGATGAGTTAGGAAGCCTTCATGCGGACTAAACAAAATAACTGTATACCGCGAGAGAGGTAAGGGTGAGGATTATGGCCATGTAAAATCGATTTAAGCCCCCCCCCCAGTGGAATTCTTTCCACTGACCGTTCCAAGGCGGTTCTTCTGTGGCGGTTTATTTATGTTGTTGTTTGTTACTTTTGTTACTTACTGTGTGTATCACTTGTGCCTTTTTATTTTGGATGGCAATTTGGCCATTTTGTGGGAAAGTAACTGTCCTTATGGCCTTCCTTTGTTTAGGTTTCCATTATGGTCTGGTCCCTTCATGTTTGTGTTTCTTTCCCTTTGGTGTCTTTGATGGTGGAGTAAGTTAATTGTATCGATTCCTGATCTTTGTTTTACTTCTACTTCTCAAAATATAGATTGTGGGCAGTCTTAAGAACCGCCTTTTTATTTAGAGCAGAAATAAGAAAAAAATAAGGTTTATCTCTGTAAACCCCAGTATTACTATATAAAAAGGGTTCAAGGGGTCAAAATTATACAGGCATGTCATAGTGATGAGATCGAGCTGTAACGGTTCATAATGAACCATCTCATCAAACTCTATTCTGTTTGTAACCCAGTAAAAAATCAGAATCCACGCACACACTGTTTGTACATGTAATCCTGTACATGGTCGTTTCGTTTCCATTACGAAAACACGCCTATACTACTACATTGTAAATTTTAACTGGGAAAAACGAATATTTTATGATGAAAAATTGTGATATTTTTCTTATTTCTGCTCAAAATATAGATTGTTGGTACTCGTTAGAACCGCCTCATATTTTAGAGCAGAAATAAGAAAAATAAGGTTTACCCCTGTAAACCCCAGTTTTGCAATGTAAAGGTGGGGTTCCAGGGGGGTCAAAATTATATAGGCGTGTTTTCGTAATGTCTTTGCATGTCTGTATTGCTAATATATTTTTTTTTATTTTGGACAACCGTTTGGCTATTGTTATAGAAAAAGTTGTCCCTATGGCTTTCCGCTTGTGACGTTTAAGTTACACTGAAGTTGTTTATGTGTTGCTTTTTTCCTTTGGTGTCTTGCATGGGAGGTGTATGGCAACTGTATTGATTTCTGATCACTGTCTTCACTCATTTTGTTAACAAGTTGGTGAAATAAACACCCACCTAAAACCCACTTTGAAGAATGAAACTGGAGTTTAAACGGGTATAACTATTTTTTTTCTTAATTCGTCCCAAAGAAATAGGGTTCAGGTACTCGTAATGTGGCGGTTTTGAACGAGCACCCACAACCCATTTTTGGAGTATAAATAAAAACATCGCATATTTTATTTGTAAAGTATCCATTTTAAAGAATACGAGTGCACTGATATTTTTCATATATCTGCTCATTACAACAGTTATTGGTACTCGTTAGAACCGCCTTCGTGAGGCGGTTCAATGGAGTGCCCTCACTCTGTGTTTTGGCAGAAAATGGAAAAATAATATAAACCCCAGAAAAAACAAAAGTGAACGCAATGATCAGGAATCGAAACAATAAACCCACAGCTATCATAAGAGATACCAAAGGGAAAGAAACCCAAAAATTAAATAGCCACATCAATAGCGGAAAGCCAAAAGGACAGATAATTTCCGACAAAATGGCCAACTGGCTATCCAAAACAAAAAAGATATAAGCAATACTCACATTCCATTATGATAACACACCCGTGCGACATAGTGCAATTTTTCACAACTGCAAAATGGCCATTTTTTCTGATGAAAATCCGTGATATTTGTCTTATAAAAAGTAGAAGTAAAACAAATATCAGGAGTCGATACAATTAACTTACTCCACCCATCAAAGACACCAAAGGGAAACAAATACAAACATTAAGCGACCGGACCATAATGGAAACCTAAACAAAGGAAGGCCATAAGGACAGTTACTTTCCCACAAAATGGCCATATGGCCATCCAAAATTAAAATACACAAGTGATACACACAGTAAGTAACAAATAACAACATAAATAAATCGCCACAGAACAACCGCCTTGGAACGGTCAGTGGAAAGATTTCCACTGAGGGGCTTTAATCGATTTTACGTGGCCACAATACTGCAAACATGGGTTTTGGGTGCTCGTTAGAACCGCCTCATTGAGGTGGTCAAAGAGTACCAAAAACCTATGTCTTGGAGCAAAAGTAAGAAACATAATGTATACCCCCGTAAACCCCAGTTTTCTCTATATAAAGTGGGGTATAGGGGATCTGCATTTCACGGACTTGATCACGTGATGCAAAGACAAACTGTAACAAAGAAGAACAGCCTTGGAACGGTCAGTAAAAGGTATCCTATTGGAGGGTTTAAATCTATTTTACGGGGCCGTAATCTTCTCCTGTTTTACTATATAAAAGTAGCCACCGTGCGGATCAATATGTTTTTGTTATTTTGTTTGATATTGTACTGGAACTGAGGGCGAGGGTTGAAATTTCATAAACTCCGGAGTTGAAGCCCCCAAATAGATTTCTTACTGACTGTCCCAAGGCGGTCTTTCTTTTACAGTGTCTTAACTGTTATTTGGCTTTGTGCCGTTGGTTCATGGTTCATCTGTTTTTGTGTGTGCCTACGTGTCACTTTCTATAGGTGACCTTAGACGGCTGCGTTCTTGGTTTTCGTCCTTTCCTGAGTGACCATTTCTTACTAGTTTAAGGATGAAAAAATTATACTTCTAGATATTTGGATGATTTATTATATATTGATAATACCTATTTCGATGGTTTGATCAGTCAAATTTACCACCACCACCACCACCCCCACCCCCAACCAGAACTTCAGTTAAATAAAGCAGATTCTTCTGATACCGAGGCCCCGTTTTTGGATTTACATATATCTATTGTAGATGAGTTTGTTTCTTGCAAAATTGATGATAAACGCGATGAATTTGATTCGGAGATTGTAAATTTCTCTTTCTTGGATGGTGATGTTCCTCCTGTGCCACTCTATGGCGTTTATATTTCGCAATTAATTCGATTTGTCAGAGTGTGTATTCATGTAACTGACTTCAGCGCTCGTAATAAATTGTTAATGGCTAAAATTCTTAATCAGGGTTATCGGTTCCATAACTACGCAAAGCATTTTCAAAATTTTATAGACGTCATTCTTGTTTAATTTCAAAATTTAATATTGGACTTAAATCTCTTCTGCAACGAGGTCTATCGGAACCCGAATTTTATGGTGACTTAGTATATAAATTCAGAAAAAATATATAAACGCAATGACTTCAGCACCCAATTTTGTAAAATCATTCTTCGATATAAAAAGATTGGGTACAGTATAAATGTTATACGACAAACGACAAGCATGGTAGATAACCCAATCATGGTTGACAACTTTGCTTCCCTCTTTAATTGCACCCGGTGGGTCGGGCCTCAGATTCGATGACGGTTCCAGCGTAAAGGCTTATTTTGGTTGGTACCTGATGCTCTGTCTCTGGTCGGGTCCGTCGGAGTTTAACTATTGGTTTGCTTCCGCTGCAGCGTTTCAGTGGTTTCTTGCTGTCGAGTCCTCACCGTTGTTTCATCAATGTGGTTGTTTGATTTTCGTGTTCACGGAGAGGTTGCACTGATGAGTTAGGAGGCCTTCATGCGGACTGAACAAATTATTTGTCTTAATCGCGACGGAAGTATGGGCGAGGATTGTGGCCACATAAAATCGATTTAAGCCCCCCCCCCCCCCCCAGTGAATTTCGTTTCCACTGACCACTCCAAGGCGTTTCTTCTGTCGCGGTTTATTTTTGTTATGGTTTGTCTTTGGGTGTTTGTGTCGCTTATATTATTTGATTTTGGATAGCCTATTGGCCATTTTGTGCGAAAGTAACTGTCCTTTTGGTTTTCCGTTGTTGGTGTTTCCATTAGGGTCTGTTGTTTCATGTTTGTGTTTCTTTCCCTTTGGTGTCTCTAATGGGAGCTGTGGGTTAATTGTATCGATTCCTGATCATTGCCTCCACTTCTATTAGGTTTAGGAGGTAATAAATTCGTATTTTGATAATAAAAAGAAATGCGTTTGTTCACTAAGTTTAGAATGCACATTTTCCATTATTTAAGAGTTTTATGCTCAACATACTCTGTGTTAATTTTATCGATTCCTGATCATTGCATCCACTTCTATTATGTTTTCATGATGGTTTATCAAAATTTAAAGCTACCTTAAGAAATGTCAGGTCTGAACCAATGCAGTGTCCAACAAGCACAGTCCTGTCATTGAAGAGTTGTAAAAGATCCTCTCGCATCTCCTCGAATGTTTTGGTCACTCCCACTAGGTCGGAAGCTGCTATTCCACTCCAGCTAGATATTGTAGATAAAAGTGTTAGTGTTGCACCCCCAAACCAAGAAAATGTTTATTTCTCTGAAATGACACTGCATAAAAACGACACTTAAGATAGCTCTTTACGTTCATGGAATTTGGACAAGGCATCACTTGAATAAGTCCGTGAAATGAAGACCCCACTAAACCCCACTTTATATAGAGAAAACTGGGTTTTTTATGCTCAAAGACATAGGTTGTGGGTACTCGTTAGAACCGCCTCACTATGTTTTGAGCATTTATAAGAAACATATCAAGGATTCTCATCAGAAATGTAGCCATTTTCGAGAAATCATTCTTCGATATAAAAAGATTGTCGATGACGGTTCCAGCGTAAAGGCTTATTTTGGTTGGTACCTGATGCTCTGTCTCTGGTCGGGTCCGTCGGAGTTTAACTGTTGGTTTGCTTCCGCTACAGCGTTTCAGTGGTTTCTTGCTGTCGAGTCCTCACCGTTGTTTCATCTCTGTGGTTGTTTGATTTTCGTGTTCACGGAGAGGTTGCACTGATGAGTTAGGAGGCCTTCATGCGGACTGAACAAACTATTTGTCTTAATCGCGACGAAGTATGGGCGAGGATTGTGGCCACATAAAATCGATTTAAGCCCCCCCCCCCCCCCCAGTGAATTTCGTTTCCGCTGACCGTTCCAAGGCGCTTCTTCTGTCGTGGTTTATTTTTGTTATGGTTTGACTTTGGGTGTTTGTGTCGCTTATATTATTTTATTTTGGATAGTCTATTGGCCATTTTGTGGGAAAGTAACTGTCCTTTTGGCTTGCCGCTATTGATGTTTCCATTAGGTCTGCTGCTTCATGTTTGTGTTTCTTACCCTTTGGTGTCTTCGATGGGAGCTGTGGGTTGATTTTATCGATTTCTGATCATTGCCTCCACTTCTGTTTTGATTCAACTGATTCAACGAAAACTTTAAATGCCTCGTGACCTTTGTGTCATACATTGGTAGTTTTTGGTAGATTGTTTTTCCAAAGCATAAACCATTATAGAACACTACATCTGGTATTTCGGGACAATTTTCATTGTTTTTGTTACTTCTTATTATTTTAGACTTTAGAAATAAGATCATGTACATTTATTCAAAATTTCCTGCAAGTATTGCAGCTTTGTTTGTTTGTATTGGAGTTTAACGGCCTAGTCATTACTATTTAGGTAAGTTTTGAGCCGGTCAGTTTACCTATCCACAGTTTTCCTGGGCAGGATTTTGGTCACTCATGAGGGTAATATATGTTAAATGCCCGACTTTGATATTTTCTCGCTTCTGGACTGTCGAAAGCGTAAAACTAGATCGCACGGCACCAGAAAGAATGGTAATTATAAACGTAAATAAAGGGCTTTTAAAAGCAATAATACCAGACTGAAGTGATTGTCTATAATATTATTGAATCATGGACGCCACTCAATGCATGCTTTTCTAAGTTCATTACCCATTTCTGTATTACGGATTCTGGCTATCAAGGCGAATAAATTCAACGATAGTTCTAATAAGTTTTACGACGCTGCTCTTTTAACTAGACGTTATACTCTTCGTACTTTTATCGATTCTGAAATTAATCACGAACGGCATTACATCAAAATATCCTTCATTAATAAGGGTTTGGATTTTATAGATTTTCTTAGTATCTTCCGGGACAGTTCGGTTATTTCGTCCATTACTGCTTATATTCAAAAATACTGAAACACCCATAATTTGCTATAAATACAATAAACCTTTTAGATCTATCATTTTTGATTTCATTAAACTTGTTTCTGATCTTGATATTGACACTAAACACCCCTGATACATGTGATTGTAAAAACTCAGTATATTGCTATCCTGCTGCTGGTCATATCATTACTCGCAATTTAAAAATTGTTCCTGATTCTAGGATACGTAATATAATATCTTAAGGACCGATGTATCGATTTCCTTCTAAAATTGATTTCAATAAATGCAGAGATGAAATCGCTGCTGCCTTGAATGATTTTGGTAATCGATGGTGTAAACGAGAGTATGTTGAGCATAAAGCTCTTAAGGAATGGAAACTTAACACTTTTATTTATTGAACAAACGCATTTCTTTTTATTCGCAAAATACGAACTTATTACCTCCTAAGACGTCTTTACGTCACCATAAATTAGGCAATCAATAATTTCATAGGAAAAGTAGAGGTAAAACAAAGATCAGGAATTGATACAATTAACTTACTCCACCAATAAAAGACACCAAAGGGAAAGAAATACAAACATTAAGCGACCAGACCATAATGGAAACCTAAACAAAGGAAGGCCATAAGGACAGTTACTTTCCCACAAAATGGCCATATGGCCATCCAAAAATAAAAAGACACAAGTGATACACACAGTAAGTAACAAACAACAACATAAATAAATCGCCACAGAAGAGCCGCCTTGGAACGGTCAGTGGAAGATTGCCACTGGGGGGCTTAAATCTATTTTACGTGGCCACAATCCTCGCCCTTACTTCCGTCACGATTTAGACAAATAATTTGTTCAGTCCGCATGAAGGCCTCCTAACTCATCAGTGCAACATCTCCGTGAACACAAAAATCAAAGAACCACAGAGGTGAGACAACGGTGAGGACTCGACAGCAAGAAACCACTGAAATGCTGGAGCAAAAGAAAACCAACAGTTAGACTCCGATGAGCCCGACCAGAGACAGAGCATCAGGCACCAACCGACATTATCTCTCTAATTCTCAATAAGCCTTTACGTTGGAGCCGTCATAGAATCTGAGGCCTGACCCACCGGCGTGCAATTAAAGAGGGAAGCAAAGTTGCCAACCGTGATTGGGTTAACTACCATGCATGCAGTCTGTCGTATAATATCCATGTTGTACCCAATCTTTTTATATCGCAGAATGATTTTACGCAATTGGGTGAAGTTTGTTTTGGCTCCAATGATAAGGCCGCTAACAATGTGGTCGTTGTTTGACGGCTTCACTATGTTAACACTCTTCAGCAAGAACTTGGTGGAACTAAGGCCTATGAACTTCAGCCTTTAGCTGTAGAGAGGGCTTTAGTTGATGACCACATTTGTCGTTCAGCCACCAAGTTTGCTGTCTGTGTTACAGACTGCCAAGACCAGCTTCCTGCGTTATATTGGTTACCTAAACTTCATAAAAGACCATGCAAAGCACAGTGTATTGCTAATTCAAGCTCTTGTACCACCACTGAGCTCTCCAAATTGTTAACTTCATGTTTTACTGCCATCAAAAACATGTGATAAAATATTTCGACAAAAGTCTTCGAAAGATCAGGTAGAAATCTATTTTGGTCTATAAAACATTCTAATGAAGTTTAAAATAAATTGAAATCCAGACGTTTTCGCGCTTCAAGTCTGTCTACTTATGATTTTGCCACCCTTTACACTTCACTTCCTCACAATCTTATAAAAGAAAAAAAACTAAATGATTTAATTGAATGGACATTTCATAGGGAAGACTCCCTCTATCTTGCATGCAATGTAAGAAATGCTTTTTTCACTTCTGAAGAGCATAAAAATTATACTTTATGGTCATGTCAGAAAATATGTGGTGCTCCCGCCTTTCTACTTGACAATATTTACATAAGATTTGGTACTTTTACTTAGACAAATTATGGGTATTCCGATGGGTACTAATTGCGCACCACTTTTGGCTGATGTGTTTTTGTTTTGTTATGAGAGAGACTTCATGATGTCCCTTTCCGCTGGAAACCAGTCTGTAATCATTGTCACTTTTAGCTCCACTTTCAGATATTTGGATGATTTGTTAAATATTGATAATACTTATTTCGATGGTTTGATCAGTCAGATTTACCCACCAGAACTTCAGTTAAATAAAACAAATTCTTCTGAAACCAAGGCCCCGTTTTGGGATTACATCTATCTATTGTAGATGGGTTTGTTACTTGCAAAATGTATAATAAACGCGATGATTTTGATTTTGAGATTGTAAATTTCCCTTTTTTGAATGGCGATGTTCCTCGTGCGCCATCTTATGGCGTTTATATTTCGCAATTAATTCGTTTTTCCAGAGTGTGTGCATGTAACTGACTCCAACACTCGTAAAAATTGTAAACGGCTAAACTTATTAATCAGGGTTATCGGTACCATGAACTACACAAAGCCTTTTCAAAATTTTATGGACGTCATTCGGATTTAATTTCAAAATTCAATATTGGACTTATATCTCTTCTGCAACAAGGCCTATCGGAACCCGAATTTTATGGTGACTTAGTATATAAATTCAGAAAAACATATAACCGCAATGACTTCAGCACCCAATTTCGTAAAATCTTTCTTTGATATAAAAAGATTGGGTACAACGTAAATGTTATACGACAGACTGCACGCATGGTAGTTAACCCAATCACAGTTGAAAACTTTGCTTCCCTCTTTAATTGCACGCCGGTGGGTCAGGCCTCAGATTCTATGACGGTTCCAGCGTAAAGGCTTACTGAGAATTAGAGCGATCTAATTCAATGTAACGTTGGTTGGTGCCTGATACTCTGTCTCTGGTTGGGCCCATCGGAGTCTAACTGTTGGTTTTCTTTTACTCCGGCATTTCAGTAGTTTCTTGTTTTCGAGTCCTCACCGTTGTTTCATCTCTGTGGGTGTTTGATATTTTGTAGAATATAATCGTACACCTCGCGCATACCCAAGAAAAAAGCACGTCTCTATCAAAATCGTGATCGGAGACCCAATCAGTCTGTCTCTGGTCGGGCTCATCGGAGTCTAACTGTTGGTTTTCTTTTGCTCCAGCATTTCAGTGGTTTCTTGCTGTCGAGTCCTCACCGTTGTCTCACCTCTGTGGTTCTTTGATTTTTGTGTTCACGGAGATGTTGCACTGATGAGTTAGGAGGCCTTCATGCGGACTGAACAAATTATTTGTCTAAATCGCGACGGAAGTAAGGGCGAGGATTGTGGCCACGTAAAATCGATTTAAGCCCCCCAGTGGAAATCTTCCACTGACCGTTCCAAGGCGGCTCTTCTGTGGCGATTTATTTTATGTTGTTGTTTGTTACTTACTGTGTGTATCACTTGTGTCTTTTAGTTTCGGATGACCATATGGCCATTTTGTGGGAAAGTAACTGTCCTTATGGCCTTCCTTTGTTTAGGTTTCCATTATGGTCTGGTCGCTTAATGTTTGTATTTCTTTCCCTTTGGTGTCTTTTATGGGTGGAGTAAGTTAATTGTATCAATTCCTGATCTTTGTTTTACTTCTACTTATGACGACTGTCAAATAAAAACGATTAGGTTAGATCTTTTTTCTAAAACCAAACTATCTTTAGTCCTCTTTATTTATATAAACATTCAGAGAATAACACAAGCATTCTTATCCAGGGCGAACATAAGCAATCCAATACTGTGTTCTATCAATAGATACAAGTGTCAGTACTCAGCTACTGTATAAAAAACTTATCGAAAGTGTTTTCATAAATCCAATACTGTGTTCTATCAATAGATACAAGTGTCAGTACTCAGCTTTTGTATAAAAAAACTTATCGAAAGTGTTTTCATAACTCTTGTGCAGGGGAAATCGTTATGTAAAATTTATAATTATTGAAAAGTAAACAGCGGAACAGGTGCGTTCATGAAATAATTTGATACAATATACAAGTTATAATTTTTCGCCCCACAAGCCGTTTCCTTTTAACCCATTCAGTACCAGAAACCCCTAAAGGGGTACCTTGACAAACAGTGCAGGTCCAGATCAGACGCCGCAGAACGCGGCGTCTGATCAGGTCCTCCACTGTTTGCTTAAAGTTCAGCCATTTTCCAAATACATTTTGAAGAAAACACAACCTGACACCCCAAAATTTTTAAATGAACTCCTGCTATATATAAGGAGGAAGATTCCATTTGATACAAAAAGGGTTAATGATATGAGGCACTTATGAACAGGTGCGTTCATGAAATAATTTGATACAATATACAAGATATAATGTTTCGCCCCACCAGCAGTTTCCTTTTAATAATATGAGGCACTTACGAAACTGTTTTGAGTATGTCGCAATACTTTATCAGTTATCCCCTATATTAACTACATTGTAACATACTGACCTGATAAAGGTGTGCTATCTCAGGACAAGTGAGCTTTATCAGGTCAACGTGATATTGCACTTCTATGAACTGGACTACTGGATTAAATGGCAAAACAGTAGGAGTGTACGAGGGGATTAACTGATAAATAGAATATCAGGCTCGGCTTCGAGAACGTATGTAGAATCACTCGGCAAGCCTCGCGATTATACAAGCGTTCTCAAAGCCTTGCCTGATAAACTTGATATCAAATGACACGAACCTGGTATTCTCTTTTTCTCGCGGATGTCTCTTGATGGTGATCAGGCAGTTTGCATTAAGCCACCACGTCAGTCTTTTGTTCATTATGGTCAATTGTTGATACCAATCGCCCGAAAAAATTAGGTTGAGTTCGCTGATGATGCCTTATATGCAGATATTAGCTAGTCTGGCTAAGAAAGGTAGATTGTTGATTTTCATTTTTAGCTCGGCTGTTTTCGAAGAAAACGACGAGGTATTGTCATAGCTATGGCGTCGTCGTCGTCGTCTTCTTCTGCGTCGTCGTGCAATACCTTGGATATTTTGTAATATCTCTGTCATTACTGAACATATTTACTTGAAACTCGGACTAGTTGTTTATTATGAAAAGGGGTACTCATACCAATAGGTGAGGTAACCCTCAAAATATTTTGGGCACAGTTATGCCCCTTTTTCGACTTAGAATTTTGCAGCCGAGCGTTGGCACCCGCATGCGGTGCTCTTGATGTGTTTGCATGTGCATGTGGGTGACAGTGCATGCATGTGTAATTTCAAAAGGCATTGATTATGGTTTCATTTCTTTACAAAACTCACTTAGTATTACTCACATGGTATTGTAGTCAATAATCTCTGTTGTGGGTATGCAGTGCTCCTCATAGACCGCCTCACAATCAGTATCCAGGACGGTGACCCGACACACTTCCAGGCCTTTCTTTGTGTGAACCTTTAAAAAGGAACGATACACCTTCAGGGGAGGCAACTCTTTCAAAATGTTTTGTCTTCATTGTCAATATAGGGGTATTTTCTTAAAGGAAAGAATTCGCAGCAACGGACAGGGCAAGCATACAGGAAGCTCTGACATTGGTTTCCCTTGTGAAAATGGGAGAACTTATATCAAGTATATTCATTTGCCTTAAATGATCGAAAAAAAGATAAATATATTCTTCAAAAGAAAAAAAAAGTATTTTGGTACACAAAATAATGATTTACTGCATACCAGGCAATGGTATCCGATTCTAACACAGGGTTAAGAAACTATTAACAAACTTATCATTCCCTGTTGTACATTATTTGCAAACTGAATGAAATAAAAATCAGATTAAATAACCCTGATCAATTAAAGATGAGGCCCCGTAGCTTGTTTCGCACACTGTAAACTGGAGCTAAACATTACGAAAACACGCCTATACGAATACATTGTAACCTTTATCGCTGAAAAAATGAAAATTTTAAGATGAAAAATTGTGATATTTTTCTTATTTCTGTTCAAATATAGATTGTGGGTACTCGTTAGAACCGCCTCATGGATGAGGCGGTTCTAACGAGTACCCACCATCTATATTTTCGGGCAAAAATAAGAAAAATAATGATGATGATGATTTCGGGTTTAACGACGCGTCAACCCTCTTTGTGGGTCATAAGCGTCAAACGGTTAATGGTTAAACGGCATGAATAATTATGATGATATTAAAAGTAAAAAGTCAGAATGATAATGTATAAAAATCTGAAACAGTTAAATCTTATGAAAAAGTCCAATTTCTTTTAAGAATAAAATAATATTATCAACAGGTACATCTCGAAACAGTTGTTGCAAAGTGTCAGCTTTGAAATATAAAATACGTGAGGGTGAAAAGTCAACACAGTCAATTAAGATATGTTTCACAGTGAATGGCTGATCACAACCTACACAAGAAGGCTGATCATCACCATTAAAAATATAAGAATGAGTAACTCTAGTATGGCCGATGCGCAGTCGTGTTAATACTACGTCCTCTTTTCTGGAAAACTGTGGAGGAGAGCATTTTGTACTAACGACAGGTTTAATGGCACGGAGTTTGTTATTTATTGCACGGTCCCATTCGCCTTGCCATTCCGACAAGATGTATCTGTTGATAAATGGTTTAAAATTATTAAAAGGAATTTTAAAAACAGATGGATCAAGATTGAGCGATTCCTTTGCTTTCTTGTCAGCATATTCATTGCCGACAATGCCAATATGGCTCGGAAGCCAACAAAACAAGATTTGGTGTGTTTTAGAAATTTCATGATGTTTTTCGATCAATTTTTGAATTTGAGGATTTTTAGATGATGAATGGTCTAAAGCCTTAAGCACAGAAAGTGAATCAGAAAATATAATTGCTTTTTGAAATGATGAAGAACTGATAAAATCTAAAGCTAGGTCTATTGCTTTGGCTTCAGCTGTAAAAATAGATGAACCATCTGGAAGGCGCATGGTTTTGTGCGTATCTTTAGAAACATACGCACAACCAACTTTATCTCCTTCTTTGGAACCATCAGTATAGACTTGCTGGTAATCATCATAACGTGACTGCAGTACCTAAAAGTTTTGTTTGAGTAGCACTGGATTTGATTCGGATTTTTTACCATCATGTAAGTCAAACAGAATAGAAGGTTTATTAATACACCAAGATGGAACTTCGGCCGTTTCATGTTTTTGAATATTTTTAAGGTCGATTCCTGAATTTTCTAGCAGTGGTAAAGTTCGTAATCCAAATGGTTTGATTGCTGTGGGTTTAGTTTCATACTTATCTACAAATTCAGGTGGAAATGAAATTTGGAATGCTGGGTTAGACGGATTAGCAGCAAGTCTGGTAGCGTACTGAAGAGAAAGTTTCTCTCTGCGCGAAGTTAAAGATGGTTCACCTGCTTCCACATAAAGGCTTAATACTGGAGAAGTACGGAAGGCCCCCATAGCCAGACGAAGGCCTTGGTGATGGATAGTATCCAAAGATCTTAAATAAGACTTTCTGGCAGAACCATAAACAATAGACCCATAATCTAATTTAGATCTTATCAGAGACCGGTAAAGATGTAATAAAGTGTACCGATCTGCTCCCCAACTTATATGAGCTAAAACTTTCAAAAGATTCAAAGCTTTTAAGCATTTCGCTTTAAGATATTTAATATGGGGAATAAAAGATAACTTTTGATCAAATATGACCCCAAGAAATTTGGCTTCTTCAACAACAGGAATTTGTGATCCGTATAAAAACAAGGAAGGATGTTCGTGTTTCTTCCGTAGCTTACAAAAATGAACACACTGCGTTTTCGACTTGGAGAACTTGAAACCATTTTTATCAGTCCATTCTTCTATTCGTATAAGAAAAATAAGGTTTACCCCTGCATACCCCAGTTTTACTGTATAAAAGTGGGGTTCAAAGGGGTCAAAATTATATAGGCGTGTTCTCGTGATGGAAAGCCACGAGGTACACCATGAAGACTCAAGACAAAGACAATCATCAGTCACCAATCACTTAAACAAGAAGCCCATGGGCCACTATGCTCACCAGAGCTCAGGTGGGCACTGCCCAATGACAGCCATGTATTTTAACATGATACCATTTTAATCTACCAATTATAAAGTCTCCCAAATGAACCCCTATATCCAAATGAGCATCCATATGGACTCAGTATCTAAAACATTAGGCCTTTTATTAAGTAGAGGGTGTAGGGCATGGACCCAATGGAGCCCTGGTTGGTATCACTAAATGCGTCTTATCATAAGGAATAAGAATATATATGATGTAGCAGTGGGGATCTGTATACCATGGTTATAAGGCCCATTAAGCGGTGGAGGGGTTGGGGCATGTCCTGTTGATCCCAGGAAAGCCCAAGATTGTTGTCCCCATGAGGACCAAGAATATATATATATATGGTTTATGGGTGGAAATCTGAATGGTTTCTGATATATGAGGCCCTTCTATGACGTGGAGAGGAGAGGAATGGCCCCTGCGACCCCCAAGTGGGTGTGCTATTGATAAGGAACAAGAACATATATGATTATGGGGTGGGGATTTGAATGTTTTTTTACTGAAATATATGGCCTTTTAAAGTGGAGGGACAGGGCGCATTGCCGTAGCACAAAGTGACCCCCAGATTGGTGTGACTGAATGAGTCTTATAATAAGGAAAAAGAGCATTATAGTTTATGGGTGGGGATCTGAATGATTTCTGAGATATATGGCTGACTTTTAATGAAGTAAAGCAGTGGGGCATGACCAAGGCAGTCTGGATGACTCCCAAGCTAGTGTTATTTGAATGTGTCTTATCACAAAGAAGATAATTATATATGGTTTAGGGGTGGGACTCTGAACAGTTTCTGAAATATATAGCATTTTGTGAAGTGGTGGGGTGGGGCAAGGCCCTGGCTTGACCCGGAAGACTTCCAGGTTGACGTCAAAGAATGTGTCTTATCATAAGTAGCAACAATATATATGGTTAGAGGTGGGGATCTGTAAGGTTTCCAAGATATTGGGTCTTTAATGAAATGAAGGGGTGGAGCACGACTCCGGCACATCCTGGGGGACCCCCAGGTTAGTGTCAATGAATGTGTCATATCATAAGAAACAAGAATATATAAGGTTTTTGGGCGGGATCTGAATTGTTTCTAAGATAGAAGGCCTTTTGTGAAATGGAGGGGTGGGGCAAGGCCCAGGCGCACCCAGGAAGACCCCAGATTGGTGTCAATGAATGAGTCTCTTCATAAGGAACAAGAATATATAGGGTTTAGGGGTGGTGATCTGTAAGGTTTCCAAGATAGTGGGCCTTCTATTGAATGGAGGGGGTGGGGCATGACCCCGGCACAACCCGGGGGACCCCAGGTTGGTGTCACTGAATGCGTCTTATCATATGGAACAAGAATATATATGGTTTTGGGGTGGGGATCTAAATGGTTTTCGAGATATATGGCCTTTGTGAAGAAGAAGGGGTAGGACAAGACCCAGGCGTACCCCAGGAGACCCAAAAGTTGGTGTCAGTGAATGTATATTTTCATAAGGAACAATAATATATATGGTTTAGGGGTGGGGATCTGTAAGGTTTCCAAGATATTGGGCCTTTTATGGAATAAAGGGGGTGGGGCGTGATCCCGGCACGTACCGGAGGATCCCCAGGTTGGTGTCACTGAATGCATCTTATCATAAGGAACAAGAATATATATGGTTTTGGGGTGGGGATCAAGATGGTTTCCGAGTTATATGGCCTTTTATGAAGTGGACGGGGTGGGGTATGGCCCTGGCTTAACCTGGGGGACCCCCATGTTGCCATTAAAGCATATGGCTGAGAGACATTTATTCCAGGAACATTTCTATAAAAGTTTTGTCAAAATATCTGCAATAACTTGGCAACAAATGCCATTTTTCAATTTTCCCCATTATAAGTTTATGGAAAATCTAAGTTGCCATAGCAACCAAACAAAAGAGCCAAATTTTATAAAAAACACAAATTCTGTAAAGTCAAATATAGTGAATATTTCCAAAAACTCTCAGCCTAATAGAGCATTCGGTTTCTATGGAGATGATTTTTGAAGTATTTTTTTTCTATTTTTTTATTTTGGTTTCCATGACAACCAATAGAAATGAGCAGTAGGCCGACAGATAGTAGATTGCATAAGGAGCATTTCTATGAAAGTTTTGTCAAAATATCTGCAAAGGTTTGGCAGTAAATGCCATTTTTCTATTTTCTCCATTATAAGTCTATGGAAACTCTAAGTTGCTATAGCAACCGAACTAATGAGCCGATTTTCATTAAAAACACAAACTTCCAATCCCCCTGACCAAGGATGCTACAGATGAAATTGGGGATGAATCGGCCCAGTGGCTTCAGAGGAGATGTCGTTTGAAAATGTTGACGAAGACGACGCAGACGACGCAGACAGACGCAGACACAGACGACGGACAACTGCCTATCCTATAAGCTCCCCCGGAGCCTTCGGCTCTGGTGAGCTAAAATAAGTTGGGGCCGTCATCGAGTCGTGCACTAAAAGAGCAACAATGACTCCGTTAAAAACTAGGCATGCTGTCTGTCGCATAAAACTTATATTGTAGCCCATTCTTTTGTGGTGTTTAATTATCTTTTTGATATGATTCTGAAAATCAGGTAGTTTGTGTAATGAACACCCTCTAAACCACACTTTATATTGAAACAAGAACTGGCGTTTACAGGGGTATACACTTTTTGTATTTCTGCTCCAAGACATAGGTTGTGAGTGCACATTAGAACCTAACGAGCACTCACAACTTATGCTTGGAGCAAAAGTAAGAAACGTTATCACAAATTTTCATCAAAAAATAACCATTTTGGTATGAAAAATAGAAGTGAAGGCAATGATCAGGAATCGATGCAATTAACACATAGCTCCCATTTGAGACACTAAAGGGAACGAAACACAAACATGAAATAGCGGAAAAACAAAAGGACATTAACTTTCCAGTAAAATGGCCGATAATTGGCTATCCAAAGCAAAATAATATAAGCGACACAAACACTCAAATACGAACCATGACAAAAATAAACCGCGACAGAAGAACCGCCTTGAAACGGTCAGTGAAACGAATTCCACTGGGTGATTAATTCGATTATACGTGGCAACAAGCCTCGCTCTTACTTCCGATGCGATTTAGACAAACAGGTTGTTCAGTCCGCATGTTGGCTACCTAACTCATCAGTGCAACGTCTCCGTGAACACAAAAAAGCAAACAACCACAGAGATGAAACAACGTTGAGGACTCGACATCAAGAAAATACTGAAATGTTGGAGCAAAAGAAAACCAACAATTAGACCCCGATGGGCCCAACCAGAGACAGAGGATCAGGCACTAACCAACATTACATAGAATTAGATATCTCTAATTCTCAGTAAGCCTTTACGCTGGAACCGACATAGCATCTAAGGCCTGACCCACCGGCGTGCAATTAAAAAGGAAAGCAAAGTTGTCAACCGTGATTGAGTTAACTACAATGCACGCAGTCTTTCGTATAACATTTATGTTGTACCCATTCTTTATATATCAAAGAATGATTTTACAAAATTGGGTGCTGAAGTCCTTGCGGTTATGTATTTGTCTGAATTTATATACTAAGTCACCATTAAATTCGGGTTCCGATCGACCTTGTTGCAGAAGAGATTTAAGTCCAATATTGTATTTTGAAGTTAAATCAGAATAACGTTTATAATAATATTTTATAATGTTTTTCAGCTCAGTATCAGTTCCTTAGGGATGAGGTTGATACTGCGGTGTTGACGTCAGTAATAACTATATTATATCTTTAACTTTTGCAGTATAAAATTCTAATTTTTCTAAACCTAAGACTGACTTGTCAGGTAAGACATGTATCTTAGAGGATTTGGTTGCCACGTTTTGTTATGTTTTAAATCTTGCAAGTCTCGCTACTTTGGACATCTCCTTCCCGATGCCCGGGACTTCCGTGGAGTGTGGGCCATGTTTGCTGATGTTGGCTCGGTGGGGGACGTCTATAATAAAAATCAAAAATGAGTTCCTTTAAGAGCAATGAAAATATTCATAAGAAAGAAGATGGGTCATACTACGTAGTTTCGGCTAAAAAAGCCTCATCAGTGACCCTGTAATGATCCGGCAGCGAAAGCCAGAGGAAGCATACTGCAATTTTGCGAATTTCGAATAGGCAGTGGATTCAAAGACTAATATAAATCTAAATGAGGTCCAAATAATTAAAAACCTGTCTAGAATTTGAGTCTAAACTAATAATTTATAACTGATTTCTCAGAATATTCACGCTGATCTTAAAGGACCAAAAGTAAAATATAAACTGCACTATGGTTGATGTACGGGGAGACGTTTTACGGCCGCCACACGCGGGTGGGCGTCTCTTGCCTGATGCCTCTAGTTGACCTGTTTCATGAGCTACGTTGGTCGGTGTGTGCTCGGAGGAGGATGTGCTTGTTTGCCGGGTCTTGTCTATCATCCTTTTAGGATTCAGAACTTTGGGGTTTAGACACACTCATGGAGATTAAATATCAGAAAGGTCTCTAAGTCACTAAATTTGGTATAGTTACGCCTTAATTGAAAAGGCTTTGCGTAGCTTATGGTACTGATAGCCCTTATTAAGAAGTTAAGCAGTAACAATTTATTACGAGTGTTGAAGTAAGTTACATGACTACACACTCTGGCAAATCGATTTAATTGCGAATTATAAACGCCATAGGATGACCTTCCAAAAAAGGAAAATTTACAATCTCAAAATCAAAATCTTCGCGTTTATCATAAATTTTGCAATACACAAACACATATACAATAGATAGATGTAAATAAAATAATGGCGCCTCGGTATCAGATGAATTTACTTTATTTAACTGATGTTCGGGGGGGGGGGTATATTTGACTGATCAAACCATCGAAATAGGTATTGTCAATATTTAATAAATCATCCAAATATCTAGAAGTCGAGCTAAAAGCTTCAGTGATTTCAGATTGGTTTTCAGCAGCAAGGGATATAATGAAATCTCTCTCTCTCTCTCTCTCTCTCTCTTAACAGAACACAAACAGATCAGCCACAAGTGGTGCGCAATTAGTACCCATCGGAATACCCACAACTTGTCTAAATAACTTAGTATCAAATCTTATGTAAATAGTGTCAAGAAGAAAGGTGAGAGTTTCACACACTTTCTGACATGACCATAAAGTATAAATTTACTATGCTCTTCAGAAGTGAAAAAGCCTTTCTTACATTACACGAAAGATAGGGTGTCGGGAGTCTTCCCTGTGAAATTTCCATTCAATAAAATCATTAAGTTTTCCCTCCATACAAAATTCGTTTCCGCTGACCGTTCCAAGGCGGTTCTTCTGTCGCAGTTTATTTTTATTATGGTTTGTCTTTGGGTGTTTGTGTCGTTTAAATTATTTTATTTTGGATAGCCTTTTATAGCCTATTGGCCATTTTGTAGGAAAGTAACTGTCCTTTTGGCTTTCCGCTGTTGGTGTTTCCATTAGGGTCTGTTGTTTTATGTTTGTGTTCCTTTCCCTTCTGTGTCTCTGATGGGAACTGTGGGTTAATTGTATCGATTCCTGATCATTGCCTCCACTTCTATTAGGTTTACGAGGTAATAAGTTCGTATTTTGATAATATAAAGAAATGCGTTTATTCACTAATTTTAGAATGATCATTTTCCATTCTTTAAGAGCTTTATGCTCAACATACTCTCGTTTACACCATCGATTACCAAAATCATTCAAGGCTGCAGCGATTTCATCTCTACATTTATTGAAGGAAATCGATATTTCGGTCCTTTAGAAATTATATTACGTATCCTAGAATCAGGAATATTTTTTTTTAAATTTCCAGTAATAACATGAACAGTAGCAGGATAGCAAAACACTGAATGTTTACAATCACATGTATCAGGAGTGTTAGTGTCAATATCAAGATCAGAAACAAGTTTATTGAAATTAAAGATGATATGTCTAATAGGTTTATTGTATTTATAGCTAATTATGGGTGTTTCAGTATTTTGAAAATAAGCAGGAATAGATGAAATCACCGAATTGTCCCGGAAGATACTTATGTTATGGTTTGTCTTTGTGTGTTTGTGTTGCTTAGACAGGAAAATTGCTGCGTGTCGGCCCGTCCATGCGTATAAACCATATTGGTTTCATTGGGCGGCTGGTATTGAGATGTCATTTCATCTCAATGTCAGGTGAAAGTCCTATAAAATTAGAAGAAACGTCTACAAAATGTCCTAAATAGTGTTGACGGGGACGTTAAACCTCAAATCAAACAAACAATTATTTTATTTTGGATAGCACCTCCCCCCCCCCCTCAGTGGAATTTGTTTCCGGTGACCGTTCAAAGGCGGTCCTTCTGTCGCGATTTATTTTTTTTATGGTTTGCCTTTGGGTGTATGTGTCGCTTTTATTATTTTATTTGGATAGCCTATTGGCTATTTTGTTGGAAAGTAACTATCATTTAGGCTTTCCGCTATTGATGTTTCCAGTGGGGTCTGTTGTTTCATTTTTGTGTTTCTTTCCCTATGGTGTCTCTGATGGGAGCTGTGATTTAATTGTATCGATTCCTGATCATTGCCTCCACTTCTGCTTTGGTAAATATATAAAATCCAAACCCTTATGAATGATGGATATTTTGATGTAATGAATTTTGTGATTGATGTCAGAATCGATGAAAGGACAAAGAGCATGCTGAGTATAACCTCTAATTAAAAGTGCAGCATCGTGTAACTGATGAGAACTATCGTAGAATTTATTCGCCTCGGTTTCCAGGGGAATGCACTATGTCGCATGTGTGTGTTTATCGTAACGAAATCATATTTTGCAATGCCAACGCTATACAAACATAAAAGACACGGCTGACTGAAGGAATGTATCATAAAGGGAGTCAATAATTCGAAAAGTAAATGTTGTGGCATACAAGAAAAAGAACATTTATTTTAGGGTTTTAAAATAGGTGTCTCCTGCATACTGTATGTCCGGGACAATCCTCATTGGTTAAGCCTCGGCACTACGAGAACACGCCTTGTATATTTTACCCCCGAAAAAAAAAAAAGAAAAAAAAATAAAGATGAAACATTGTGATATTTTCCTTATTTTTCAGCAAGCATCAATGAGGCGGTTCTAATGAGCACCCATCACATATGTCTTGAACCAGAAATAAAGAAAACAATGAACCCTAGTTTTACTACAAAAAGTGGGGTTCTTCTGTCGCGATTTATTTTTGTTATGGTTTGTCTTAAGGTGTTTGTGTCGCTTGTGTTATTTTATTTTGGATAACCTATTGGCCATTTTGTGGGAAAGTAACAGTCCTTTTGGCTTTCCGCTGTTGGTGTTTCCATTAGGTCTGTTGTTGCAGGATTGTGTTCCTTTCCCTTTGGTGTCTCTGATGGGAGCTATGGGTTGATTGTATCGATTCCTGATCATTGCCTCTACTTCTATTTTCAAGGCGGTCAGAATTATATGGGCCCCGTCAAGCGATTTTGGCACTTATCGCCTATGCGAGCAGCGAAGGTTCAGGCGAGCCTGCGCATCCGCGCAGTCTCGCCAGAACCTTCGCTGCTCGCTCATACAAGCAGTGAATCAAGAGGAACCTTCAGACAAAAAGCCATATCCCTGGCCCTTCTGAATGGCTGGGCATGCGCAGTTAAAACTTGTCACGACGGAATGCTCGAAGACCCAAATTCGCTTGGCGGGGCTCCTATAGGCGTGTTTTCGTAATAGTTCTGATCGGCCATGCAACGCTCGAGTTGAAACAACTACATGTATATCAAATCTGTCATTATGGAAGATTTGGATTGGAACAAATGAGCCCCGCCAAGCGAATTTGGGTCTTCGAGCATTCCGTAATGACAAACTTTAACTGTGCATGCCCAGCCGTTCAGAGAGGCCAGGGATATGGCTTTCTGTCTGAAGGTTCTTCTTGATCCACTGCTTGTATGAGCGAGCAGCGAAGGTTCTGGCGAGACTGCGCGGATGCGCAGGCTCGCCTGAACCTTCGCTGCTCGCATAGGCGATAAGTACCAAAATCGCTTGACGCGGCCCAAATAATTTTCTTTGCACGGATCTCTCTCTCTCTCTCTCTCTCTCTCTCTCTCTCTCTCTCTCTCTCTCTCTCTCTCTCTCTCTCTCTCTCTCTCTCATGCCGGGAATAAAATGTGGCATGAGGTGATGGGAAAGATACCTCGATTTTATTCTAATTATTGATTTTCTTTTGATCCAGCATATGAGATATTTCATGCTGTCGATTCCTCTCTGTACTGGTCTGATTTTTATGTTTTATATAGCACTGATGAATTATAAAGCCTTCATGCGGACTGAATAAATTATTTTTATCATATGACGTCGCGTCTGAGAGTGTAATAACGTCATGCATTATTTTCGATAATCCACTAGTGGATTAAATATGCAAATTAGCTAGATACGTCCCGTAACGTTTAATGTACGACGTCCTTAACGACGTCGCGTTTACTAATGGCGGAATATTGACATTTTTGTAAACAATCGTGAATAAAATGCGTTTTAAATGTGATATGATAAATAGAATCTTGCATTCGTGCTCATGTATCATTGAATTTATTAAACTCGTTGAGGAAAAGGGATAAAATGCTCGGCTAAGCCTCGCATTTTATCCCTTTTCCTAAACTCGTTTAATAAATTCAATAATACATGAGCACTCATGTAAGATCCTCTATTTGTCTTAACCACGACAGAACCAAGCGCGAGGATTGTGGCTACGTAAAATCGATTTAAGCCCCCCCCCCCCACCCCCACCCAGCGCCCAACCCACCCATCCCCAGTGAAATACCTTTACTGACCGATCCAAGACGGTTATTCTGTCGTGGTTTATTGCACGACCCGCAGAAAAAGCGACCGACTGAAGTCGGTTGATTTTCTAAGAGTGCCTTAAAATCACCGTGTCATTCTGTCATTCGGTCATTCTGTCAGTCTGTCTGTCCGTCCGTAACCCGTTTGTGAAAATCGGTGATAGTGACTTAACCGCTTGGAATATTTAAACAATTTTTGGCATACGGATAGATATCAATGAGATCTAACCAATGAACTTGAAAATATTACATTCCATTTAGCATAGCCTCGCCGAGGCGAAAAATGTGAAAATTTTCGAACTGCTTCTCCTCGGAAACCGTTGGGCCGATTGAGGTCAAATTTCATATGGAGCCTCTATGGGATGGGGGAAACCAAAATTTGCTCATGGGGTCCAGGTCACATTATCAAAATGGCCGCCAAGCCATATATGGTCTGTCTGTCTGTCTGTCCGTCCGTAACCCGTTTGTGAAAATTGGTGATAGTGACTTAACCGCTTGGAATATTTAAACAATTTTTGGCATACTGATAGATATCAATGAGATCTAACCAATGAACTTGCAAAATATTACAATCCATTTAGTATAGGCTCGCCGAGGCGAAAAATCCGTAACCCGTTTGTGAAAATTGGTGATAGTGACTTAACCGCTTGGAATATTCAAACAATTTTTGGCATACTGATAGATATCAATGACATCTAACCAATGAACTTGAAAATATTACATTCCATTTAGTATAGCCTCGCCGAGGCGAAAAATGTGAAAATTTTCGAACTGCTTCTCCACGGAAACCGTTGGGCCGATTGAAGTCAAATTTCATATGGAGCCTCTATGGGATGGAGGAAACCAAAATTTGCTCATGGGGTCCCGGTCACATGACCAAAATGGCCGCCATGAAATATATGGTCTGTTTGTCTGTCCGTCCGTAACCCGTTTGTGAAAATTGGTGATTGTGACTTAACCGCTTGGAATATCTAAACAATTTTTGGCATACTGATAGATATCAATGAGATCTAACCAATGAACTTGTGAATTATTACATTCCATTTAGTATAGCCTCGCCGTGGCGAAAAATCCGTAACCCGTTTGTGAAAATTGGTGATAGTCACTTTACCGCTTGGAATATTTAAACATTTTTTGGCATACTGTTAGATATCAATAAGATCTAACCAATGAACTTGCGAAATATTACATTCCATTTAGTATAGCCTCGTCGAGGCGAAAAATGTGAAAATTTTCGAATTGCTTCTCCTCGGAAACCGTTGGGCCGATTGAAGTCAAATTTCATTTGGAGCCATTATGTGATGGGGCTAACCAAAATTTGCTCATGGGGTCAAGCTCACATGACCAAAATGGCCGCCCAGCCATATATGGTCTGTCTGTGCGTCCGTTACCTGTTTGTGAAAATTGGTGATAGTGACTTAACCGCTTGGAATTTTTAAACTATTTTTGACATACTGATAGATATCAATGACCGGCCCCGATAGCTCAGTTGGTAGAGTGTCGGCTCCGGGGAACGGGAGGTCTCGGGTTCGATCCCGGGCCGCGACATACCAAAGTCGTTAAAAATGGTACTAGCTGCTCCTCGCTTGGCACTCAGATTTACGGGGTAGAGCTAGGACTGGTCGATCCAGTGTCAGGATAATGTGACTGGGTGTGGTATCATGTAATGTGTCTGGGACATGATACTTCAGTGAGGCAGCACTATAAACGTGAGCATTGAGCTCCCTGTCGCAACCAGACACCGTCGTGATATGACTGAAAAATTGTTGAAAGCGACGTTAAACCCGAAATCACACACACACACAGATATCAATGCGATCTAACCAATGAATTTGCGAAATAATACATTCCATTAAGTATGGCCTCGCAGAGGCGACAAATCTGAAAATTTTCGAACTGCTTCTCCTCGGAAACCGTTGGGCCGATTGAAGTCAAATTTCATATGGAGCCTCTATGGGATGGGGGAAACCAAAATTTGCTCATGGGGTCCAGGTCACATGATCAAAATGGCCGCCAAGCCATATATGGTAAAAACCCTTCAAAAATAGTCTTCTCCAGAACCACTGGGCAGATTTCCACGAAACTTGATAAATGACATTATTTTTATAGTTCGCCTTTGCATGTATTTGTTGCGTATAGCTGCCTTTTGACCATTTTGTGGGATAGTAACTGTCCCTTTGACTCCCCCCATGTGATGTTTTCATTAGGATTTAGATATTTCGTGTTCTTGATTCTTTCCCTTTGGTGTCCCTGATGGGAGGTGTAAGATAATTTTATCGATTCCAGATCATTGGTTTCTCTTCTATTTGTTACATGTATTATTTTATTGGCCACTTCAAATGACCAGTAGGTATGTTTTTTTTATCATTTTACTGTTTTTAGTGCTGCAACAATAAACGCCGCCGCAACCCAGCTCACGTGTCAGCAACAAAGGCGTCGAGTGCGTCTTGTGGACGATTTTTATCGGTGAACTTAGAAGACTAAGGGACTAATTGGGCAATAAAACAATTATTTAATGACAGCTTGGATTTTAAAAAAAAACTATTGCCCCTTGGTGCTATGAACGACCTCATGCATTATTGCCCTTTGCCTTCGGCCTCACGCAATAGGGCATCAGCTCGTCAACAACACCTCAGGGCAACAGTTTTAACTATAATCCAAACTGCCATAAAAAATCTGTACATGTATATTGTTTATCTTGAGTGACTCTAATTAGCCCTGTGTAGAGCAAATTCCGTTGTCCCAAACGTGCTAGCGCCATTGAAATTGGACAGAGAGAGGGAGAGAGAGGGAGAGAGTAGACGGGTAGACAGAGACAGCAACAGAGACTTACCGATTCCGTGTCTATGACATAGACTCCGTAACCCCCATCTTCCTTCGGTTCCCCTGGCATCGTTTTTCTAAATCCAGTAAGGTCAGTGAACATATTGCCTTTGTACACATGACTCTGAAACACAAATGAAACTAAGTTGAAACTTCAAAGACTCGAAAACTGACACATCTACTAAGATGGAAGAGTCGAATCTGTTCCTGAGTCCGTAGAGAATTCTTCATGTCACAGAGTGAAATTATGGAAACTGGAGAGGCGCTTGCGCTTAGGACTTTCTAATCATTGCGTAATTTCCCCCATTCATAGTTATAGTTCATATTACATTTATTCATATATTTCATCTATCAATAAGCATTAAGCATTTCCTCAGTAACGCATATCAAGCTTCGCGCACTTAACACCTCACTGATAACAATGCATGCATGCGCACTCTTACCTTCGCGCCTTATCAGTCTGTCTTTGTTCTTGGCAGGGGTTGGACTGGACAGGTCTTGTATATAAATTCTAATTACTTAGGATATCTTTTTATATTTATTTACCAGGTATGCGTGTATTTTATTTTGTTATCATGTTCAACATTTGTACATTATCATAATTATCATTATTTCATATTTTACGGTTTTCTCTCGACCTCGGGACAGTCTTTCATTGTTGACTTGCGTCCTCCTCAAGGGCAGATCTTGTATTTATCAGATGCACGAGGTCGAGAGAGGGGAGGTTTTCTAATAGCTGGTGTGCCGGTAGGCTGTAGCTATATACACATCATGTGGCAACAACAACAACAACAAGATCCACTACGACATCAACACGGAAACACACGACGACAACCAAACGATCATCAGCTGACCACCTAATGAATATTCATAACATGCGCCGCACGACCAATCGACCACACTTACCGTCCTGCAGTCTACAAGTGTATTTCGAAGCTTGCTCGGTGCCGTGGGCTGGAGGATTGGTAGGTACCATTTACATCATAGCAAAAAACATGGAATCATCCAACTTAGTTGTCGTTACTTAACCCCGTACCCACCTCGAGATAGTGGGAGAAGTCCATATCATCATCGCAACCACCATACTACCATGATGTGGCCTCAACCACCTTACAAATTCCTCCCGTGACATTCACATAGGTACAAATGATAAACAGTTAGAAATAATGATTTTAACATATTTTGTACCGAAACCCCAAAACGGGTAATTGGCAAACAGTGCAGACCCAGATGAGATGCCGCAGAACGCGGCGTCTGATCAGGGCCTAGACTGTTTGCAGACACTTCAGCCATTTTCCGAATACATTTTTAAGAAACACATCTTGGCACCCCTAAATTTTGAAATGGACTCCTGCTATATATTGTGTTTGTTTGATTTGAGGTTTAACGTCCCCATTAACACTGTATAGGTCATTTTGGAGACATTGCTTCCAATTTTGTGGGACCTTTACCCGACATTGAGATGAAATGACATCTCAAGCCCCGTCGCCCAATGAAACCAATAGGGTTTATAAGCATGGACGGTCCGACTCGCACCGCTTTGGCTGGGCAGGCTTTGATCTTCCAAACGGTTTACTTTCATGAACAGCAGACAAATAAAATTTATTTCTTAAATGACCCACGCGATGTCAGTGACGTCAAAGTTAACAATGGTTCTCTCCACTATGATTGGACGATGGCGACGTTATGGCGCCAACGATGCTATTCCGCTGCCAATAGGGAATATCGTGCAATTGTTTTCTCGTTTTCAATTTTAGCCTTTAAACCAGCTTGTTTTTCTTCGTTAAAAATTAGATGGAAAATATTGTAAATATATTTATATGTTGTTCTTAAATATTTTAAATCTCAGTTCAATTACAACAAAGCCATTTTATTAACAAGTGGGACGTAATGTAATTCATACATCAATATTTGAACCCTCAGTGCAATTACAACAAAGCCATATAATTAATTATCGGGACGTAATGTAATTCATACTTCAGTATTTGAACTCTCAGTGCGATTACAACAAAACCATATAATTAACTAGAATTTGTTTTTTCTTCAAAAACACAGATGTCTCCCCCGGTTTTGACCTCTAAGTATAACCTTGACATTGGAGGTATTGAGCTGGGTCTTGTGTGCAACACATCATCTAATGAAGATGAACATTTCTGCAAAGTAACTTTAAAAATGTTCATAGAAAAATAAAAAAGTTATTGGCCATACACAAAAAAGCCATTTTTTACCTTTGACCTATAAGCATGGCCTTGACCTTTGAGGTACAACACATCGTCTCATGATGGTTAACATTTCTGCCGAGTAATTTCATAATCCATCAAAGAATAAGGAAGTTATTGACTGTCCTTTTTTTTACCTTTGACCTCTAGGTATGACCTTGACATTGGAGGTATGTACCTTGGTCTTGCACATGACTCATGGTCTAATGACGGTGAACATTTCTGCATGGTTACTTTACATATAAAGTCCATCCAGAAATAAAAAAAGTATTGACTGGACACAAAAAAAAAAACAAACTTTTTTACCTCTGACCTCTGAGTATGACCTTGATCTTGGAGGTACCGACCTGGGTCTAGCGTGCACCACATCGTCTCATAAGGGTTAACATTTCTGCCAAGTAATTTCACAATCTATCCAGGAATAAGAAAGTAATTGACTGAACACTAAAAAAAGTCCCCTTTTTGTCCTTTGACCTCTTAGCACGACCTTGACATTTAAGGTACCAACTTGGGTCATGCACGCAACACATTGTCTCATGGTGGTTAACATTTCTGCAAAGTAATTTCAAAATCCATCAAAAAATAAGAAAGTTATTGACGGAACACAAAAAGGGCCCTCTTTTTTACCTTTAACCTCTTTGTATGACCTTGACCTTTCAGGTACCAAACTGGGTCATGCGTGCAACACATCATCTCATGGTGGTTAACATTTCTGCCAAGCAATTTCAAAATCCATCTAAAAATAAGAAAGTTATTGACCAAACACGAAAAAAGGCCCCTTTTTTAACCTTTGACCTCTATGTATGACCTTGATATTTAAGGTACCAAGCTGAATCATGCATGCAACACATCGTCTCATGATTGTTAACATTTTTGCCGAGTAACTTCAAATTCTATCTAAAAATAAGCAAGTTATTGACAAAACCCGAAAAAGGCCCCTTTTTTACATTTGACCTCTAAGTATGACCTTGACCTTTGAGATAACAACCTGGGTCATGCACGCAACACATCGTCATATATTGGTTAACATGTCTGCCAAATGATTTCAAAATCCATCTCAAAATAAGAAAGTTATTGACCAAACACGAAAAAGGCCCCTTTTTGACTTTGACCTCTAAGTATGATCTTGACCTTTAAGGTACCTACCTGCCTTATACGCACCACACATCGTCTCATGGTTGTTAATATTTCTGCCAAGTAATGTTAAAATCCATCTCAAAATAAGTAAGTTATTGACCAAACATGAAAAAATGCCTCTTTTTGACCTTTGACCTCTAAGTATGACCTTGATCTTTGAGGTAGCGATCTGCCTCATGCGCACCATACATCGTCTTATGGTTGTTAATATTTCTGCCAAGTAGTTTTTAAATCCATCTGAAAATAAGAAAGTTATTGACCGGACGCGATTTGCCCATACATATATACATACCAACAAACTTCCAAGGGAGATAATTCAAAAAGTGTAAATGCGAGAGTTATAGTTCTTGGGCACTGCACGTCGTCTAATGCTGATTAATATTTATATGAAGTTTCGTGAAGATAGCTCAAACGGGTTTCAAGTTATGCAGCGGGTACGAAAGTTTGACAGACGGAGGGACGGACAGACAGACGCCCGGGGGAAAAACAATATGTCTCTCCGAAAAAAAATTTTCGGGGGAGACATAATTATCGGGACGTAATGTAATTCATAATTAAGTATTTGAACTCTCAGTGCGATTACAGCAGCACCAACAAGGTCAAATTAAAAATACACTATTAGGAGGGAATGCAATTCATTACCAAAACACGCCTATACAAATACATTGGAAACTTTACCCCTGAAAAACGAACATTTTAAGATGAAAAATTGTTATATGTTTTTATTTCTGCTCCAAATATAGATTGTGGGTACTCGTTGAGGCGGTTCTAACGAGTACCAACAACCTATACTTTAGAGCAGAAATAAGAAAAATATGGTTAACCCCTGCAAACCCCAGGTTTACTTTATAATAGTAGAGATCAAGGGGGTCACAATTATGTAGGTGTGTTTTCGTGATGCACACTTTAATGTTTACATTCTCTTTGCAAAAACAACAAAGCCATGGAATTAACTATCTGGAAGTAATGTGAATCCCACGTCAATGTTTTCATTCTCAATGCAAAGACAATAAAGCAATGGAATTAGCTACTGGACGCAAATGTAATTCATACTTCAATGTTTACATTTTCAATGCGAACACAACAAAGCCACGTAATTTACTATTGGGAAGTAAAATTTAATTCAGACTTCAATAAAGATGCACCGCGTCTCATGAAACAACATGATCATTAAATGACCTTACAATGAACCATAAGTTTTTTTTGTTTTGTTTTTTAAGAAATGAATTTTATTTTTCTGCAGTACATGAAAGCATGCACGCAGAGGGTCGTGTGTAAAGTAAATGAACCCCAGGATTCATGTAAACTATGCTAGCGACCTGCTGTCGGCTCTTTGATATTTTGCATGAATCTTCATCAAGTAGACCTCCCGGGGCCCAATGTTTTACATAGGCTTACATAGGGAAAATCTTTAAACAATATTCTTGTCTGAAACACAAGACCCAGGTCTTTGATATTTGGCATGAATCTTCATCAAGTGGACCTCTAACAAGATTATTGGCGGGGCCCACTGGTTTTACATAGTCTAATATAGGGGAAACCTTTAAAAATCCTTTAAAAATCTTCTTGTCTGCGACCAAAAGGCCCAGGTCTTTGATGTTTGGTATGAAGCTTTATCTAGTGGACCTCTTCCAAGATTGTTCAAATAATAGCCGTGGTGTCTAAAATTGCTCCGCCCCCGGATCCGATGGTTTTATATAGGCTTCTATAAGGAACACCTGTCTGAAACTGGATGGCCAAGGTCTTTGATGTTTGATATAAATAAGTGCTGAGTAGTTCGACCTTTTGGAAGCAAAGAATACACCAAACAAACGCAAATAGCAGACTCGGTTTATTGAGTCTGTTCATGACAAGTACTGCAATGTGCAACACTGGTCACGCCCTCCAGCACCGGCTTAAGCAGATCTCTATTTTCAAAGTGATTCTAAATTAACTCATTGATCCCAAAGGACCAGAAAATATAATCTGCACTATGAAGCTTCAAATAGTGAACCTCTACCAGGAGTGTTCAAATTATGGCTTTGGGGCGGGGCCCACTAGATTTACATTAACTTATATAGGGAAAGCCTTTAAAATTCTTCTTATCTGAAACCAGAACGCTCCAATGTATGACATGAAGCTTCTTCTAGAGGACCCCTACCAAGATTGTTCAAATTATAATCTTGACCCTTCCTCGGGGCCCAATGGCTTCAAATAGACATATATTGGGACAACCTTTAAAAATCTTTGTGTCTGAAACCAGATGTCCAAGGTCTTTGGTATTTGGTATGAAACTTAAGCTAGTGGACCTCTTCCAAGAGCGTCTAAATTATTGCCCTTTAGACAAAAATGGCGCCGCCCCGTGGCCCACTGGTTTTACATAGACTTACATATGGGAAACCTTTGAAAGTCTTCTAGTCTGACAGGTCTTTGATATTTGGTATGAAGCTTCGTCAAGTGGACCTCTCCCAAGATTATTGGGGCCAATTATGACCCCACTCCGGGGTCCCACTGATTTTTAATTGATCAAATTACAGCCCTAAGGCCAAAAATGGCCCCGCCCAGTACCCACTGGCTTTACATAGACATACATAGGGAAAACCATCGAAAGTCTTCATGTCTTAAAACAGAAGGGCCAGGTATTTGATATTTGATATGATGCTTCAGCTAGTAAACGTCTACCATAGTTGTTCAAATTATAGATTAGGGACAAAACATAGTCCCGCCCAGGGGTCCACTGGTTTTACATAGACACATATAGGGCAAATGTAAACCTTGTCTGAAACCAGAAGGCCAATGCCTTTGATATTTGGTATTAAGCTTTATTTAGTGGACCTCTACCACGATTGTTCAAATTATAGACCTGTGGTCAAAAATTGCTCCGCCCCGGGACCCTAATGTTAATCTCTTAGCTCAGATGAACGATGTAATAATAATAGTAATAATCGACCTTATTGATAGAGGGTAACACATTTAGTACTAGTACTTATCTTCCATGTGGCCCTCTTTTCCTGGGTAGGAACCAGTACCAAGTAATGTGGATAAAGTTTCTTGCTCAAGGAAACAACACGTGGCGCTTGCGGGGATCGAACCGGCTACCTCTCGATCTCAAATCCGATGCTTTACCACTGCACCACAGCAATCAAAACTGGCTCCAAACAAACTAAGATATATGACAAGATGTCCTTTATATGTCGTAGCTTAAGCTTTTTTATGCTAGAGTGTTTGTCATATGATCTATTCTAACACAGCGCGCCTATATAGGCCGTGGAAAATAACTGTGTTTTATTCTGCAACAAATCACGGCAAGGAAGAGCGTGGCTAGTGACGTCATTAAAAGCACCAACTGATGACGTCACTATTCGATTTCCTTGACGTTAGACGGTGTAACGTCATATTCTTGCATGGAAAACGTTAGAAAAGGATATAAATGCATGTGTTTCAGTCGATAATGTTAGCGGAATTTCTTCTAACAATGGCGAAAAGTTGTGAGATTTTGAAGGAAACAACAGCATAATTGCCGATTTTCAGCCTGTTAGAATCGAAATAGATCAGCTCTAGTTTTTGATTTGTTGAGTAATAAATCACAGTTTGTCGGTCAAGTGTAAAGTAGATCAAATCACGAGCGCGTAGCGCGCGTGATTTGATCTACTTTACAACTGACCCCCAAACTGTGATTTATTACACAACAAATCACAGTTAGAGCTAATCTATTGCTTAAATAAAGCGGAGGTTTGAATACTTATTGTGCAATTGGCTTTCTATACATACCGGTGCTGATCGACATCCGACCGAACCATATCTTTTCCCACAACACTGATGGGGCATTTGATTTCCACCTAAAATAAAACAGATAGTGGCATACACATTATAGGTCGCGATAGCTCAGAGGTTAGTGCACTTGCTTCTGATGCCCGGTGGCGGTTATTATTTCGGTGTCCAAACACGCTCCTGTGGCATGATTTGCATGGATGAATGCCAAAACGTGCGCGGTTCTTCGGATCGGGACGTAACTGAATGATGAAATGACATCTCAATCCGTGTACTAAATCACACGGATGTTTTATCGTAATAGTAGTATACTTTTTCGATCTCCTATAAAATAAAAATATGCCATTAAAAAAATAAAATGAGAAAACTCTCCCTTAATTTCTGAATATTTTTATATGCAGCGATGAGAAGCAAACTCTCCCTTAAATATCTCTGAATATTTTAACCGCAGCGACGGGAAGCAAACTCCCCCTTAATTATCGCTGAATATGCCTATCTACAACGATGGGAAACAAGCTCTCCCTTAATTATCTCTGAATATTTTAACTGCAGCGACGGGAAGCAAACTCTCCTTTAATTATCTCTGAATAGTTTAACTGCAGCAACGGGAAGCAAACTCCCCCTTAATAAGCTCTGAATATTCTTATCTACAGCGATGGGAAACAAGCTCTCCCTTAATTATCTCTGAAAAGTTTTATCTGCAGCGACGGGAAGCAAGCTCTCCCTTAATTATCCCTGAATATTTTTATCTGCAGCGATGGGAAGCAAGCTCTCCCTTAATTATCTCTGAATAGTTTTATCTGCAGCGATGGGAAACAAGCTCTCCCTATAATATCTCTGAAAAGTTTTATCTGCAGCGACAGGAAGCAAACTCTCCCTTAACTATCTCTGAATAATTTTTAACTGCAGCGACGGGAAGCAAACTCTCCCTTAATTATCTCTGAATAGTTTAACTGCAGCAACGGGAAGCAAACTCCCCCTTAATAAGCTCTGAATATTCTTATCTACAGCGATGGGAAACAAGCTCTCCCTTAATTATCTCTGAAAAGTTTTATCTGCAGCGACGGGAAGCAAGCTCTCCCTTAATTATCCCTGAATATTTTTATCTGCAGCGATGGGAAGCAAGCTCTCCCTTAATTATCTCTGAATAGTTTTATCTGCAGCGATGGGAAACAAGCTCTCCCTATAATATCTCTGAAAAGTTTTATCTGCAGCGACAGGAAGCAAACTCTCCCTTAACTATCTCTGAATAATTTTTAACTGCAGCGACGGGAAGCAAACTCTCCCTTAATTATCTCTGAATAATGCTGTTCTGCAGCGATGGGAAGCAAACTCTCCCTTAATTATCTCTGAATATTTTTACCTGCAGCGACGGGAAGCAAACTCTCCCTTAATTATCTCTGAATAATATTTATCTGCAGCGATGGGAAGCAAACTCTCCCTTAACTATCTCTGAATAATGTTTATCTGCAGCGATTGGAAGCAAACCCTCCCTTGAATATCTCTGAATATTTTTATCTGCAGCGAAGGGAAGCAAAGTCTCCCTTTACTATCTCTGAATAATGTTTATCTGCAGCGATGGGAAGCAAACTCTCCCTTAACTATCTCTGAATATTTTTATCTGCAGCGATGGGAAGCAAACTCTCCCTTAATTCTCTCCGAATATTTTTACCTGCATCGACGGGAAGCAAACTCTCCCCAAACTATCTCTGAATAATGTTTATCTGCAGCGATGGGAAGCAAACTCTCCTTTAATTATCTCTGAATATTTTTATCTGCAGCGATGGGAAGCAAGCTATTCCTTAATTATCTCTGAACAGGTTTTTCTGCAGCTATGGGAAACAAGCTCTCCCTTAAATATCTCTGAATAGTTTTATCTGCAGCGACGGGAAGCAAACTCTCCCTTAACTATCTCTGAATAAATTTTAACTGCAGCGACGGGAAGCAATCTCTCCCTTAATTATCTCTGAATAATGCTTATCTGCAGCGATGGGAAGCAAAATCTCCCTTAATTATCTCTAAATATTGTTTATCTGCAGCGATCGGAAGCAAACTCTCCCTTAACTATCTCTGAATAATGTTTATCTGCAGCGATGGGAAGCAAACCCTCCCTTAAATATCTCTAGATATTTTTATCTGCAGCGATGGGAAGCAAACTCTCCCTTTATTATCTCTGAATATTTTTACCTGCATCGACGGGGGGCAAACTCTCCCTTAATTCTCTCTGAATATGTTTTACCTGCATCGACGGGAAGCAAACTCTCCCTTAACTATCTCTGAATAATGTTTATCTGCAGCGATGGGAAGCAAACTCTCCCTTAATTATCTCAGTATAGTTTTATCTGCAGCGATGGGAAGCAAACTCTCACTTAATTATCTCAGTATAGTTTTATCTGCAGCGATGGGAAGCAAACTCTCACTTAATTATCTCAGTATAGTTTTATCTGCAGCGATGGGAAGCAAACTCCCCCTTAATTATCCCTGAATATTTTTATCTGCAGCGATGGGAAGCAAACTCTCCTTAAATTATCTCAGTATATATTTTATCTGAATATTTTATCTGCAGCGATGGTAAGCAAACTCTCCCATAATTATCTCAGTATAGTTTTATCTGCAGCGATGGTAAGCAAACTCTCCCATAATTATCTCAGTATAGTTTTATCTGCAGCGATGGGAAGCAAACTCCCCCTTAATTACCCCTGAATATTTTTATCTGCAGCGATGGGAAGCAAACTCTCCGATAATTATCTCAGTTTATCATATGACGTCGCGTCTGAGAGTGTAATAACGCCATGTAATATTTTCGACAATCCACTAGTGGATTAAATATGCAAATTAGGTAGATGTGTCCCGTAACGTTACATGTCTGGCGTCCTTAACGACGTCGCGTTTACTAATGGCGGAATATTGATATTTTTTGTAAACAATCGAATATATAATGCGTTTTAAATGTCATATGATAAATAGAATCTTGCATTCGTGCTCATGTATTATTGAATTTATTAAACGAGTTGAGGAAAAGGGATAAAATGCTCGGCAAAGCCTCGCATTTTATCCCTTTTCCTCAACTCGTCTAATAAATGGCGGAATATTGATATTTTTTGTAAACAATCGAATATATAATGCGCCATTCCTAAGATAAAATATATACTGAGATAATTTAAGGAGAGTTTGCTTCCCATCGCTGCGGATAAAAATATTCAGGGATAATGGCGGAATATTGGCGGAATATTGATATTTTTTGTAAACAATCGTATATATAATGCGTTTTAAATGTCATATGATAAATAGAATCTTGCATTCGTGCTCATGTATTATTGAATTAATTAAACGAGTTGAGGAAAAGGGATAAAATGCTCGACAAAGCCTCGCATTTTATCCATTTTCCTCAACTCGTTTAATAAATTCAATAATACATGAACACTCATGTAAGATCCTCTATATATTTTTATCTGCAGCGATAGGAAGCAAACTTTCACACATTTATCCATAAATATTTTATCTGCGGCGATGGGAAGCAAACTCTCCCCTAATTATCACCGAATATTTTTATTGAGCGATAGGAAGCAAACACTCCCTTAAATATCTCTGAATATTTTTATCTGCGGCGATGGGAAGCAAACTCTCCTTTAAGTATCTTTTAATATTTTTATCTGCAGCGATGGGAAGCAAACTCTCCCTTAATTATCCCTAAATATTTTTATTTGCAGCCATGGGAAGCAAACTCTCCCTTCATTATCTCTGAATAGTTAATCTGCAGCCATGGGAAGCAAACTCTCCCTTAATTATCCCTGAATATTTTTTATTTGCAGCCAACGGAAGCAAACTCTCCCTTCGATATCCCTGAATAGTTTTATCTGCAGCCATGGGAAGCAATCTCTCCCTTCAATATCTCTGAATATTTTATTTGCAGCCATGGGAAGCAATCTCTCCCTTCATATCTCTGAATATTTTATTGGCAGCCATGGGAAGCAATCTCTCCCTTCAATATCTCTGAATATTTTATCTGCAGCCATGGAAAGCAAACTCTCACTTCAATATCTCTGAATATTTTATTTGCATCCATGGGAAGCAAACTCTCCCTTAATTATCTCAGTATATTTTTATATGCAGCGATGGGAAGCAAACTCTCCCTTAATTATATCAGTATAGTTTTACAGAAACTCACACTTGTAGTCATGTCTTATGAATTTATTAAATTCAGAAAAATTCCGCTATTAAGACCACCTAACATTAAGACTGAATCTGCTTTAAAAAGCTTAATATCAAAAAGTTTCCAGTTATTCTGTCTTTACGTTTCTACACCCAGTGTCTCTCAATAAGAGACCACATTTGGGACTGTTCAAAAGTGGTCCGAAAGACCACTTTTGAACAGTCCAAAAGGTGGTCTTAATATAGGAATTTTACTGTACGTTTAAGGCTCGTTTTAAGTTCAGTCAAAAAGACATGGGTCAATTGAACTTACGATATTTCTTGGAAAACACAGTATGAAAGTTGCATGCCTCCCTATTCTCGAAGGTGATGTCAAACGGCTGTTCACACCTCTTACAGCAACCTGAAATAGAAGCTAACCCCTTTTATCTCTTCAACTCTCGTGCCATAGAAGCCTCCGTGGTGCAGTGATTACGCGACTCGCCTTGCAAACAGGGGTCTCAGGATCGATCCCGGGCTTCTCCAGACTTTCGGATGAGTCTTTAAACCGAAGTCCCGTCTCCGTATGACCCTAACTGTTGGTGGGACATAAAACTCAAACACTCACTCACTCAGCTTTCATGCCATATGCGAATGTTCTGTTACATTTTATGAAAATCAGTGAAGCTGGAAATCGAATAAGAAAAAAAAAAGAAACGTTGCACCGACGTAGATTTAACGTTGTTTAAACACCATGGCGCTGTGCTGACGTTGATATGACGTCATAACTACGTAATGTGCCTCTTGGAAGGTTTATTTATGGTTTTCGTATTCGCCGTCTATAAATACGAATCTCGCCTTCGCCCATCGGGGGCTTGAAGAAATAGATGGACTGCATGATGCTTCCAAGCAGGGCTGAAACCGACCCGCATACGAGTACTGGTAAACCACTTAGAGGATCTAAGCCTGCCCAGGCAAAGCGGTGCGCGTCGGCCCGTTCATGTTTATTAAACCGTGTTGGTTTCATTGGGCGGCAGGGCTTGAGATGTCATTCCATCTAAATGTCGGGTAAAAGTCCCACAAAATTGTAAGCAACGTCTCCAAAATGACCTTTACAGTGTTGACGGGGACGTTAAACCTCATATCAAACAACCAATAATTACGAAACTGTTTATCTGAAGTTACCGAGTCTTTTTAGATATTTTGCATATTTGGAAGCCTCCGTGGTGCAGTGGTTGTAAACTAGGGATCGCAGGGCTTCTCCAGACTTTCGGATGAGTCTTTAAAACCGAGCTCCCGTCTCCGTATGACCTTAGCTGTTGGTGGGACGTAAAACTCAAACACTCACTCATTTAGCATATTTACGTAAAGTCGTCTTATTTTGATAGGAACCGAAACGTGAAGGCGACTTATTTTGATAAGGCCGAAATGTACCCTTTTACTGATATGTCTCTTTATAAAAAAAGTTGAAAATAGAAATAAGGAATAAGGAAAACAGGAATAAGGAACAAGGAATAAGGAACAAGGAATAAGGAACCCAAATTAAGGCTCGTAGCCTGACACAGTGCATTGTTTCATCTATTTGAAACAGACCCATCACGAAAACACACCTATATAATTTTCACCCCATTGAACCCCACATTTATATATTAAAACTGGGGTTTCCAGGGGTATACCTTATTTTTCTTATTTCTGTCCTAAAATATAGAGTGTGGGTACTCGTTAGAACCGCCTCGATGAGGCGGTTCTAACGAGTGCCCACAATCTATATTTTTGAGCATAAATAAGAAAAATATCACCATTTTTCATCATAAAAATTTTAATTTTTCGGCGATAAAGGTGGCAATGTATTTGTATAGGCGTGTTTGCGTAATGTCTCAAACTAGCAACACTCATAAATGTCATATACAGACACTACATTGATTGTACTATCCAAGCTGCGAAGACAAAGGTGTAGATTCGCAGGCTTATCTGAATCTGTGTTGTTTAAGAAATAAATAAGCTCTAACTGTGATTTGTTGGAGGTCAGTTGTAAAGTAGACAAATCACGAGCGCATAGCGCGCGTGATTTGCCTACTTACAACTGACCGTCAAACTGTGATTTATTAGTCAACAAATAACAAACTAGAGCTGATCTATTTCGATTCTAACAGGCTGAATGAAAATCGACAATAATGCTGTTGTTTCCTTCAAAATCTCACAACTTTTCGCCATTGTTAGAAGAAATCCCGCTAAAATTATTCACTGAAACATGCATTTGTATCCTTTTTTAACGTTTTCGATGCGTGAATATGACGTTACACCGTCTAACGTCAAGGAAATCGACTAGTGACGTCATAAAATCGCAGTTAATAATGACATCAATCACCACGCTCTTCCTTGCCGTTATTTGTTGTAGAATAAAACACAGTTATTTTCCATTGCCTATATAGGCGCGCTGTGTTAGAATCGCAGATAAAGAAACACGCAAAAAAAAAAAAAACAGATTTTCTTACGTTGTGGTTCAACGATTGAAAGAGCATTTTTCCCAGTTGTATAGTGTGTTTTGTTTGATTTGAGGTTTAACGTCCCCGCCAACACTGTATAGGTCATTTTGGAGACGTTGCTTCCAATTTTGTGGGACTTTTACCCGACATTGAGATGGCAGGATTAGATCGTCTAAGCGGTTTTCCAGTACTCGTGTGCGGTCGGATTCAGCTCTGCGTGGAAGCATCATGAAGCCCATCTATTTCTTCAAGCCCCGATGGGCGGGGGCCGTTCCAGTTGTATAGGCGTCTAAATATCTAAACTAGAACCAAAGCCCGACTCACTTATACATTTATCATATGACGTTGTTGATAAGAAGTGGATAACGTCGTATAATAAATATCGTATGACCACACGTGTAACAACACTTTGGCGGGATTAAGTAACGTCATGGCGACGTCCATGTCAACAATGCATTTTTTGCCGGAAAATTGTCAAATGCAAAGGCGATAAAATCCTATTTAAAGTGGTCATATGATAAACAGAATCTTACACTCGTGGTCATTTCATATGATATTTATCTTACACTCGTGGTCATTTCATATGATATTTATCTTACACTCGTGGTCATTTCATATGATATTTATCTTACACTCGTGGTCATTTCATATGATATTTATCTTACACGAGTGGTCATTTCGTATGATATTTATGAATCTCGCCGAAGGCTCGTTTCATAAATATCATATGAAATGACCACTCGTGTAAGATCCTCTATTTGAATGATGGATTATAAACTGCTTAATTTTTGACGACATTGTCAATGTTTGTTTAAGAAATAGATCAGCTCTTTCTGTGATTTGTTGAGTAATAAATCTCAGTTTGGAGGTCAGTTGTAAAGTAGACAAATCACGAGCGCGTAGCGCGCGTGATTTGTCTACTTACAACTGACCGACAAACTGTGATTTATTACTCAACAAATCACTGGCTAGAGCTGATCTATTTCGATTCTAACACGCTGAAACTCGGCAATAATGTTGTTGTTTCCTTCAAAATCTCACAACTTTTCGCCATTGTTAGAAGAAATCCCGCGAAAATGATCGACTGAAACGCATGCATTTATATCCTTTTCTAACGTTTTCGATGCGAGAAAATGACGTTACACCGTCTAACGTCAAGTAAATCGACTAGTGACGTCATAAATTTGAAGTTTTTAATGACGTCACTCGTCACGCTCTTCCGAGATGTGATTTGTTGCAGAATAAAACACAGTTATTTTGCATTGCCTATATAGGTGCGCTGTGTTAGAATTGTTTGTTTGTACTGGAGTTTAACGGCCCAGACAACACTATTTAGGTCATTTTTGAGCCGGTCAGTTTACCTATTGACCATAACGAAAACACGCCTATCCAAATACATAGCGAATTTTACCGCCGAAAGAATGCAAATTTTAAGACGAAAAATTGTGATTCAAAATATATATTATGGGTACGCGTTAGAACCGCTTAATTGAGGCGGTTCTAACGAGTACCCACAATCTTTATTTTAGAGCAGAAATAAGAAAAATAATGTTTATCCCTGTAAATCCCATTTTTACTATACAAAAGTGGGGTTCAAGGGGGGGGGGGGGGGCAAAATTTATATAGGCGTGTTTTCGTGATGACTTTTCCTGGGCAGCGGTTAACCATGGCCAACTTTATCTGACATTTAATCTATTCACCTGTTCCCTGATAGTCACACTACAGGTCAATATTGGATTGTCTCCCTTTGACTTAGGCCTATAATATGCACCTGTTGTGTAATCTCAACTGTGTTATATAAGCCGGCTGTGTGTGAAATCAGTTTCGCTTTTATGACCCCGGGGGATATTGAACGAGAATCGCTCATGTCAATCGATGTCTATTAATATCGGACTGGCTGTTTTGGTGTGGCCCGAGTTTATCTCCAGATAAAGCTCTGTTCTGTCGTTACTAAAGTCTTAACAAGCGAGAAAATTACTCTGTTAAAAGTGAGCCTTTTTTTTTTTCTTAACACAAAATATTATTGGTAATCAAAAACCCTATTTTTTGTGTGCTGGAATGAAATATTCTACTTTATATATTAGAATAAAAGAAGAAGGAAAAAAATAGTTTATGGCGGGTGTCAGTTGAATTATTTTAATTGACATTGTTTAGAAATGCCACATATTCACAAGTCCATGTAACGAAACCCCTTTAAACCCTACTTTACATAGAGAAAACCGGGGTTTAAAGGGATTTACATTTTCTATTTTCTGCTCCAAGACCTAGGTTGTGAGAACTCGTTGATGGGGCGGTTCTAACGAGCACCACGACCTATGATTGGAGTATAAGTAAAAAAAAAATTACCACACATTGATTTGGTTATATATTATTAATTTGTATAGAAACGCAACATGTTAAAAGGTCTGTATTATGAACACTCCACTTCACAAGCTATTACAATTTCTAATATCTGCACCAATACATAGTAGATAACCGTTTTTGAGATATGAATTGCCATTTTGGAGATACGAAAAAAAAAAAAAAAAAAAATATGTCACGCGGATAAAAAAAATATGTCACGCGGATATGCTTTCTTAATGGGGCCTGTCTAAAACGCTGAAAAACCTGCTGAATTCAGCAGGCTGCGGATCAGCAAAAAGTGACTAAAACGCTGATCTGCTGAAATGCTGAATGTTACTTTATTTTGTTGTTTTGGGCCACAATACTGGCCGTGTATATAGATAATATATTTATAACATTTAATAATTATTAAGTTTATTTTACGCCACAGACATTGATATTGTTGTAACATCGAGCATCGGGTTGTATGCCAAAAATACAGACAGTGCTTTGCTGAAGATTTCGAATTAAAAGTTTTCCAAAATTAGAAAGTAAAAGGTTTAGAAAGTAAAAGGTTTTCCTAGACATTTTACTGGTCGCATATTTTAAAGCAGTAATATAGAAGTATATATTTCCTATTGTTGTCTGCAAGGTTTACATACCGGCCGGTGAAATAACTGTTATATCGAGCTACATCACGAAAGCATGGCGATATAAATTTGACCCCTTAAACCCCACTTTCATATAGTAAAACTGGGGTTTGGAGGGGTATAAATTATTTTTCTTATTTCTGCTCAAAACATAGATTTTGGGCACTCGACAGAACCGCCTCGCCGAGGCGGTTCAAACGAGCACCCACAATCTATGTTTTGAGCAGAAATATAAAAAATACCACAATTCTTCATCTGAAAACTTTCATTATTTGGTGGTTAAATTTACAATGTATTTGTATAGGCGTGTTTTCGTAATGTATCCTTTAAGACGAGAACCTTGAGTCTGAGCTGTAAGCATAGAAATGCAAAGGAGATACTCTTACTGATTTTAATGCGGATAAATCTGTCTTGACACAATAATGGCCGATTATCTATCTGTCTATTTAGTGACTCAGTAAGCCTTTTCATGCCACCATTGATATACAACTTATTATACAATTCTAGTTTTTAGTTGTTCACAAATAATATTCATCTTTCTTTCTTTATTTATTTATTTGAAATATACAAATGAAATATTGTTATATTCTCATTTATGCTGATAACACAGAGTTTGAGCACTCGTAAGAACGCCTCATCGAGGCGATTCTAATGAGGTCCAACAGTCTATATTTTAAATAAGCAACAAGCAATAAGAATACTATATTATTCCCTTTCCCCGTGAAGAGGTAATTGTGGCCTGTGCCGCAAATGTCTGTTAGCTAGTTTATATGTTTCTCCTCCTTATTTTTTTTCGTGCAGAACGAGTAAATCTTTCTTTGTTTTTTCTTAACTGACGATACATCTTTGAAGATAACTTCATCAGGTAGATGACGCTCGTCAATATAATCGTTCATGATAGCTTGTTAATCGATCAATACATTGAGTAAGCACACTTCCGACTACCTGTCGATAATCGAATTATCACAACGCGCCATTAACACAGTAGTCACTAGACCAGAAAGTGGCAACTTGACCTGTTTTGTTTGATTTGAGGTTTAACGTCCCCGTCAACACTGTAAAGGTCATTTTGGAGACGTTGCTTCCAATTTTGTGGGACTTTTACCCGACATTGAGATGAAATGACATCTCAAGCCCTGTCGCTCAATGAAAGGAATAGGGATTATTAGCGCGGTTCCTGGACAGGCTTAGATCCTCTAAGCGGTTTACCAGTACTAGTGTGCGGGCCGGATTCAGCTCTGTGTGGAAGCATCATACAGCCCATATATTTCTTCAAGCGCCTACTGGCGGGGGCCGAACTTGACCTGTAGTTGTATTTAAAAAGTAATATCATAAACCTAGGGACGGCAAATAAAAATAATTCAGATAAAATGAACAATTAAGACTCTATCTATCTATCTATCTATCTATCTATCTATCTATCTATCTATCTATCTATCTATCTATCTATCTATCTATCTATCTATCTATCTATCTATCTATCTATCTATCTATCTATCTGTCTACCTACACCTACCTATCTATCTATCTATCTATCTATCTATCTATCTATCTATCTATCTATCTATCTATCTATCTATCTATCTATCTATCTATCTATCTATCTATCTATCTATCTATCTATCTATCTATGCGAGTTGGATCGTTCATGCATATAAACCCTGTTAGTGTAATTAGGTGGCAGGGCTTGAGATGTCATTTCATCTCAATGTCGGGTAAAAATCCCACAAAATTGGAAGCAACGGCTCCAAAATGACCTATACAGTGTTGATGGGGACAAAATAAAGACCTACGTTGTCAATGTAGCGTGTCCAGCAATCATCCCAAACCTGTTCTTCTGTACAAGACATAGGTTGTGGATACTCTATAGAACGGCTCTAGCAAATCTTGGATAATATGTATTTGTCTGTTGAGGCAATTAAAATAAAATTTAAAGCAACGGTTCTAGCAATTACCCACAACCTATAAGAAGGCACTATGTCAAACGGCTGTATTCTCGTAACTTGGACCCAGTATACAAGTATATTTCACGGCCCCCACCCATCGGGGCTTGAAGAAATAGATGGGCTGCATGATGCTTCCACGCAGAGCTGAAACCGACCGCACACCAGTACTGGTAAACCGCTTAGAGGGTCTAAGCCTGCCCAGTCAAAGCGGTGTGAGTCGGACCGTCCATGCTTATAAACCCTATTGGTTTCATTGGGCAACAGGGTTTGAGATGTCATTTCATCTCATTGTCGGGTAAAAGTCCAACAAAATTGGAAGCAATGTCTCCAAAATGACCTATACAGTGTTGACGGTGTCGTTAAACCTCAAATCAAACAAACAAAACGAACATGAATATTGGATCCAAGATATGATAATAATAATAATAATAATAATAATTATAGATACTCATTATCTAAAAAGTACCTATTCTGCTTAGATCTTAATGCATATGAATAAAGTCATTCGATAAATTTTAATCTCTCCGGAAAGACGGTAATACAGTATACATTGCTTCCTGACGATCAGTAGCCGGTATACAATACACATTACGTGTGTCATAAAACGCGATAATTGTCTTCAGCTTAAATACCCGTGATGTTTCCCCCCTGAGTGAGCTGAAAAAGTATATGGGCACAGAACCGCCAAATTGATATGGTTCTTACCAGTACTTCTACCTATGTTTTTGTGTAAAATCATACTGATTCCTGAAAAACCGACTGTTTTATATAAAGTTTGGTTTACATGCACGTTCTTTTTCACAGCATCATGGAAAGAATACCTGAAAAAGGGTACACACCTTATCTTAAATAATCTAACAGTTGGTTGATTTGAGGTTTAACGTCCCCGTCAACACTGTAAAGGTCATTTTGGAGACGTTGCTTCCAATTTTGTGGGACTTTTACCCGACATTGAGATGAAATGACATCTCAAGCCCTGTCGTCCAATGAAACCAATAGGGTTTATTAGCATGGACGGTCCGCCTCGCACCGCGGTTCCTGGACAGGCTTAGATCCTCTAAGCGGTTTACCAGTACTTGTGTGCGGGCCGGAGTCAGCTCTGCATGGAAGCATCATGCAGCCCATATATTTCTTCAAGCCCCTCTGGGCGGGGGCCGAAATAATTTAACAGTTGAAATAAATAAATAAATAAATGAATAAATAAATACATAAGAAAATTTGCTTATAATCATTAGATTATAAATGAATGAATACAATAATAATAATAATAATAATAATAATAATAATAATAATAATAATAATAATAATAATCACATTACGATAATACATCCGTGCGGCACAGTGCATTTTTGATATCTAAAAAACAGTCAATTCGTCAAAGTAAACTCATCAATACTTAAAACATAGTTAGAACCGCCTCATTGAGGTGGCTCCAACGAGTACCCACAACCTATGTTTTGGAGAAGAAATGAAAAAAAAAAAATGAATACAACAGTATACCCCAGTTTTCTCCATATAAAGCAGTTTTTAATGAGGTGTTCATTACAACCAAGATGATAATAATGAATACAAAACAATTAACATAGGCATTGATGGCATATTTACGTTTTTTTTTTTTTTATTTACAAGACTGAATTCACAATAGCATTTAAATAATCAAACAGTGTTACAAAAAGAAAAAAAAGTAATAAAAAACAAACATTCTTCTGGTATTCCAGCAAAACAATGTGCGAACAACGAAATGTCAGATTAGCCCGTATCTGAGTAATGGGAATGAGATATAAATTATAACAAAGTTAATTTTTAACTTTTTAGAAATTTAGTGACGAATTCACATGGGCTTCTTTCTTTCTTCCTTTTCTTTCTTTCAGCTGTAATCATACAAATATACAAAACAGACAAATGTAATCATAAATCTTATTACTAGCAATGTTTATTTAAATTTGCGTATTAAGTATAAAGAATGTGCAAAAATCTAATCAGGTCATGGAAATAAAAAAAAATACGTGAATAAATAAATAAATAAATAAATAAATAAATAAGATGCAGATCAGACACCGCATTCTTAGGTTGATGTACATTCCAAGTAGATGCCCAGGCGAAGATGTGTTGATTTTACAGTCGATTGAAAATGACCCGCTTTGGGATTACACGCGTGTGTAGACGATAAAGCTTTTTCTGAATAAGCTCCAAATTTAATCGCAAAATGCCGTTATTAAATATTATCTTGAATTATTATAATTGCTATCAAAATGCACAATATTGTAGATACGGGCGCTTTTTTACAATATTAACAAAAAGTGCAGATTTTAGCCGTTAAAGTAGGGTACTGTCGTTGTTTTTCCACAGTTTTGTATGATTCAAGTAAGGATTATTGGTTATTAATTTGAAAGTAAAAATGCCGGCAGCTAATTAAATAAAAGTTCCACTTATTTGATATCGTTTTAAAGGAATTTGAACGGACATTTAAATTAAAGCGGAACATCTTTGTCAAATTGAAAAATAAAAAAGTTATATTTGTTTAAAAAGTGTTTTCCATTAAAGCGCCTGCTATTTCCAACAAGAGATTCTGTACAGGTAAGCCGAGAAGGTCAGCGCACAGTAAAAGGCTTAATCCTTTGCGCCAAAGGTATAAATGTCAATAATAGTTGCGGATGCAGAACAGTGCACATTCTTTCGCCAGAAACTGACAACTGCCCTTCTTGAATCAGCGGAAGGGAGAGCATGACCATAGAAAAAATATTTCATGATCAATCTCCACGAAAGAATGTTGCCGGCCCCAGCAGGTATCGAACCCGCGTCCTCCTGATCACCAGTCAGACGCGCATCCGACTGAGCTACAGAGGCCGGCGACATTGTTTTAAATTTTAATATATCACAGAAAGATGTCTATTATTTTTTTTTAAAATCCGACTTAGGCATTGTAGAACAACATACAGCAGCCGGTTTTTACGGAACCCGGGAAGGGACGTGCAATTTTATTTTACTATGTTGTGCGAACAAGATATTAAGTTGTGAGAACAAGACATTCTTGCATAAAACCCTATGCGCATGGCTGTTTGAAGCCGTTGTCAAATGGACCGAAAGCCTAGCTCAAACAGCAAAACCATGTTCAAATCATGAAATTCGCGTGCTGTTTGAACATGGGTTTTGTACTTTTGATATCACAAGACGGGCCTTGCTTTGTCCGCGTTACGTTGAGTGACGTAACGTTATCGCCCTGAACGTAGCGTTTTAGGCTTCTATGATGACGTCACTGCATGACAACGTCATTGTAAACAACAGTCTGAACTGGCCGCCATTTTGGTTTGTTTGTCGCATTTGAAGAGTTTATATGGAATTTATATGGAGCTTTTGGGCGTTTTCGTCAAAATTTGCTGTCGGATTCGTAAGTTATGCAAGAACAACGATCATCCATGGTTATTTCATTGCATTAACATTTGCCGGATCCCTCGGAAGATATGTGAACATTCGGCCTAGCGGCCTCATGTTCAAACTGCTTCCTCGGGATCCGGCAAATGTTAATGCATGAAAAACCATGGTTGATCCCTATATTATCATGTGCGCCCAAGATAATATGTTGAGCGAACAAGATGTTATGGTGACCGCACAAGATTTATGTTGTGCAGATAATATCTTGTGCGAACAAATAGAGGATATTTGATTTTTTTCAGTGTAAGATCGAATTTTGTTTCATCGAATGAACACCAAAACTGTTATTTTCACGAGTGGCGTAGCCACGAGTGAAAATAGCAGTTTTGGTGTTCATGAGTGAAATAAAATTTGATCTTGCACTGAAAAAATCAAATTTTCTGTTTCTTACATGCTTCAAAAGGCAATATTTAGCGTCTTTAATGGTGTCGCTCACATTCGGAGAAAATTATCTTTGTTCCTGTTCGTTTCGCGTCAATTTAGTGGTGTCCATCGTGTTTAGTGGGTATACTATTGGGTGTAAACTGAAAGTTTGCACCTGAGAAATGGCCTGGGATGGTATTATTATGAATGATTAATGAAATAATTGAGAGAGTAGTTTTCCAGAGAAGTTGCTGGCAAGTCTAACGTCGCGCGACAAAAGACGTGACGTCAGCGTCATAAATGACGTCAGTAACGTCACCGTCACACATGAACGGGCTATGCGTCAATTAGAACACATTTCAGTATTGTTCAGTTATCTGACAAAGATAACATTGAAATTAGAGTTAGATTTGAAGAAAAAGGTAGTCCCAAACAGTGAAAAATAAAAAATCGTATTTTCACTGTTTGAAGCAGTGAAAATATCGATTTATATTTCACTGATAAATCTCTATCATTCATTGAAAAGCATGTAAGAAGATAATATCTTGTGCGAACAAGATATTAAGTTGTCTTGTGCGAACAAGATATTATGTTTTCCGCACAAGATAATAACTTGTGCGAACAAGATATTATCTTGTCCGTACAAGATAATATCTTGTTCGCACAACTTAATATCTTAATTCATTTCCCTTCCCGGTTCCGTAGTTTTATTAAATACTGCTGATTTCTACTGCATGAATGCAATATATTGTTTGTTTTTGTTTGTTTTGTTTTGCGTTTTCATTCTTTGCGGAGCATCCTGTAACACAGTGTTCGACAAACACATTTGTAGTTAATCGAGTCTTTGTTTTGTTTGATTTGAAGTTTAACGTCCCCGTCAGCACTGCATAGGTCATTTTGAAGACGATGCTTCCAATTTTGTGGGCCTTTTATCCGACATTGGGATGAAATGACTTCTCAAGCCCTGTCGCCCAATGAATCCAATAGGGTTTATAAGCATGGACGGTCCGACTCGTACTGCTTTGTCTGGGCAGGTTTACCAAAACTCGTTTGCTGTCGGTTTCAGCTCTGAGTGGAAGCATCATGCAGCCCATGTATTTCTTCAAGCTCAGATGGGCGGGGGCGGTAGTTAATTGAGTCACTATATATATTATCATAGCTTTCATTCATATATTTTCTTGGTCTATTTAAAATCCGTGGGTGTCGGACCGTCCATACTTATAAACCCTATTGGTTTCACTGGGCGACAGGGCTTGAGATGTCATTTCATCTCAATGTGGCGAAAAGTCCCACAAAATTGGAAGCAACATCTCCAAAATGACCTTTACAGTGTTGACGGGGACGTTAAACCTCAAATCAAATTTATACAATAAAACTTGATATACAGTTGTATACATTATTTTCTTATTTTTACTTCAACAACGTAGATTGTGGGTGCTCGTTAGAACGGCCTCGCTGAGGCGGTTCTAACAAGTACCCACAATCTATGTTCAGAGCAGAAATATGATAAATATCGATTTTTTATTTTTCGGAAAATAGTCATTTTTGGTGGCAAAATTTTTGAATTAGTGTGTTTTGTACAAGGTCGTAGATCGTTTAGAACCGCCTTATTGTTCTAACGAGTACAACCTTTGTCTTGAAGCGGAAATAAGAACAAATAATGTATACCCCGGTAAACCCCTGTTTCCTCAATACAAAGTGGGATTTACAGGGGTGTTCATTACACGAAAGTGTTAAAGGTGATGTATACCTGGCTTAAAACCGTATGTATCATGGACTGGTTTGATAGTCCCCACTTCCTTGGCAGGATCTTGTACTGGTATTTTATATGTTTCCATCAGAGACTTTTTCAACCGGTGGCGATAAAATCTGTCATAAAGACTCGAACCTGAAACATTTGGTTTAAAACTTATTTCTGACAGACAGACAGGCCAGACCCGACCAAACCAGACAGAAAGAAACTTCAAATGATACTGCAGCATGACATATCGTTTCGCAAACATCATATGTATACGTTCTGAGGGCATAAATTTGAGTGCCATACAAACACGGGTGGTAATTAGGGGAACTAGCTAAAAAAATGTGTCAATGAAATTCGTTCCCTCGACACATCCGGGAACTCTCGAGCTAGTACCATCGACAGGAAAACTGTAAAAAAGTTACGTCTCGAAGAATTTTATCACCAATTTATTCGTTAGGAATTCATTTTAAAAAATCGGACAATGCTATTGCTACGGAACCCGGGAATGGACATGATTTTTTATTTTTAGCTCACCTGTCACGTAGTGACGAGGTGAGCTTTTGGGATCACTTTTTGTCCGTCGTCCGTCGTGCGTGCGTGCGTCCCGTGCGTCCGTGCGTCCGTCCGTGCGTCCGTGCGTCCGTAAACAATTTCAAATAAGTATATCTCCAAAACCCCATGGCCAATCTTGATCAAATTTCATGTGAAGCATCATCAGGTAGGGGGAAAGGCTGCATAAGGTTTTTGGGCTGATCAGATTGGAATTCTGGTTGCCATGGCAACATAAAGCTCCCATAGACTTATAAAGGGAAAATTTTTAAAAATCTTCTTCTCTGAAACCACAGGGCCCAGAGCTTAGGTATATAGCATGTAGCAAGGGTAAGTGGTCAACTACATAATTCCTGCCAATCATACCCCTGGGTGCCAAATGGGCCACGCCCTAGGGCCCCTTCGCTCCCATAGACTCATAATGGAAAAAAAGCTTCAAAAATCTTCTTCCGTCTGAAACCACAGGTCCCAGAGCTTAGATATTTAGCATGTAGCAATGGCAAGTGGTCACCTACATAATTCCTGCCAATCATGCCCCTGGGTTCAAAAAGGGCCACACCCCGGGGCCCCTTCACTCCCATAGACTCATAATGGAAAATAAGCTTCAAAAATCTTCTCTGAAACCACAGAGCCCAGAGCTTATATATTTAGCATGTTGCAATGGCAGGTGGTCACCAACATAATTCCTGCCAATCATGCCCCTGGGTTCCAAATTGGCCACGCCCCGGGGCCCCTTCGCTCCCATAGACTCATAATGGATAAAAAGCTTCAAAAATCTTCTTCTCTGAAACCACAGGGCCCAGAGCTTATATATTTAGCATGTAGTTACGGCAAGTGGTCACCTACATAATTCCTGCCAATCATGCCCCTGGGGTCCAAACGGACCACGCCCCGGGGCCCCTTCGCTCCCATAGACTCATAATGGAAAAAAGCTTAAAAAATCTTCTTCTCTGAAACCACAGGGCCCAGAGCTTAGATAGTTAGCATGTAGCAACAGCAAGTGGTCACCTATATAATTCCTGCCAATCATGCCCCTGGGCTCCAAATTGGCCACGCCCCGGGGCCCCTTAGCTCCCATAGACTCATAATGGAAAAAAAGGTTCAAAAATCTTCTTCTCTGAAAACGCAGAGCCCAGAGCTTAATAATTTATCATGTAGCAATGGCAAGTGTTCACCTACATAATTCCTGCCAATCATGCTCCTGGGGTCCAAACAGGCCACACCCTGGGGCCCCTTAGCTCCTATAGACTCATAATGGAAAAAGCTTAAAAAATCTTCTTCTCTGAAACCACAGGGCCCAGAGCTTAGATATTTAGCATGTAGCAACAGCAAGTGGTCACCTACATTATTCCTGCCAATCATGCCCCTGTGGTCCAAACCAGCCACGCCCCGGGGCCCCTTAGCTCCTATAGACTCATAATGGAAAAAAAGCTTCAAAAATCTTTTTCTCTGAAAACACAGGGCCCAGAGCTTAGATAATTGGCATGTAGCAATGGCAAGTGGTCACCTACATAAATCCTGCCAATCATGCCCCTGGGGTCCAAATGGGCCACGCCCCGGGGCCCCTTCGCTCCCCTAGACTCATAATGGAAAAAAGCTTCAGAAATCTTCTTCTCTGAAACCACAGGGCCCAGAGCTTAGATATTTAGTATGTGGCAATGACAAGTGGTCACCTACATAAATCCTGCCAATCATGCCCCTGGGGTCCAAATGGGCCACACCCTGGGACCCCCTTGGCTCCCATAGACTCATAATGGAGAAAAGCCTCAAAAATTTTCTTCTCTGAAACCACAGGGCCCAGAGCTTAGATATATAGCATGTGGCAAGGGTAAGTGGTCAACTACATAATTCCTGCCAATCATGCCCCTGGGTGCCAAATGGGCCACGCCCTGGGGCCCCATCACTCCCATAGACTCATAATGGAAAAAAAGCTTCAAAAATCTTCTTCTCTGAAACCACAGGGCCCAGAGCTTAGATATTTAGCATGTAGCAATGGCAAGTGGTCACCTACATAATTCCTGCCAATCATGCCCCTGGGTTCAAAAAGGGCCCCACCCCGGGGCCCCTTCACTCCCATAGACTCATAATGGAAAATAAGCTTCAAAAATCTTCTTCTCTGAAACCACAGAGCCCAGAGCTTATATATTTAGCATGTTGCAATGACAGGTGGTCACCTACATAATAATGGCAGGTGGTCACCTACATAATTCCTGCCAATCATGCCCCTGGGTTCCAAATTGGCCACGCCCCGGGGCCCCTTCGCTCCCATAGACTCATAATGGATAAAAAGCTTCAAAAATCTTCTTCTCTGAAACCACAGGGCCCAGAGCTTATATATTTAGCATGTAGTAACGGAGAGTAGTCACCTACATAATTCCTGCCAATCATGCCCCTGGGGTCCAAACGGACCACGCCCCGGGGCCCCTTCGCTCCCATAGACTCATAATGGAAAAAAAGCTTAAAAAATCTTCTTCTCTGAAACCACAGAGCCCAGAGCTTAGTGATTTAGCAAGTGGTAACCTATATAATTCCTGCCAGTCATGCCCCTGGGGTCCAAATTGGCCACACCCCGGGGCCCCTTAGCTCCTATATACTCATAATGGAAAAAAGGTGCAAAAATCTTCTTCTCTGAAACCACAGGGCCCAGAGCTTAGATATTTAGCATGTAGCAACAGCAAGTGGTCACCTATATAATTACTGCCAATCATGCCCCTGGGCTCCAAATTGGCCACGCCCCGGGGCCCCTTAGCTCCCATAGACTCATAATGGAAAAAAAAAGCTTCAAAAATCTTCTTCTCTGAAAACGCAGAGCCCAGAGCTTAATAATTTATTATGTAGCAACGGCAAGTGTTCACCTACATAATTCCTGCCAATCATGCTCCTGGGGTCCAAACAGGCCACGCCCTGGGGCCCCTTAGCTCCTATAGACTCATAATGGAAAAAGCTTAAAAAATCTTCTTCTCTGAAACCACAGGGCCCAGAGCTTAGATATTTAGCATGTAGCAACCGCAAGTGGTCACCTACATAATTCCTGCCAATCATGCCCCTGGGTTCCAAATGGGCCACGCCGCTGGGGCCCCTTCGCTCCCATAGACTCAAAATGGAAAAAGCTTCAAAAATCTTCTCCTCTGAAACCGCAGGGCCCAGAGCTTAGGTAATTAGCATGTAGCAACGGCAAGTGGTCATCTACATAATTCTTGCCAATCATGCCCCTGGGGTCCAAATTGGCCACGCCCTGGGGCCCCTTAGCTCCCATTGACTCATAATAGAAAAAAGCTTAAAAAATCTTCTTCTCTGAAAACGCAGGGCCCAGATCTTAGATATTTAGCATGTAGCAACAGCAAGTGGTCACCTACATTATTCCTGCCAATCATGCCCCTGTGGTCCAAACGAGCCACGCCCCGGGGCCCCTTAGCTCCTATAGACTCATAATGGAAAAAAAAAGCTTCAAAAATCTTTTTCTCTGAAACCACAGGGCCCAGAGCTTAGATAATTGGCATGTAGCAATGGCAAGTTGTCACCTACATAAATCCTGCCAATTATGCCCCTGGGGTCCAAATGGGCCACGCCCCGGGGCCCCTTCGCTCCCCTAGACTCATAATGGAAAAAAGCTTCAGAAATCTTCTTCTCTGAAACCACAGGGCCCAGAGCTTAGATATTTAGTATGTGGCAATGACAAGTGGTCACCTACATAAATCCTGCCAATCATGCCCCTGGGGTCCAAATGGGCCACACCCTGGGACCCCCTTGGCTCCCATAAACTCATAATGGAGAAAAGCCTCAAAAATCTTCTTCTCTGAAACCATAGGGCCCAGAGCTTAGATATTTAGCATGTAGCAACGGCAAGTGATCACCTACATATTTCCTGCTAATCATGCCCCTGGGGATCAAATGGGCCACGCCCCGGTGCCCCTTAGCTGCCATAGACTCATAATGGAAGAAAGCTTAAAAAAATCTTCTCAGAAACTGTGAAGCACAGAACTTAGATAGTTAGTCCAAATTGGCCAAATCCTGTGGGCCCCTTAAGTCCAACAAACTTATAATGGAAAAAATCTTCAAACATCTTCTTTGAAACCATGAAATACAGACCTTAGATATTTATATATAGCAACACAAAATGGTCGCCCTGTTTAGGTCATTTTGGAGATGTCTCTTCCAATTTTGTGGGACTTTTACCCGACATTGAGATGAAATTACATCTCAAGCCCTGTCGCCCAATGAAACCAATAGGGTTTATAAGCATGGACACCGCTTTGCCTGAGCTTAGATATTTAGTATGTATCAATGTCAAGTGGTCTCCTACACTAATGATTTTCTGGTACACAGGTGAGCGATATAGGGCCATTGGGCCCTCTTGTTTATAAGTTGTACGCACAAGATAATATCTTGTGCGGACAAGATATTATCTTATTCGGACAACATATTATCTTGTACGCACAAGAAATTATCTTGTGCGGACAACATATTATCTTGTTCGCACAACATATTATCTTGTGCGGACAACATAATATCTTGTTCGCACAAGCTATTATCTTGTTTGCACAACATAGATCTTGGGAAGTTGTGCGAACAAAATATTATTTTGTGCGGACAAGATATTATCTTGTTCGCACAACATATTATCTTGTGCGGACAAGATAATATCTTGTGTACACAAGATAATATCTTGTCCGCACAAGATAATATCTTGTTCGCACAAGATCTATGTTGTGCAGACAAGATATTATCTTGTGCGGACAAGATAATATCTTGTTCGCACAACTTAATATCTTGTGCGGACAAGATAATATCTTGTCTGCACAAGATAATATCTTGTCCGCACAACAAGATAATATCTTGTGCGCACAAGATAATATGTTGTGCGGACAAGATAATATCTTGTCCGAACAAGATAATATCTTGTCCGCACAAGATATTATCTTGTGCGCACAACTTTTAAAATAAAAAAAATCATGTCCCTTCCCTACGGAACCCGGGAAGGGACATGATTTTTTATTTTTATTATGTTGTGCGAACAAGATAATATCTTGAGCGGACAAGATATTATCTTGTTCGGACAACATATTATCTTGTGCGGACAAGATATTATCTTGTGCAGACAAGATATGATCTTGTTCGCACAACATAATATCTTGTGCGCACAAGATATTATCTTGTTCGCACAACATATTATCTTGTTTGCACAACATAGATCTTGGGAAGTTGTGCGGACAAGATATTATCTTGTGCGGACAAGATATTATCTTGTGGGGACAAGATAATATCTTGTGCGGACAAGATAATATCTTGTGCGGACAAGATAATATCTTGTGCGCACAAGATCTATGTTGTGCAGACAAGATATTATCTTGTGCGGACAAGATAATATCTTGTTCGCACAACTTAATATCTTGTGCGGACAAGATAATATCTTGTCTGCACAAGATAATATGTTGTCCGCACAAGATAATATCTTGTGCGAACAAGATATTATGTTGTGCGGACAAGATATTATGTTGTGCGGACAAGATAATATCTTGTCCGCACAAGATAATATGTTGTCCGCACAAGATAATATCTTGTCCACACAAGATATTATCTTGTGCGGACAACTTATAAAATAAAAAAAAATCATGTCCCTTCCCGGGTTCCGTACTTCCCGGGTTTTGTATATTGCACTTATAAATGATCTAACTTTGTTCCCCGCTAGATTTTGCCGTAGAAATATGCAGGGCTTGACTATAATTTACCACTGAACTGAAAATTTGTCAATTTCCATCACGTAAACATGCCTATATAATTTTTGACCCTGAACCCCAATTTATGTAGTAAAACTGGGGTTGAAAGGGGTAAACCTTATTTTTCTTATTTCCGCTCTAAAATATAGATTGTGGGTACTCGTTAGAACCGCCTCATCGAGGCGGTTCTAACGAGTGCTCACAATCTATATTTTGAGCAGAAATAACAAAAATATCACAATTTTTCATCTGAAAATTTTCATTTTATCGCGGTAAAGTGTGCAATGTATTTGTATAGGAGTGTTTTCGAAATGCTTTCAACATGGAGAACTGGGCCGAAGATTTTAATATTTCCGTCAAACCTACACCCTTGACACCCCCAGAAGCAGCATCCCTAGTGAAATTATACATGTAAAGTTTGAAACAAGCAAAGCAAATCAAGAGGCCAATGGGCCACAATGCTCACCAGCGCTCAGGCGGGCACTGCCCTCTGGCAGCTATGTATGGTTTTAATTTTTCGATTATAAAGTCTCCCAAACGAACCCCCATTCCCAAAAGAGCACCTTCGTGAACTCTATATCTGAAGTATTAGGCCTTTTATGTAGTGGAGTGGGTGGTGCATGGACCCAACGGAGCCCAGGCTGGAATCACTGAATGCGTCTATTCATAAGGAGCAAGAATATATATGGTTAATGGATGGGTATCTGTACAGTGCCTGGTAAGGCATTTTAAGCTGAGATATGAGGCCCTTTTATGAAGTGGAGGGGATAGGAACGGACCCCGTGGACCGCCAAGTTGGTGTGACTGAATCTGTCGAATCGTAAGGTACGAGAATATTTATGATAAGGGGGTGGGAATCTTAATTGTGTCTGAGATATATGGTCTTTTATGAAGTGGAGGGACGGGCCATGGCATCAGCACATTGCCCTAGCCCAAAGACCCCGGGTTTGTGTAACTGAATGAGTCGTATCATATGGAACACAAATATGCATGCGTTAGGGATGGAGATATGAACATTTTCTGAGATACATGGCATTTTATGAAGTGGAGGGGTGAGGTATGGTCCCGGCGCACCCAGGGAGACCCCTAGGTTTGTATCACTGAATGTGTCTTATCATAAGGAACAAAAATATATATCGTTTAGGGTGGGGATCTGAAAGGTTTATGATATATATGGGCCTTTTACGAAGAGAAGAGGGTTGGCATGGCTCCAGCACATCCATGGGGACAACCGGGTTGGTGTCACTGAATACGTCTAATCATGAAAAACAAGAATATATATGGTTTATGGGTGGGGAGCTGAATGGTTTCTGATATATATGGTCTTTTATGAAGAGACGTGGGGTGGGGCATGTCCCCGGTGCACCCCGGGAGACCCCTAGCTCGGTATTACTGAATGTTTCTTATCATTAGAAACAAGAATATATATGGTTAAGGGGTGGGGATAAGAAAGGTTTCTGAGATATTTGGCTTTTTACGAAGTGGAGGGTGTGGGGCATGGCCACGGCACATCCCAGTTGACCCCCAGGTTTGCGTCAATGAATGCGTCTTATCATAAGAAACAAGAATATATATGGTTTATGGGTTGTGATCTGAATGGTATCTGATAAATACGGCCTTTTATGAAGATGAGGGGGTGGGCGTGGTCCCGGCATACCCTGAGGGATCCCCAAGTTGGCATAAAAGCATATGGCTGAAAAAAGTTCACTCAAAAGTCTTAAGCAGTAAATGCCATTTTTCTATTTTCCCCATTATACGTCTATGGAAACTCTAAGTTGCCATAGCAACCGAACTAATGAGCCGATTTTCATAAAATAAACCTGAATTTCAAATCCCCAGCCCAAGGATGCTACAGATGAAATTTGGGCTGATTCGGCCCACTGGCTTCAGAGCTGATGCCGTTTGAAAATGTTGACGCCAGACAACGACGATGATGCAGACGACGAAGGACAACTGCCTATCTTATAAGACCTCCCCCCCCCCCCCCCCCCCCCCCATACACACACCAGGAGTCTTCGGCTCTGGTAAGCTCAAACTTGGCCGAACATAAATAACTTGCGACTAATGACGAAATGTCTGTCCGAGGTAGTCTCCTCGGCACAGAGCTAGTGCATTTGACATGGAGAAAATACCTTCAGCAAATATTTCTGTCTTAGAACTTGTCTATATAAAGCTATAATCTGGCCGCTCTAGTTGCATTTTCAGCTTTATTTATTTATGATGTATGTATTTAATTAAACCTCTATAAATTGCATTTTAGGTAAATACCCATGAAGCATATTATTCACACACCTACGCATATACGTACACACTTAATGGGGAATTGGGTTTATACATCGTGTCTAATAATATTTGCTTCCATTGTTTGGAAGTTACGATAAAAGCACATATAGAAACTTGAAATATATAATTTGAAAGCTTATAAAATATATATATCCGTTTTTCTTGGTTGGGATAACTACAAAAGTTTTCACCCAGACACTTGAACGAAATAGCGCACGGATGAAAAGGTGTCAAGCTTTCTTTCATACTTTATCAATTATTGGTTTAAATATATGTTTGGTTTATCCATTTGATTTTTATACTCCAATAGAATTATACAAAATTCATAATGCTATACGAATAAACGTGTTTAATTCACTTTTCAGATGGGTGTGTCCAAGTGAAAAACTGCAAAGGGACTATTTATCAGCAGCAAAAAAAAAAAAACTCGTCCCTGCAGCAAAAGATATATACTCTTGTTCATGTTGTTCGATAAAAGAAAAGTATATAATAATTAGACACCCCTTTACTTTGTGCTCCCTAAATTATTATAGTCATTTAAGAAATGAAATTTATTTTTCTGCAGTTCATGGAAGTATGAACGCAGTGGGTCGCGTGCAAAGTAAATGACTGCCGTTCATACTTTCATGAAAAGCAGAAAAATTAAGCTTATTTTTTATATTTACATTATTTGCCCCCCCCCCCCCCCCCCCCCATCACTGGGCAAAAAAGATGCTTGCAGGGCAACGTTTTAAAGTTGAAAAACATTTACACGCTGTTTTTCTACGAAGAGCGGAGCAGCGTTGACGTCATCAACGCCCGTAGAGAACAATGGTTTAGAATGACGTCACTTAATAGCACGCGATTCGATGCGTTCATGGAATTATGAACGCAATTGTTTTCTATAGGTTTACAGTAGACTTTACATTGGAAATGTAAATATTTATCAATACCCATCATTCGAATAAGTGTCATTCACCAATGCTATTTCGTTTGGAGTCCTTAAAGTCCGTAGTGGGGAGGGGGTGTAAAAAATTACATACCAACCATGAAAAACTGATATATACAGATTTAAAATTTCATGTTTCCGTATGTGCTTTTATGAAAGATATAACGTTCAAAAGGAAGCCGATATTATTATACAAGATGTAGAAATAAAATTCTCCTTTAACCCATATATGACAATGGAATCTTCCATCTTATAAATTTGGAGTTGTCCATTTTCAATTATAGGGGCGTCAGATTTGTTTTGTTTAATGTAAGTTGTACAAAAATGTATGTTCTTTGAGCAAACAGTGTAGACCCAGATCAGACGCCGCGTTATGCGGCGTCTGATCTGGGTCTACACTGTTTGCCAACGTCCCAAAAAGGGACACTAGGCATATATGGGTTAAGTATGTGCGTACATGCGAGCGAGTGTGAATAATATGCTTCATGGGTATTTACCTAAAATGCAATTTACGTATAAGAAGTTTAATTAAATGCAAACATCACACATGTGCATAAATAAAGCTGAAAATACAACTAGAACGGCCAGAAAACAGCTTTATACATTGTATTGACAAGTAATAAGACGAACAGATGATGCAGCCCATCTATTTCTTCAAGTCCCGGTTGGCGGGGGCTAAAGATTTATTTTGAAACGGTCGTGAGAAAAGCATGTTTACACGTGATATCATCAAATGCGCCATTCTATACACACTACCATTATGAAAATTCGCCTATACAAATACATTGTAACATTTATCGCCGACAAAATGAAATTTTAAGATGAAAAATAATGATGTTTTCTCATTTCAGCTGAAAATATAGATTGTTGGTACTCGTTAGAACCGCCTCATCGAGTACCGACAATCTTTATTTTAGAGCAGAAATAAGAAAAACAAGGTTTACCCCTGTAAACCCCAATTTTACTACATAAAAGTGGGGTCCAAGGGGATCAAAATTATAAAGGCGTGTTTTAGTGATGGGCATGTTGGAATGAGGTTGTTGTAACCTTTTATAACCGACATTTATGAAATAAATGAATCGAAAACAATCACGTGTTACTTATTTATTAAGTAGCCGAAAATTATTGTGGTGGTAGAAATTAATTTGCTTTAATTTTTAATCAACTGTGTAGTAAATCCGAAATGGCAGACAGCGCAATTCAGCGAAGGCATGCGCGAGTATATTTTTGCTCAAATAATTACTCTTGTGCCGTCCAATCAAATGCCTAAAAAATTCTTTGCAGTATAACAATAATTATTCCTTTAGTCAGATATAATTAGAATTAAAAGTTATTCTCTAACTTTTGCAAATACAGCTTCGAAAAGATAATTAATGTTTGGTTGTTACATGTAATTGTTTCCATCATATGACGTCACGTCTGAGAATGTAACAACACAATGTATAAAATTCGATAATCCACTAGTGTATTAAATATGCAAATTAGTTAGATCCGCTCCGCAACGTTACATGTACGACGTCCTTAACGATGTCGCGTTTACTAATTGCGGAATATTGACATTTGTATTAAACAATTAAGAAATAGATCAGCTCCAGCAGTGATTTATTGAATGATATATCACTGCTTGGAGATCAGTTGTAATGTAGATCAAATCACTGAGCGCGTAGCGCGAGTGATTTGTCTACTTACAACTGACCGACAAGCTGTGATATATCACTCAATAAATCACGACACTAAGGCTGATATATTTCGATTCTAACACACTAAAAGTCGATGAGAATGCTATTGATTCTCCCTACCGTCCACCGTTGTGTGAAGTTATCCCGCCAATATAACGGACTGTATCACATGCGATTACCTGTTTTCATAACATTTCTGATACAAGAAAACGACGTTACACAATCTAACGTCAAGGTAAAAATGAATGACGTCATGAAACTAAAAACAAAAGTGCGGCTCTTCGCGACGCGCTCTTCCGCCCAGTGATTTATCACTCAATATATCACCAGCTTTATCCATTGGCTATATAGGCAACTAGTGTTAGAATCGTGGATAATATGCGTTTTAAATGTAATATGATAAATAGAATCTTGCATTCATGCTCATGGTTTATCATCATGTGAACAAGTTCGTGAAATGAACACCCCCCTAAACCCCACTTTATATAGAGAAAGCTGGGGTATATGGGGTAATACATGATTTTCTTTATTTCTGCTCCAAGACGTAGGTTGTGGGTACTCGTTAGAACTGCCTCAATGAGGCGTTCTAACGAGCACCCACAACCTAAGTTTGCAGTATACATAAGAAAAATATCATGGATTTTCATCAGCAAAGTAGCCATTTTTGAGATCAGAAAAAAATGCACTATGTTTCACGACTGTGCTATCATAATATGAATTTATTAAACTCGTTGAAGAAAAGGGATAAAATGCTATCCCTTTTCCTCAACTCTTTTAATAAATTCAATAATACCTGGATACTAATGTAAAATCCTCTATGTTTGTATGAATTTAACGGGTCGTCTCCAGACTCGAACACTCATGCACTCAGGTGAAATCTGCTTTCACCCGTGAACAGAACTGTACGCCAGTCTTGCAATCGCCTGTTCTGATGTTCTTGGGCAAACTCATATCGCCGTGCACGATGTTGCCTGGCCCTCAGAACACCTTCGTGTAACCTGTTTCGTATTGTTTGATCGGATATCCTTTGACTAATTGCATGGTTGAAATCGATTTGTAGCCTTCTGGCTGTGTACTACCGATTTCGAAGCGCTAGAATCTTCCCTTTGGGACGTCATGCGGTGTCGGCCTTGCCCTTCTCGTCCAGTAATCTCGACCGTCTCCTGGTAGCGTCTCCATAGCCTGGCAACAACACTTCTCGATACATCAAACGTTCAGCAACTTTCAACTTTCAAGCAAAGCGACGGCTTGAGCGAGCTCAACTACTTCCAAGAACCGCCTGACATCGTATGAAGTCACGATGAAGCGCAAAATAACGCATAACCGAAGTATGGTGGCATATTTCTGCCACAAGATAGCTAGATAGCTATCACAAAAATTACGAAAGTATCGCGATATTTTTTTAGTTTTCTGCCAGATAACAGAAAATTTATCGCGATAAATTTAACATTATTATCTCGCTGTTTTCGCGATAGTGCCCAAAACTGCCACGAGGTAGCCAGATAACTATCGTGATAATGTCAAAACTTATCTCGAAAATTCTCAAGTTTCCTGAAAATATTATCGCGATAATGTGAATTGTTATCACGATATTAAAGCCATTTAAATTCTGATATTTATAAATAGATCACCCGTCAAAAAGTGAGTGTAGAGCTAACAAGACAGACCGTCCCATCTTTTGTTAATCTTGATCCCATCTCTCTCTGGTGTAGTTTAACGCATACATGTCTACAGTAACAACAAAAAGTGCCTCAAAATTGGAAGCAACGTCTCCACAATGACCTATACAGTGTTGACGGGAACGTTAAACTTCAAATAAAACAAAAAAGTAAATAAATAATGACACCCGCACATCGGCGCTTGGAGAAATAGAGTAGACTACTGGTATATCGACGCGCGGAGCTAAAACCGACTGCAAATGGGTAGTGGTAAACAACTTACAAGGAGGCAAAGTCGTGCGAGTTGGACCGTCCCTGCATATAAACCCGGTTTGCTAGTTCGGACGGCAGGGCTCGTGATATCATTTCATGTCAATGTCGGGTAAAACTCTAACAAAACTGGGAGCAGCGTCTCCAAAATCACATAAATAGTGTTGACGGGGACGTAAAACCTCATATCAAGTAAACAAAATAACATTGATCGGTAGCGTTTAAAATGCGTTATGAATCCACGGAATCCCCGACCGGGTCAAATTGCTGATTATACATGTAGGGTAAATCCATCGAAATTATTAAAGGCTGTATTTTCTTGCGTTTTTCTGAATATCTTTGAAACTATCCGTAACACAGCTTCAAAATCCGCTTCTGCCATTCACACAGTATCAAGGATACATGCCCGATGTAGCATACCAACAGCGACCTTTCAAGTTCATAGTAACGGTGTTTGTCCGAGTTTCTATGGATTTACCATATATATATATATATATATATATATATATATATATATATATATATATATATATATATATATATATATATATATATATATATATATAGAAATTGGTCATGATATGGGGTGGTCGTGTCTAAACCGAGATAAGTGGCGCAAAATTTTAACCGAGATATGAGGCATATATACTATATATATATAAAGCCCCACATTGCAATTTATATATGTCGCCCCACAAACATAATGTTCACGAAAATGTAAATCCTTCGTTTTATGTGTTTTGTTTAGTTCCATTACGCAAGACCGATATCGTTGATCTCTATATCTATACATTTTTTACCTAGTTAAGTGGTAGAAAACGTTAACCCAGATATGAGGCATATATATATTAAACATATATAGAGCCCCACAATACCAACCCAGATATGAGGCATGTATATATTATACATATATAAAGCCCCACAATACCCTTTATATATGTCGCCCCACAAACATTACGTTCACGAAAAATACAAAAAATCCTTGTTTTTATTCGTCTTCTCTTGTGCCATACATCCGCGAATTTCGTAAACGTGTATGCCTCTACGTTACGTGGTTCGGAGTAAAGCCTCAGTCTCACCGTTACGTAGTGCGGGCTATGCTTTACTACATGTACATTAATTTTGCGCCGTTTTGTAGGGAAGCGATACCAAGCAATAACTACAAAAAACAAAAACAAAAAAAAAAAACCTGAAACGTAATAAAACGTAGAATAAAACGTAGCAAATATATTAAGGCGTAGGAAACCGATTGTTATGCGAATTATCGCGCTATACTGCTTTTTACGTTTTTATACGTATTGACGTTTTAGTGCGTTTCTTTTCGTACGGGTTTTTGCAAGGTATACGCTACGCTAAGAATTTTAAAGCAAACGCAGTTGGGTCACATATTTAGCCATATACATGTATAACCGTGTGCACTACGCTCGAAATAGCAATTTTGTGGGAAAGTTACTGTCCTGTTGGCTATCCGCTAGATTTCATGATCAATCTCACCGAAAGAATGTTGCCGACCCCAGCAGGTATCGAACCCGCGTCCTCCTGATCACCAGTCAGACGTGCGTACGACTGAGCTATAGAGGCCGGCGAATACTTTTGTATCACAAAAATTAATCCTGCCCGCGCCCATCAGGCCTGACGAAATAGATGGGCTGCATAATGCTTCAAAGCAGAGCTGAAACCGACCCGCAAACGAGTACTGGTAAGCGGCTTAGATAATCTAAGCCTGCCCAGGCAATGCGGTGCGAGTCGGACCGGCCTTGCTTAGACACATTGTGGGTTTCATTGGGTGGCACGGCTTGAGATGTCATTTCATCTCAATGTCGGGTAAAAGTCCCACAAAATTGGACGCAAGGTCTCCAAAATGACCTTTACAGTGTTGACGGGAACGTTAAACCTCAGATCAAACAAACAAAATCTCAACAATTAAATTCAATTTTGGTCGATTGTTTGTCAAACGACCCGAAGTTATAATGGGTATTAGGTTTTCTTTGCTAAAGTCCACGTGGTTTTGACAAATATATAAGAAAATAGCCGCGTTGAGGTCAGAGTATTGCGTCAGAGTGTTATCTATAGAATTTGGACTGGAATCAAGTGTTGTGTTTGACAAACAGTGTAGACACAGATCAGACGCCGTTGAACGCGATGTCTGATCATGGTCTACCGTGTTTGCTTACGTACGCGATATCGTATCAGGGTCTATACAAATATCTTACAATGCAGGTCTGTATAAGTTAGTGTTGACGGGGACGTTAAACTTTAAATCAAACAAGTAAAACTGTAAAAGTTAAGCGAAATGTCATCAGTTTACTTACCGTTCAGGATCATTTTCCAACCTAGACTCAGATACAAGTGATTCAGTGCTTTGATTTATAAAAGCTTGATATTTTTCATTATTTCGGCTGCAAATGTAGATTGCGGGTGCTCGTTAGAATCATCCGCAATGGTTCAGTGGTAGTTTTTTACGAATGTAGGAAAAAAGTCACGGGGGGGGGGGGAGTTTGGGAAAAACAGTCACGGAAAAACAAGTCACAAAATTTGTTTGAATAATGTTTTCATTAGTGTTATGTGAGTAGCTTACTGAAAAGCATGATTCAAAATTAAGTGTTGACAACGACGAACAACTACAGGCAACGGAGTATTCCATCCTTGTTGATCCCTTAGAGTCTTCTGTATTACGCCCGTGCCACTGCTAAAATGTCATCTTTCATGTCAGATATAACATAAGTTAGATGGAAACGGGCCTCCGTGGCCTAGTGGATAAGAGCGCTGACTCTTAGTCATTAGGTCTCTCACCGCCGTAGGTTCGAGCCTCGCTCGGGCTACGTGTGAGACGCCAAGTTCTGCAACGGAAGGTCAGGTGGTTTTTCTCCGGGTACTCCGGTTTTCGCCCACTTCTGATTAACGATCGGCTCGATATGAGTGAAATAATCTTGAAAGGGCCGTAAAACCCAAACCAAAAAAAAAAAAAAAAAAGTTAGATGGAAACTTTTGACAGTCTTTGTTATTTTAGCCTAAATATAGACTATGGGTCGTTGTTAGGACAGCCTCAATGGGGTGGTGCAATCTATGTTTTTGAACCGAAAATAAGGCATATAATGACTGTTATGTGTTATATGAGGTTCTTATTGATAAGTTCGAATCCAGAATATTGGCAATGACTAACGAGGACTGACCACGGAGTTTCCCATCTTTTAAGACACTTGAGAGTCTTTACATTAAAATTACATAACAACAGGCCTATATAATTTTGACCCCCCTTGAACCCCACTTTTATATAGTAAAACTGGGGTTTACAGGGGTAAACCTTATTTTTCTTATTCCTGCTCTATAGATTTTGGGTAGTCGTTAGAACCGCCTCGATGAGGCGGTGCTAACGAGTGCCCACAATCTATATTTTGAGCAGAAATAAGAAAAATATCACAATTTTTCATCTTGAACTTTTTATTTTCTCGGCGATAAAGGTGGCAATGTATTTGTATAGGCGTGTTTGCGTAATGATACGCCCGTGAGATTAAACTTAGCCAGAAGTAGCATTTTTCGGATGAACGCATTTTTTCTTATTTCTGTCACAAATATACATCGTGGGTGCTGAATCGAACCGGCTCAGTTAGATGCTTCAAACAGGTACCCACAATCTATATTTATAAGCAAAAATGAGGACTGTAATGGATAATCCGTAAACCCCATTTTTCTATATATATAGGTTTGGGTTTACCGGGGTATACGCAACAAATTAGGTAGACAGGACCAATATTCACACCTTTGAGCAAGTTATATAAACACTGAACTAAATGACAATAACCAACCATCTTTAACATGGCATCAGAAAAATTGATTAATGTACAATCTTTTATTAGTGGATTTTTTTCCTATATTTTTTAATTGTGAATTTTTTCCGTGATTTTTTTTTTCCTGTGACCAGATTTTACTTCCTCATGCCTGTGCATCGAATAACCTTGTAAAAATGATCTTATTTTAATCAAACATTATTTGCGAAATTACATTTTCTTTTGTAGTTTTATATATTTATTATTTTCATTTTTTTTATTTATTTATTTATTTATTTATTTTTTTTTGTATTTATTTTTATGTATTATGAGACAGTATAAAAGAGTCCTGGCAATGCATTTTCTACACTTACTACATCCAGCAAAGACACATATCAGCCTAAACATCTGGGTTGTCTGATCGGAGTCCTCACTAGGTGCACGAAGAAACAATGGGTCCTACTAAGCATGCCCAAGGAAATCGGTGTGAGTCAGACCGTCCAGTGCATGTTAGCCTTTTGGTTTCATTTGGCGGCAGGGCTTGAGCTTTGTCGGGTAAAAGTCCTACAACATTGAAAGGAACGTCTCCAAAATGACCCTTTTAGAGTTTACGGGGACGTTCAATCTCAATTCAGTAAACAAAAAAAAATAAACAAAAAAAGAAAAAAAAAGAAACTACCCATAAGGCGCATCGCGAATGTAGACCTTGCTGTGTTCAGGCTGATTAGTGATGATTATCGTCGATAAACAGGTGTCAGTTTCGTAATCGTGTGTATAACGAGCGTTGCTGAGGTTTTGACACTCTACCGCAAACGTGTCATGCTATAATTCTTTCCTATCAATCGACCTTTTGTGTATTTTGAGTTTTACGGCCCATCAACAGCTAAGGCCATACGGAGACAAGACTATTCCGAACGTCTCGAACACGCGACGCAGACAATGACCTTTGTACTAAGGCATTAAACTGTATATTACAATGCAAAATGCTTCTTTTTTTTTCTTTTTTTTTGTTGTTGTTGTTGTTGTTTTTTTCATTAACCTGATGCATTTGTTTTGGCTAAAGCATTTCCAAAGCAAATAGATGAGTGAGCACAAACATTCAATGATGTTTTAACTTTCATTCTGTTCTTACTGATTTTGTTTTATTGTTTTAATTTTCTTGTCTTCTTTTCTGGTTTTAATCCTCGTAAATATCGGACAGGAAATGTCCCTTCTTGTGTCGGGGTTGGCGATGCTGTTCGGAAAGAAAGGCTAATGGAAATAAAGTCACAGATAAAACTTAAAAAAAAAAAGTCACAAATAGAAAAAATAGAAATCATCCATTTTCAAAATATATAATGAGTAAATAAAAGTAACGTCAACACCTGCAAACCCGACATTTCCCGGTGTCAAACCTTTTGGCCTAAAGATACCAAGAAAACCTGAATTGGAAATCGTTGCCTATTTATCACTGTTTATTCACTCTGCTGCATCTTCTTACAAACTTTTTTAAAAATACTTTTTTTTTGGCAAACAGTAAACAGTGTAGACCCAGATCAGATTGCTTCACGAAGAGGGGCAAAAATATGAAAAAAATACGAATACCCCATGTAAGCCCTACTTTTTATGCCCCCGCCTTTCGAAAAATGGTGGAAGGGCATATAGCATTGCCACTGTCAGTCAGTCCGTTCGTCCGTCCGAAACTTAAACGAAGTTGGTTGAATTGGTTGATTTGTGGTTTAACGTCCCCGTCAACACTGTAAAGGTCATTTTGGAGACGTTGCTTCCAATTTTGTGGGCCTTTTTCCCGACATTGAGATGAAATGGCATCTCAAGACCTGTCGCCCAATGAAACGAATAGAGTTTATTAGCATGGACGGTCCGCATCGCACCGCGCTTCCTGGACAGGCTTAGATCCTCTAAGCGGTTAACCAGTAGTAGTGTGCGGGCCGAATTCAGCTCTGCGTGGAAGCATCATGCATCCAATAGATTTCTTCAAGCCCCTATGGGCGGGGGCCGGCTTAAACGAAGTCAATAACTTATTTATGGATGGATTTTGAAATAACTTTGTAGAATTGTTAATTATTATGAGACGATGTGTCACGTGCAAGACCCAGGTCAGTACGCCAAGGTCAAGGACATACTTAGAGGTCAAAGTTCCAAAAAGGGTCCCAAACTTAAACGCAGTCAATAACTTTCTTATTCTGGATGGATTTTGAAATTACTTGGCAGAAATGTTGGGCATTATGAGACAATCTGTCTGACACAAAACCAAGGTCCTTACCAAGGTCAATGTCAAACTTATAGGTCAAATGTGGAAAAAAGGGTCCAAAACTTAAACACCGTCAATAACTTTCTATGGATTAATACGAACATAGGCATATTTTCACGCGGGGGCATCCGTGTCCTTTGGACGCATTTCTAGTCTCTTCATAAAATGGGGGTTAGAGGGGTGTTCATTGCTCGGACTTGTTAACATTATGAATGGTTGTGACTATCACCAACAATTCTAAGAAAAACAAGATAAAAACCATTTCTGTGTCTTTTCTTCCATTATTTATTTCCTACCCAAACCTGTGACTTTTTCCGTTACTTTTTTCTTGTGCCTTTCGCTCCTTTATTCCTTCCTGCTGCATAATAAACGTAGATTGTCGCTGCATATACATGAGCTGTGAAAAGCGGGATTTTCAAATTACAACATGACGGTTCATCATCATCGTCGTCCTCGTGGCCGTTATGGTCGTCGTCATCATCATAATGCTATATGACGACATTCCACAAAAAGCAGTCTCACTTAAATCCATGTTTCAGATATATCGGGAACAGATACCTCAGAACTATAACGCAGCCAGAATTGTTGCTCTTGTTAGCTCACCTGAGCCTTTAGGCTCATAGGTGAGCTTATAGTATAGCCATGGTCCGTCGTCCGTCCGTCCGTCGTCCGTCCGTCCATCCGTCCCTCCACCATTTTCAAAGATCTTCTTCTCCTATACTGCAGGGCCAATCAAAGCCAAATTTCATATGGAGTCTCAGTGGGATGGGGGAACGAAAGTTTGTTCGCGGGGTCTGGATCACATGACCAAGATGGCCGCCATACCCATATATGGTAAAAAGCCTTCAAAAATCTTCTTCTCCAGAACCATAAGGCCAGTGGCCTTGAAACTTGGCATGTAGCATATGGCCCATCATGGTTTGTACAAATGGTGACCCCGGGTTGACCTTGACCTATTTTACAGCAATGTCAAATTTGCCGAAGTAGGCTTTTGCATGGGGCAAAGTGAAAATAATGGATTTATAGGAAAACCATTGAAGACAGTGTCACCAAAATTTGTAGATCAGGTAAAGTAACTGAATACATGAAGATCTATGGCTCAGAAAGGTCAAGGTCATTCATTGGCCTTAGACCAAGGTCATTCAGGATCCATATTTCAAACATTTTTTTTCTCCAAAACTGCTGAGCCAATTTAAGTGAAATTTAATATGGAGCCTTTGTGAGTTGAACAAATGAAAAAATGCCAATACGGTCTAGATCACATGACCAAGATGGCTGTCACGCCTATATATATGGTAAAAAGCCTTAAAAATTCTTCTTCTCCAGAACCGTAAGGCCAATGGCCTTGAAACTTGGCATGTAGCATATGGTACTCAGGCCCATCATAGTTTGTACAAATGGTGACCCCGAGTTGACCTTGACCTATTTTACAGCAATGTCAAATTTGCCGACTTAGGCTTTTGCATGGGAAAAAGTGAAAATAATGGATTTTTAGGAAACCATTGAAGACAGTGTCACCAAAATTAGTAGATAGGTAAAGTAGCTGAATACATGTGTGTGTAAGAAAGGTCAAGATCATTAATTGACCTTAGACCAAGGTCACGCAGGTTCCATATTTCAAACCTTTTTTCTCAGAAACTACTGAGCCAATTGAAGTGAAATTCAATATGGAGCCGTTGGGAGTTGAACAAATGAAAAGCTGCCAACATGGTCTAGATCACATGACCAAGATGGCCACCACGCCCATATATGGTAAAGAAACTTCGAAATTCTTCTTCTCAAGAACCGTAAGGCCAATGGCCTTGAAACTTGGCATGTAGCATATGGTACTCGGGCCTATCATAATTTGTTGAAATGGTGACCCTGATAAAACAAATTCACGTTCTGTCCCAGCCACCATACTGCAAAGAAACACCTATAATGTAGATGGTATTAAGTAAAACTGTACAAGTGGAAAATCAAGGAGTCAAGTGCTCTTTCCCAGCACATTGTCAATCAGACATTCCCTAAATAATATGAAAAGTTAAAAAAATATGACAAATGGAATAAACCATAATGAAAGCATGGCCTTCGAACTGTCAGAAAGGTAGGAATAGGTGGAACGTTTTATCACATTGTTAGACATCAAAATTTTGTCCCCACAAGTTGTGTACCCCTGCTCTGAGGCTATATACATATATAAAAACATTAAAATGTACACCAGGACCAGGTGTCAGGTGAGCGTTTACAGGACCACTGGTCCTCTGGTTCACACTTGATTTGTAAACTTTATCCAGTTCACGTACTGAACCCCTCACAAACCCACTTTATGTAGGCAAAGTGAGTTTTGCAATGTGACCAAGAAGCAGGCATCGAACAGCCATGAAATTTTGTATTCATTAAATCCAAACCTTTATTACTTGATTTGACTCAAATGAGTTCAAGTTTACCTGCAATAACGTACAAAAATTCTAGACTTTGAAAATTGATACTAGCACGTTTTTGAGAAAATGGACAAAATCTGGCATCGTGGTGTCAAGTACCTCCATAAAATGGGTTAGCTCCTAAGGGCATTCATGCCGATATGGTTGCTACATTAGGGGATGATGCTCCTTCGTATGCAACCGTGAAAAGGTGGGCAGCAAATTTTAAGATGGCAAGGACAGCCTTGAAGATGATGACTGGTGTGGACGACCCAAAACGGCAACAACTGAGGAAACCATCAGCCAAGTGCACAGGGCCGTGATGGATGACAGGCGTTTAACTGTGAATCAGTTAGCTAACACTGTTGGCCTCGCCCGTGAACGAGTAGAGAACATTCTACACAGTGAATTAGGAATGTCGAAGGTTTCCGCCAGATGGGTGCCACGGCTTTTGACGCCTGACCAAAAGTTGACCAGACTAAACCTGTCACAAGCCAACTTGGCTATTTTTGAAGCAGACCAAGATGGTTTTCTTGACCGTTTTGTCACTCAGGATGAGTGTTGGGTTCATCACTTTGAGCCACAGACCAAAAGACAATCCATGCAATAGAAGCACCCTGGCTCACCCCCTCCAAGGAAGGCAAAGGTCGTCTCCTCTGCAGGGAAGGTGATGGCATCAGTGTTCTTGGATGCCAAGGGCATAATATTCATAGATTACTTTCAAAAGGGCAGAACAATTAATGGGGAGTATTATGCAGATCTGCTAAAACAATTGCGAAAAGCAATTAAGGCTAAACGACTCGGAAAATTGACATAAGGGGTCTTGTTCCATCAGGACAATGCGCCTGCTCATAAATCGGTTGTCGCAATGGCTGCTGCGCATGACTGTGACTTCACACTTGTCGATCACCCTCCGTATTCACCTGATCTAGCTCCATCAGATTATTTACTGTTTCCAAACATGAAAAAGCACTTGGCTTGGCAGCATTATCGGTCAGACGAGGAGTTGATAGCTGCTGTGGAGGAGTTTTTCAGGGACCAAGATGAGACCTTCTATACCACTGGGATCCAAGGACTCCAGCATCGCTGGAGGAAGTGTGTGGACAGGAAGGGAGACTATGTTGAAAATTAAGGCACTTTCAGCATGGACAAACCATTGGATCTTGGTCAGGCTCAGAACTTTTCAGCCTACCCTCGTATCAAGTACCAAGTCCGTGTAATAACTTCTCTTGTAGACCCTACTTCATATGAAAACTAGGTCTCACACAGATGCATTTTTTCATTATTTAATTCGATAACACAAACGTATGTTAAAAAGAGGATATTACACGAGTGGTCATTTCATATGAAATTTATAAACGAGCCTTTGGCGAGTTTCATACATTTCATATGAAATGACCGCTCATGTAAGGTTCTTTTTATCATATGAACACTTTAAATTGGATTTCATCGCCCTTAAATTTGACAAAAAAAATCCACATAAATGCATGGCTGACATGGACGTCGTCCTGGCGTTACCGCTAAAGCGTTACCGCTAAAGTGTTATTTCATGTGTGGTCATACGATTTTTATACCACGACGTTATCCACTGCTTATCAACTTCGTCATAGGATAAAAAGAGGATCTTACATGAATGTTCATGTATTATTGAATTTATTAAATGAATTGAGAAAAGGGATAAAATGCGAGGCTTGCCGAGCATTTATCCCTTTTCCTCAACGAGTTTAATGAATTCAGTAATACATGAGCACGAATGCACGCTTCTATTTATCATATGCCATTTAAAACGCATTTTATTCACGATTGTTTAACAAAGATATGAATATTCCGCTATTAGTAAACGCGACGTCGTTAAGGACGTCGTACATGCAACGTAACGGGGCGCATCTTACTAATTTGCATATTTACTCGTAATCCACTAGTGGATTACGGAATTTATTACATGGCGCTATTACACTCTTAGACGCGACGTCATAAGATAAATACAGATCATTCATTCTCCTATTCGAAATATAGAATTTATAAACCTCTGGGGGTAAACCAATCCGATAAAGAAACGAGTGCGAAGCACGAGTTTCTTTACCGGATTGTTTTACCTCCAGAGGTTTAAAAATCCCATATTTAAAACAGGAAAAATGAATAATATGTATTTTACATGCACTTCCATAGACTTTTAGGACAGTTTGGATCTTGAATTTTGGATCTGAATTCCCAGTTCAATTGACTGTTTACAGCTCAGGTTAGCGGTTTAATCAGCATAGTGTTACAGAAGCTGGGAGGGAAAAAACTGGATGGGCGCCATTATGAAAGCGCTTTATACAGTTTTGAACCAAAAAAGAAGAAACAAAGCCCCCGCCCATCGGGATTTGAAGAAATAGATTGGCTGCATGATGCTTCCACGCAGAGCTAAAACCAATCCGCCGAGGAGTACTGGTAAGCCGCTTTGATGATCTAAGCCTGCCCGGGCAAAGCGCTGCGAGTGTCGGACCGTCCATGCTTGTAAACCCTATTAGTTTCATAGGGCGGCAGGGCTTGAGATGTCATTTCATCTCAATGTCGGGAAAAAGTCCCACAAAATTTGAAGCAACGTCTCATAAATGACCTCCAACCAAACAAATAAAAAAGGGGTTTAGTAATACAACAAATTAATTGTGAGATCAAACATCCTATTCAATGACCATATCCCTGTTTTCTTTTTTTTTTCAGCGTTGCATCCGACTCAAACGCCACGTATTATGAACGTATGTTGATATCGTTTCAGACGTCATTGCAATGACGCAATGAATAACGTCGACGGGACTGAAACTTTCCCGCGTTTGTATATACCGATTTCACCGCAAAAGCGGTATCTTGTATCTTTCATATAAAGTAGTTCCAGCTAAAGGGCTCAGAGGAAATATTTCTTCTTAGCAAAGTTAAGTCATCATGGTAGAAATCATAGTATAGGGCCAGTCTCTCTGTTATGCATGTAATATACTGATTTATAATTTGACGTTGCGTTTAAGAATGCAAGGTACCTAAAAGATTCCAAGACTCTTTCTAGACTGTCTGTGTCGTACCTGGTCGCAAACTGCAACAACAGGTTTTCACAAGGGTTTTCTTTATTAATTATATTAACTAGTCCGTGAAATGAATACCCTCTAACCCCACTTTATGTAGAGAAAACGGGGTTTTACAGGGGTATATACTATCTTGCTTATTTCTGCTCCAAGACATGGGTTGTGGGTATTCGTTAAATCGCCTCATTGAGGCGGTTCTAACGAGCATCACAACCTGTGTTCTGAGTATAATTAAGGCGTAACTATACCACATGTAGTGACACAGAGGCCTTTCTGATATCTAATCTTCATCAGTTCATCAGTGTGTCTCAGCCCCAAAGTTCTGAAACCGAAACGGATGATGGACAAGACCCGGCAAACACAGCACCCCCCCACCCTTTGAGCACACACCGACCAACGTACCTCATTAGACAGGTCAACTGGAGGCATCATGCAAGAGACGCCTACCCTAGGACATATAGGCGTCCCCCACCGAGCCAACATCAGTAAACATGGCCCACACTCCACGAAGTCCGGGGCATCAGGAAGGAGATGTCCAAAGTAGCGAGACTTGCAAAAAAAAAAAAGATATAACAAAAAGTGGCAACCAAATCCGTTAAGATACATGTCTCACCCGACAAGTCTTAGTTTTAGAAAAAATAGAATTTTATTCAGCAAAAAGAAATAAAAGTATAACAATAATATAGTTATTTAAATCAGTATTTGAGTTCTGACGTCAGCACCGCATTCAATCTCAGCACAAAGGAACCGATACAGAGCTGATGATACCATCGGGGACGAACGAATCATCCACCAGCAGAGATACCGACCCGCTGGTTGCAATTAAGGCGTAATAAGAAACATATAACAAATAAAGTAGCCTTTTTAGAGGAATGAAAGAATGCACTAGCTCACACGTGTACGTTATCGTAATGGATTGACTGTGCTTTCTTGAAGTCTTCAACTTCTGCAAAAAGGTTTTATCATATGATAATGAATACCTTGTTTGGTTTGGTTTGGAATGCATTCGAGGCTGCCAGTTTATCCAATGTTGAAGTTTTATTTTAGAAATAAAGGTAATGGTTGATTTGTAAACACTCGTACAGTAACACCAAACCAAATTGCACATGACTCTTTTTCTATAGTATGTGTTCAACAACCGATCAGTCTCATACGGAACCCTGGAAGGGACAAGCAATTTATTCAATATGTTATGTGCACACGATATAATCTTGTTTGCACAACATAGATCCTGTGTGGACAACATAAAATATTGTGCACACAACTTATCTTGTTCACACAAGATATTATCTTGTAATCACAAGTTATTATCTTGTTCGCCTATTATCTTGTTTTCACAACATAGATCTTGTGCATAAAACATAATATCTAGTGCGTTCAAGAAATCATCTTGTTCGCACAACTTAATATCTTGTGTGGACAACATACTATCGCACAAGATATTATCTTGTGTTCACAAGTTATTAAACCGGCCCCGATAGCTCAGTTGGTAGAGTGTCCGCTCCGGGGAACGGGAGGTCTGGGGTTCGATCCCGGGCCGCGACATACCAAAGTCGTTAAAAATGGTACTAGCTGCTCCTCGCTTGGCACTCAGGTTTACGGGGAAGAGCTAGGACTGGTCGATCCAGTGTCAGGATAATGTGACTGGGTGTGGTATCATGTAATGTGTCTGGGACATGATACTTCAGTGAGGCAGCACTATAAACGTGAGCATTGAGCTCCCTGTCGCAACCAGACACCGTCGTGATATGACTGAAAAATTGTTGAAAGCGACGTTAAACCCGAATTCACACACACACACAAGTTATTAAATTGTTCGCATATTATCTTGTTTGCACAACATAGATCTTGTGCAGACAACATAATATCTCGTGCGTACAAGATATTGTCTTGTTCGCACAAATTAGTTAGCACAATTTAATCAGGCGCATAAGATACTATGTTGTCCGCAAAAGATCTATGTTGTGTAAACAAGATAATATACTGTGCGAACAAGATAGTATACTGTGCGCACATGATATTTAGTTGTGCGAATAACATATTATCTTGTGGGCACAAGATAATATCTTGTTCGCACAACTTAATATCGTGTTCGCTAAACATATTAAAAGAAATACATGTCTCTTCCCAGGTTACGTAGTCTGAGGTACTAGTCCATACATATAATTGGAAACTTAAATACAATAAAATTTGACAAAACAAAATGGAGGAAAATGAGCAATAAGTGTAAGACTTGAGTAGTTGCCCAATATTCGCATCAATATCTAGAAAACAAAATATATATATATATATAGCTTGGATCACCTTGGCAAAATAGCCTCTAACCCTTATCCTGCGGAAAATGACAACCTCTATCTTGAAAACAGTGCATTATCAAGTTCAGATGGCTTTCGAAGTTGCCATCTGATCAAGATCTCCAGGTACCCATACAACACATAGCATAGCCTTTTCGGACTACATGAATGCACTGGCTGATCTGAGCTGCATACACTCAAAACATTTTCACATAGCGCAGTCCGAAACGTTCCCGTCAACACTATTTAGGTTATTTTGGAGGGGCTGCTTCCTATTTTGGGGGTCTTTTACCAGACATTGTGATGGAATTACATCTCAAGCCCTGCCACCCAGTGAAACCTACATGGTTTTTATTGATGGAACAGTCCGACTCACACAACTTTGCCTTAGACCTTCTAAGAGGTTTACCAGTACTCATGTGCGGTCGGGTTCAGCTCTGCGTGGAAGCATCATGCAGCCCAATCTATTTCTCGAAGCCCCGATGTGCGGGGATCAAGTCCGAATACGTAAAAAAGTGCGGTTTTCGTTAACTAGTATAAATGGCACAAAATATGAAACAAGTGACCCAGCAGACTGCCGTGTTCATTACTTAAAGATCCATGCAAGGCAAATCCCAAATCCTTGTTGATCCGATATTGAAAAGAGCAAAGTTTGTTTGTGCTGAGATTTTACGTCCCCGTCAACACTATTTAGGTCATTTTGGAGACGTTGCTTCTGATTGTGAAGGACTTTTACCCGTCAATAGATAAAATGACATCTCAAGCCCTGCCACCAAATGCTACCAAAATGGTTTATATGTATAGACGGTCCGACTCCCACCACTTTGTGGTTTACCAGTACGGTCTGTTTAAGCTCGACGTGGAAGCACCGTGCAGCCCAATCTATTTCTCCAAGCCTCGACGGGCGGGGACGTAAATTAGAGTAGAAGGAGCAGTGGTAGTGGTAGGAGTAGTAGCAGCAGCAGCCCTACCACTCAAAGAAACCGCTGGGTTTAAAGAGCGGTCTGACTCGCACCACTTTTTCTGGGCAGGCTTAGTCGTGAGCCGTTTCTCAGCAGTTTCAGCTCTGCGCGGAAGCAACAGCAGCCGAATCTAATAAAGAACATGGTGAACGATACATTGATTTTTACATGTATGAGTGCTGACGCAGATCAACATAGAAAACTCGCGTAAAATACATTATAAACCTAACTTTGTTATAGAATAAAGTAGGTCTCTTGCCAAGAACTGTTCCCCCCCCCCCCCAAAAAAATGCACTTCGATATGATAACACCCTTATGAAACGTAAATCGGAGTTTACAAGTGTTAACTTGTCAAAACCTTTACATAAGGAAGAGTAGAACGTTTGTGGTGTTTTTGCCTTCTTTAAAGGAGAAGTGACGCCTTACCCCATCGAATGAGGGTGACGGTTTTTAAATGCTATTCGCACCATCGTTTAATACACTAAAAAAATGCTTTAATAATAAATTGAAGGTAAGGCTAATTTGTTTTAATGATATCTTTGTCATATAATTTGGCCATTAAGTAAAGGAACTTAATTCCTTCCAAAATGTTTTGAATATCCAGGTGGGCTAAAGTACACGTTGTTTCATTCCTTCCTGGTATATCTGCTTCATCTCTCTCAGTCTAAACACCACATTACATAGAGCAAACTGGGATTTATAGGGGTATTCACTATTTTGCTTATTTCGGCTCCAGGACATTGGTTGTGGGTACTCGTTATAGCCGCCTCAATGAGGCGGTTCTAGCGAGCACGCACAACCCATGTTTTCGAGTTAAAATAAGAAAACAAGAGCTGTCACTGTAAGCGACCAATGTCGCGGGGACATTAACATTTTAGAGAAATGAAAGAGAGCTCTTCTATTTCACACAGATGTGTTATCGTTATGTCTGAACAATTAGCAATGTGCATTCCTACAATAATTACACTTTGAGTAAAACTGAATATCGTTTGTTTGTTTGATTTGAGGTTTAACGTCCCCGTCAACACTGTATAGGTCATTTTGAAGACGTTACTTCCAATTGTGTGGGATTTCACCTGACCGTACGTTGAGATGAAAGACATCTCAAGCCCTGTCGCCCAATGAAGCCAATAGGGTTTATACGCGCTTTGCCTGGGCAGGCTTAGATCCTCTAAGCGGTTTTCCAGTATTAATGTATTTTTAATGTTTTCCAGTATTAACGCTCTGCGTGGAAGCATCATGCAGTCCATCTATTTCTTCAAGCCCGGATGGGCGGGGCTCGAAATTGAATATCGTGAAAAAAAAACTAAATAATGCATTTCAACCAATGAAAGTCTTACAGACCCGGTACACAATTATAAGCATGTTAGTTAAATGACCCTACTGTCCAGCGGAGGATCACTATACTGGTGAGATTAGACCATAGATAATTTGACCAGCCAATGCTAGTGTTAGGAAAAGCAGCATTAACTCCTTAGGTTGGAGACGATTTATGATCGGAGAAAAGCAATCGTTAAAAGCCTTTATTGAGTGTGCAAATTGTATGGCAATTGAAATTGATAATGCTTAATTTTCATTGTAAACAAGATCTCAGCAGTTATTGTTTACCCATAAGTTTGGAGTGGTCCATTTCCAATTATAGGGGGTCAGGGTTTTTTGTGTGTACAAAGTTTAATAAAAATGTAAGTACGTTAAGCAAAGAGTTGTGCGGCATCTGATCTGGTTCCACAACTGTTTGCAAATGACCCAAAAAGGACCGCTAGTCATACATGCGTTAAAGTTTTATTTTTCTTCCAAAATTTCTAGTTTAAGGAGAGTAGTTAAATTGTTGCGGAAAGTGTTCATTTGCTTTCCGAAAAGTTCATAAAAACTGAACAGTCATAGAGTGGTCAAGAATATTCTTACCACTTTTATACCAAGAATGTATATACGGGGGTGTGCATATCTTTCAGTTTGCAGAAACATAAGTAAGGCGATTCTGACAATATCCGAACAGTTCTAAAGGTGATCTTAATGATTAAATTTTGCTACAGAATAGAACAGAATATATTTTATTTGGTACTGTAGGTCTCCGGACCATAATACAACATATACACACAAACCGACCACAGAGTTACTTTGTTTACGGAAAAGTGACCCATATGAGTTGAAAATGAGATTCGCCTTAGTTAATTAAGTTCTTTTTTTGTGGGAGTGGGGGGTGCGTTACGGCCCTTCAAGATTATTTTAAATAATAAAAAAAAAAAAAAAAACAAGAATTTCACCACAGGCTATGTTCAGTCTGAGATAGTAGTTCTTGAGAAGTGGACTTGAACATTTGGGTTAGCGCAATGTTGAGGGATTGTCCAACGGACGAACGAACGGACGGAAAACCGGTCTCCTTTGTCGCGCCCTGCCAATAGCAGGTGCTTGAGAAAAAAAAAACGAAAGAAAAGTTTAAGTTCAATTTCATTGATTTGCACTGCCATCACGAACAGCCTATGTAATTTTGACCCCTTTAACCAATTTTTTTTATATATTAAAACGTCTCCCCGTACATCAACCATAGTGCAGTTTATATTTTACTTTTGGTCCTTTGAGATCAGCGTGAATATTCTGAGAAATCAGAAATATTCTATTGGTTGAGACGCATATTCTAGACAGGTTTTTAATTATTTGGACCCCATTTTGATTTATATCAGTCTTTGTATCGACTGCCTATTCGAATTTTGCAAAATTGCAGTATTTTCCTCTGGCTTTCTTTGCCGGATCATTACAGGGTCACTGATGAGGCTTTATTAGCCGAAACTACGTAGTATGACCCATCTTCTTTCTTATGAATGTTTTCATTGCTCTTAAAGGAACTCATTTTAGATTTTTATTTACATGTGGGGGTAAATATTCTTTTTCTAATTTCTTAGATTGTGGATACTCCTTAGAACTGCCTCGTCGGTGCGGTTCTAACGAGTACCCACAATCTATGTTTTGAGACGAAATATCGGATTTTTTTTTATCTGAAAATGTTCATTTTTGGTGGCTAAACTGTCAGAACAGAACAGAACACAACTTTATTTTGAAATACATCCCAGGCCACACGCAGGTGGCATACAGGAAAAAAGTAACATATCATTATTAGCAGTTTGACGATCAGAACATGCATGATTGTGTATCAATAGTTACATGGTCACATGTATTAGGCTGGGAAAAGAAGCATGTGGGAGTAGATGGAGATTTGGAGTGTGCATTACTTTGCCAAATCGCTTAACAATACAATCAGAACCTTCTCAACAATGCTGTTGAAAAACGACAGTGGTTGAGATTAATTTCTCGTCTCATGCCCAACAATAGATGGATCAGGCTGCGCAAATGCACAGGCTGATCCGTCATTGTTGTTCAGATGATTCACAGGACACCATCTTGTAAATTCGGTACAGCTCACTTTGTAGTAAAAGTCCTGTGTCATAAATGTACACTCATTCATGTTTATGGTAACACGCGCGAGTAATCAGCTGTGACAGATTTGACGTAGGTCAATATATTTGAATAGGCGCGTTTTCGTAATGCTAAGAAGCGTGACATAGTGCTCAGGCACATACAAAGTCTTACAGTCAGGAGAAGAAACTAATAAATAAAGTCCTTTACACATGCAACCTTGTACAGTGAAGACTGTACCATTGATGAGTGACGAATTAAGTTTTTTTTTTTTTTTTTTTTTTGTTCGTTTGTTTTTTTGTTCATAATAAGTGCAATGCAGTTTGTTTAAAATTGTACATCTTTAAAATATATTGAAAATAAGAATATATATATATGAAATATAAGTCAAAATAATAAATAAATCCTTTTGCTTGCAGAACTGCGCGTACCCATGTTACAATGCGTGTCTGTAATTAACCATGCATAACAGTTGATTTTATTGCACATGTACTCAGAATTGACCATTAGTTAATTTTATTGGTCAGCTAGTTCCGTACCAAAGCCCCCCACCCAGTATTTTTTCTAACTGACAGTTCCAAGGCGGTTCTTCTGTTTTTGTTTTGTTATTATTATGATTACATTGTTATTATTATTGTCTGGAGACCCCACGACCCTTGGTTTGTGAGGCCACTACACCACGGTGTCTTCTGAACACCCAAATCTGTAAATCCACAATTTATATGAAAAAAGGGGTGTCCATATATCACCCCTTATTCTGTCTGATATTTAAGCCCCCGCCCATAGGGGCTTGAGGAAATATATGGGCTGCATGATGCTTCCACGCAGAGATGAATCCGGCCCGCACACTAGTACTGGTAAACCGCTTGGAGGATCGAAGTCTGTCCAGGAACCGCGGTGCGAGGCGGACCGTCCATGCTAATAAACCCTATTGGTTTCATTGGGCGACAGGGCTTGATATGTCATTTCATCTCAATGTCGGGTAAAAGTCCCACAAAATTGGAAGCAACGTCTCCAAAATGACCTTTACAGTGTTGACGGGGACGTTAAACCTCAAATTAAACTGTCTGATATTTAATTGTACGAATTTGAAGTGCTATACAGACTTAGGTATACACCCAGTATTTTATATCCTTTGTAAATCCAGAGTTTAGAGAAATTAACGAGCAAAAGTTGTTGGACTGTTATCTAGTCCATCAACAACAACAACGACAATAAAATATGACAAGATCGTGAGTTTACAGTTATGATTTGAATAGACCTATACATTATTCTAACATTAAAAATATCCACGGAAAATATTAGGGACGATTGTTTTTTTTTTTTTTTTTTTTTTTTTTTTTCATAATTAGTGGATTGCATTAAAGGTGAATGATAGCAAAACTGGAACAAAATTGGTCCTTCTATTATATTTAGCAACTGGTTCCATCAAACAGGTTGCAAGCTCAAAAATGTCAAAGTCAGAAATAAAACTCTTCCCATCAAATTAAAAAATGAGGAATGCGTCATCGAATATATACATGTACAATCGAACTTCAATGGCTCGAACACCTTTGGGACCTCGAAAATCTGTTCGAGACAGGGGTAGTTCGAGCCACTGAGGTTACTGTCAGGAGGCATAACGAGATACTTTTAGACATCTTTTCGGTATTCTATAATGAAAATGTATTCTATGTGTACTCATTAGAAACGCCTCATCGATGCGATTCTAATGAGCACACATAGCATACATTTGCAAGATAAAAGACTAAAATAACCTTAATTATCCCCCACTATTATGTAGAGGATTTCGCTAGGGGCTCAAGAATGGGTTCGACACATCCATGGTAAACGAGCCATCGGTGTTCGAGCCATCGAAGTTCTACTGTATTTACAAGATATGAGGTGTCGATATACAACCTAGTTAAGTGGTATTTTAACCGAAATATCAGGCGCATATATTGCATATATAAAGCCCCGCAATGTCATTTGTATATGGCATCCACCGTTTGACACAGCGATTTCTTTGCTATCTCCAAAAAAAAGTTACATTTCTAACGAAAATGTGTGATATTCTTCTTCTTTTTATCTTCCAAACATATGTTGTGGTTGCTCGTACGGCGATTATAACGAGTTTTTGTTTGTCTGATTTGAGGTTTAATGTCCCCGTCAACACTGTACACGTCATTTATGAGACGTTCATCACTTGAACAAGTCCGTGATATAAAGACCCCCCAACCCCACTTCATAAAGAGAAAACGGGGGTTGGGATTAAACATTATTTTCCTCATTTCTGCTCCAAGACATAGGTTGTGGGTACTCGTTAGAACCGGCTCGATGGGGCGGTTCTAACAAGCACCCAAAACCTATGTTTGGAGTATAAATAAGAAAAATGTCACAAATTTTCATCAGAAAAAATTGCCTTATCGAGATTTGAAAATGCAATATAGCACACGGATGTGTTAACGTTTTGTGGGACTTTTACCCTACATTGAGATGAAATTACATCTCAAGCCCTGTCGCACAATGAAACCAATAGAGTTTAAAAACATGGACGGTCCGACTCGCACCGCTTCGCCTGGGCAGGCTTAGATCCTCTAGGCTGTTTACCAGTACTCATGTGCGGCCGGTTTCAGCTCTGCGTGGAAGCATCATGCAGCCCATCTATTTCTTCAAACCCCGATGGGCGGGGGCAGGAATATAACGAGTATCCACAACCTATGATAAAGAAACATAATGTATATACCTATAAACCCCTTAATTTTCACTACAGAATGAGATATAAAGGGGTGTCCATTACACGGTCCTGTTATCAGGTTCATAAAAACTACAATTTCTACGTTTTCTATGTATTTCCTTTAATTCTGTACACAAGACCTACGTCGGTGAACATACAGCTACTACAGACTGTATAACTTATACACTTATACAAAATATATACTGATTCTTTTTTTTTTTTTTTTTTTTTTTTTTCATTATTATTATTGGTTCAAAATTTGCCAAAAAACAAAGCCATTTGGTCCCCCATTTTTCACTTTATCAGTGGCGTTATTTTCTTTGTTTTTGTTTGTTTGTTTAATATTATTATTGTTTTTGTTTTACGGCCCTTTTCAAGATAATTTAACTTACATCGAGCCGATCGTTACTCAGAGGTGGGCGAAAAACCGAGTTCCAGGAGAAAAAACTCCACATTACCTTCGGTTGCAGAACTTGGCGTCTAACATGTGACCCGAGCCAGGCTCGATCCACAGCGGTGAGAGTCCTAATGATTAAGAGTCATTATCCACTGTGACGTTATGACAGATGTCGGCCCCCGCCCATTGGGGCTTGAAGAAATATATGGTCTGCATGATGCTTCCACGCAGAGCTGAATCGATCCGGCCCGCACACTAGTACTGGTAAACCGCTTAGAGGATCTAAGCCTGTCAAGGAACCGCGGTGCGAGGCGGGACCGTCCATGCTAATAAACCCTATTGGTTTCATTGGGCGACAGGGCTTGAGATGTCATTTCATCTCAATGTCGGGTAAAAGTCCCACAAAATTGGAAGCAACATCTCCAAAATGACCTTTACAGTGTTGATAGGAACGTTAAACCTCAATTCTAACACAGCGCGCCTATACAGGCAATGGAAAACGGCTGTGTTTTATTCTGCAACAAATCACAGCTCGGAAGAGCGTGACGAGTGACGTCATTTCAAACTGCTAATTTATGACGTCACTTGTCGATTTCCTTGACGTTAGACGGTGTAACGTCATTTTCTCGTATCGAAAACGTTAGAAAAGGATATAAATGCATGTGTTTCAGTCGATAATTTTAGCGGGATTTCTTCTAACACTGGCGAAAAGTTGTGAGATTATGAAGGAAGTAACAACATTATTGCCGATTTTCAGCGTGTTAGAATCGAAATAGATCAGCTCTAGTCTGTGATTTGTTGAGTAATAAATCACAGTTTGTCGATCAGTTGTAAGTAGACAAATCACGCGCGCTACGCGCTTGTGATTTGATCTACTTTACAACTGACCTCCAAACTGTGATTTATTACTCAACAAATCACAGTTAGAGCTGGTTTATTTCTTAAATTAAACAAACGTTATGACAGATGTGTGCCTTGCGTTGAGGTTTACAAGTACATTGGGTAGTTTCATTATATTTTCGTAAGTATGTCATTTATGTAATAAATGACGCATACAAATTATTGTATGTAGAAAGTAAAATCGACATGACAATCTATATCCACCAAACTGATGGTGCAAAAGAACATGCATTTACATCTTTGAATACGCCTTCGCCTTAAACCAGAAAGGCGGGGCGTACAAACCGCCACTAAAGATAAGAAAATTCGGTGGCTCTTACATGATGAAAAAATAAAAATAAATAATACACAACAAACTCAGTGAGTAAAATGTAACAAGTATATGGGTGCTCGTTTGAAATATCCATATCCTAATCAGGAAAATAAGGTTTTCCTACGTAACCCTCTTTGTATTTAAAGTGGAGTTTACAACGGACCTCCATGGCCTATTTGTTAAGAGCGCTGACTCTTAATCATTAAGTCTCTCACCGCTGTAGTTCGAGCCTACTCGGGTGGAAATGCGAAGTTCTGCAACGGAAGGTCAGGTGGTGTTTCTCCGGGTACTACTGTTTTCACCCACTTCTGATTAACAATCAGCTCGAAATAAGTGAAAATATCTTGAACGGGCCGTAAACCCAACGCAAAAAGTGGGGATTACAAGACCGTTCATAACAAGCGCTTCTAACGAATAATAACCATTATACAGGGAATAGCGTGGCTTACAAAGATCTACAGTGTTGACTGTGCTTCTGCTCCGAGTCACAGACTGTGGGTAAACCAAGTAAACCTCACTTTCAACAGAAAAGATTGTGTTTACCAGGTATTTCCACAGTTCTGCTCAAAATAGTAACTGTGGCTGTCAGTTAATTAAACTAAGACACTAATCACAATTTTTTGCTAGATCTGGGACTAAGTAAATGTAAATTAGGTCCGTGGCTAGATGTGTGTCTTTTTCAGAGCCTTAAAAGGGTAACAGTGTCTGAAATTAATGATATGCTCGTAACCCTCAGAAACATTAAAACGTCACGACTTTTCGCCTGAAAAATGACATTCATCCCAAACAAGCCTATATAATGTTGAGCCCCTTAAACCCCACTTTTATGTAGTGTACATTATTTTTCTTATTTGCGCTCAAAACATAGAATATTGGTACTCAATGGAACCGCCTTGGCACGGCAGTTCTAAAGAGTACCCACAATGTCTGTTTTAGCACAAATGTGAAAAATATCAGAATTTTGTATTGGGAAATTTAAAGATTTGGTATTAAAATCTCAATATATTTGAAGGCCCCCGCCCATCGGGGCTTGAAGAAATATAAAGGTGCCATGATGCTTCCACGCAGAGCTGAAACCGACCGCACACGAGTACTGGTAAACCGCTTTGACGATCTAAGCCTGCCCAGGCAAAGCGGTGTGAGTCGGTCTGTCCATGCTTATAAACCCTACTGGTTTCATTGGGCGACAGGACTTGAGATATCATTTCATCTCAATGTAGGATAAATGGCGCACACAATTGGAAGCAACGTCTCCAAAATGACCTATACTGTGTTGACGGGGACGTTAAACCTCAAATCAAACAAACAACCAAACAATATATTTGAATAGGCGTGTTTTGAAGACAAAAACTTTCACGTGTGTGTGTGTGAATTCGGGTTTAACGTCGCTTTCAACAATTTTTCAGTCATATCACGACGGTGTCTGGTTGCGACAGGGAGCTCAATGCTCACTTTTATAGTGCTGCCTCACTGAAGTATCATGTCCCAGACACATTACATGATACCACACCCAGTCACATTATCCTGACACTGGGTCGACCAGTCCTAGCTCTACCCCGTAAATCTGAGTGCCAAGCGAGGAGCAGCTAGTACCATTTTTTGGTATGTCGCGGCCCGGGATCGAACCCGACCAAAACTTTCATCATGTTTACAAGTCCATATAATGAGCATTCTTGTAAGCCCACCTTCTATAGGGAAATGTCTGTTTTAATGAGTACAATGGTTTCCGTCTTAATATTTAGTGCGTGGGTAGTCATTAGAACCGCCTCAACGAGGCGGTACATGTACATGAACAAAGGCACACCTAAAGTCTATATCTAGAAAAGAAAAAAAAATAAAAAAAGAAAGAAAATGAAACAAATTATTTGAAGAGATATGAAATACAATATTACAGTAGTGGTTTGCATCTGTAAATTTGCTTCTTTACAGATTTTATTAGACATCTGATATTTGTCGGTTATGTAGTTTTCACGTAGCGATAACGCCTCCCAAATGGCAATTAAGCCACGTTTACCGTAATCTGACCCCCTTCCAACCTGCAAATATGTTACATGTATAAATAATTATGATCTGAGAGTAGCATTCCGAACTTTGTCCAAAATACCGCAAAATTCGAGAAGTACATGTATGTTTGTGAGACAGCAAAAAATATTTATGATAGACTGCATCGTAATTCTACGGTTATTTTTCTTCAGTCTATTTGATTTGTTTTGTTTGATTAGAGGTTTAACGTCTCGGTCAACACTACAAAGGTCATTTTGGAGACGTTGCTCCCCATTTTGTGGGATTTTTACCTGACATTGAGATGAAATGACATCTCAAGCCCTGTCGCCCAATGTAACCAATAGGGTTAATAAGCATGGACGGGCCGATTCGCACCGCTTTGCCTGGGTAGGCTTAGATCCTCTAAGCGGTTTACCTTAACTCGTGTGCGGGTCGGTTTTAGCTCTAGGTTGAAGCATCATGCAGCCCATATACTTGTTCGCGCCCCTATGGGCGTGCCGATTCTTCAGTCCATATTCTCGACGTTTATAAGCATTAGGCTTAAACATTGAGTGCACAACGTGCTTCTTCTTCTTCTTCTTCTTCTTCTGCTTCTTCTTCTTCTTCTTCTTCTTCATCCGCTTTTGAAGTCAAATTACTAAACGCACAGGACGGTCGATTGTCCCTGCGTTTAGGCTGGAAAAGGGATCCTAAGCTTGAACCAAATTCGCTGAACCCTTAATTCGATCAGAGGAGATTCTGATGAACCGCCGTATTCGATTGCGACTGATCCCAGCTTTTGTGAGAATAGTTCCCACCCTGGTCTTACAGTGTTTCTAGCTTAAGATTTTAGAGAATTTAATTTTATGTAATGCTTGTTGGTGCCTGATGCTCTGTCTCTGGTCGGGCCCATCGGAGTCTAAATGTAGTTTTTCTTTTGCTCCAGCATTTCAGTTTCTTCTTGCTGTCGAGTACTCACCGTTGTTTCATCTCTGTGGTTGTTCTCGGAGATGTTGCACTGATGCGTTAGGTGGCATTCATGCGGATTGTTAAATCGCATTGCGGGCGCGTAAAATCGATTTAAGCACCCCCCTCCCCCCCCCCCCCCCCCGCCGTAAGAGAAATTGTCCTGACCTTTTCAACGCGGTGCAATTGTCCTGACCGTTTCAACGCGGTGCGTCTGTTTTGTTCTTATACTTCATCGGCATGTGTATGTCGCTGGTGTCGTTTTGGTTTTGGATAGCTGATTGCCCTTGTTCACAGCCGGCCAACCGGAGTTTGTCCGTTGGTTAATATTTCAGTTGTTCTGTGCTGTATTTGACTAATGCTGTGGTCACAAAGATCGGCCGGTATCCGGGGATAGGGGGTAATCGTGAGTACACCGCTGGTTTTGGCATTTTTTTCCGACATCGGACAACACCGGTCAAAAAATTTGTCACACATCATTTACATAAATGGCACCGTCCGGAGGCCGTGCGGAGGCCGTCCGAAAACCGCCTCGTAATCGTACGGCATCTGTTTCCAAAGAAAAATCTTTTGGGGGCCGCAAGGCAGTGAATACCGACCGAACATCTAATACTAATCGGCAGATTATCCTATGATGTCCGAGTGATAACCGGCCTATTGACCGGACATCGTACGAATATCGCCCGAGTATCTTACGGACAACGAACGATGCTTGTACCAGGCCTGGCCGAATGTCGGGCGATTGCCGGGCGGTGTGATGGAAACGCGCTATAATGATGTACACTGCGACTGATGGGGTTTTTTATATTCCGCCCGATGCCCGGTTCTAGCCGGCCGGTGACCGGACGATGTTTGTAACATATCTGGTCCACACCGGTTCAAGCCGATCGGACATCGATGGGTTACTTTCCAATGTGTAAACAGACATCGGCCGGATATCGGCCCATGTCCGGTTCCAAAAATTTCTCCTCTGAGGCTACATACACAGGCCGATTACCCCTCGATTCCCGACCGGATATCGGACGATACTTAAACGATGTGTGAAGGATATGTGGCCAATTATGAAAATGTACGGGACACCGGAGAAATTTTAACTTCGAGTTAAAACTCTTCGGGCACCTCTCCGATGCTGCCTGAGAGCCCCGCCACCGGCCGGCCATGTCTGGAGTCCGGCCGGGGACCAGGCCAAAATGGCTAAAAATCATGCCGGGTGTACATCCTAAGCCTAATCGGAAGGGATTGTGACCAAAGCATAAACCGTGACAGAAGTAAGGGCGAGGATTGCGGCATTTAAGCTCCATCAGTGGCATTCTGTTCACTGACCGTTCCCATGCGGTTCTTCTGTCGCGGTTTACTTTTTGATATGGTTTGTCTTTGAGTGTGTGTTTTGCATGCTTTTTTTTTTTTTTTTTTTTTTTTTTTTTTTTTGGTTAGCCAATTGGCTATTTTGTGGGAAAGTGACTGTCCTTTTGGCTTTCCGCTATTGGTGTTTCCATTAGGGTCTAGTTATTTCATGTTTTTTTTTTTATTTTTCATGGGATCTGTGGGTTAATTGCATCGATTCCTGATCACTGCCTTCACTTCTATTTAATAGAAGCATCCGTGGTGCAGTGGTAACGCTACTCGCCTTGTAAACCAGGGATCGCAGGATCCTCTCCGGGCTTCTCCAGACTTTCGAATGAGTGTTTAAAACCGAGGTCCCGTCTCCGTATGACCTTAGCTGTTGGTGGGACGTAAAACTCAAACACTGACTCACTTCTATTTATTAATGATTGTTTTGATTGCAGTTAGTACAGTCCTGGTATTTCATTTTGGAATGGTCTAAAAATTAAAATTCAGTTTTTGAAATAGATGACGGTATGTCTATGGTTGTTTGAAATCGATGACAATATTCCTACACAGAATAATTATACAATCTTCCGTTTTAAATTATCCGTTTTGATTCCAGTCCATGTTACATCTTGCCTCTCGGAACAGCAAGAAAGGTAATCCCTACGGGCCTCCGTGGCCTAGTGGATAAGAGCGCTGACTTTTAGTCATTAGGTCTCTCACCGCCGTAGGTTCGAGCCTCGCTCGGGCCACATGTGAGACGCCAAGTTCTGCAACGGAAGGTCAGGTGGTTTTTCTCCGGGTACTCCGGTTTTCGCCCACCTCTGATTAACGATCGGCTCGATATGAGTGAAATAATCTAGAAAGGGCCGTAAAACCCAAACCAAAAAAAAAAAGTAATCCCTTTCAACCCTGAAACCCGGTACAGATACTTATGCAAACAGTGTAAATCCTGACGTGATGGCTCTGAGCAATCTAATCGGGATATATATTGCGTACCATAAAATGGACGTACCCATCCAACTTCATTGATGGAAGAGTGCACTCGTGAATCTCACGGGTGGGCGGATTTGAGGGTAAAGAAATCAAAGCATTGGCAGCACTGTTTGACCGATTGACTCAGAGCGCTGGTTGTGTAAAATGGCCGTGGACTTGGACTTTTTCGGTATACCCTTCGGTTCTTGTTCCTAATGCAGACAGTGTAGACCCTGATCAGACGCCACATTATGTGACGTCTGATCTGGTCTACACTGTTTGCCAAACCAAACACATGATTCCAGTCCAGATTTTACAGATAACTATCTTACATGTACGCAGCCATCTGACGTCATAGTGGAACACATAACACGGCTTGTTTTAGGTCGATTGGATTGTCAATCGACCCTAAGTTGCTAAGCCGAAAAGCTTTTCCGTGCTAAAGTACACGTGGCTATCACAGTCTTACCGGAATAACTATTTTATCGAAAATATTCGCAGTGAGATCAGAGTGTTGCGTAAGATAGTTATATTGGAATCAAAGGTTTGGCTTGGCAAAAAATGTAGACCAAGACCAGACGCCACAGAACGCAGCATTTGATCAAGATCTACACTAATTGCTTAAAGCAACATATTTTTAAGGTTAAAATAAACATTGACCCAAAATTATTATAAGCATAGACTAAGTTACTATTACTGATTTGAAAGAAATCCAATTAACCTATTTATAGACTAAGGTATTACTAATTAAATGCATAAGAACACAGAACACGTTTTTTTTGTTTTTTTTTCTTTTCATGGTTTAACTGCAGTTCTGTTCCGAAGTTAGCAGACATATGTGCGAGCTTTTACGTCTCTTACCAGACTGAAATATCATGCGGGTAGAAGTTGTATGGATACTAATGCCTAGAAGGGACATGCGATGTGCGAACAAGATAATAATTATCTGCTACGCACAACTTTATATCTCGAGCGCACAAGATCTTGTGCGGACAGCATTATATTTTGTGAACACAACTTATTAGCTTGTTTGTACAAGATAATGTCTTTAATTATGGTTTTTGGTTCCTCGGGGCTTTTTTAAACAATAAACATTGAAAATCGGTGTTTTCTCGGGGTTTAAGTGTGGATTTCTTCGTTCATACGCATTATAGGGTTGAAATATCGCTTTATGGTCGAATATCAAAATTGCAATGTGCCCGAATTATTTTGTCCCCTAAAGGGTTTCCTGGAAGGTTCTTCTGTCGTAATTTATTAAAGTCAGTATAGTTCGTCTTTGAATAAAAAAAATTTCCTGGTTGATAGTTATATCCCGATTGTGTGCCGCGGTTGATATTTGTATGTGGTAACATTTTTCACCATCACCTTCTCATACGCGATCTTCGTAAAATATATCATAAAACAGATATTAATCTACGTATAAAAAGGGAGTAGGCAGTCAACTCTTATTTTTCTTTTTACTAAAAATATGTGTTTTGAATTGATACGGGATGACTAAAATCAACCCTTACATGTGAATATAAAATGTGAGGTGAGAAGAATTGGATATTTTAGTTAAAGTCTTAAAACAGTCAACTACTTTTGCTTTATATCATCCTGAAACGGTGGATCTACAATTTATATAAGATACGGGGTGTCTCAATTTCACCATTTTTATACCCCAATCACAAAGTGGGGAGGGGCATATAGTTTTGCCCTTGTCCGTATTATATACGTACGTACGTACGTACGTCGGTACGTCACATTTTGTAGTAATATTCCTGCCTCCGCAACTCCTCCGCAGGGCATTGAAACTTGCAACACTTTTAAGACACATTGGACATGTGCATTAAGGAAACAGGATCCCGATCCAGCCCCTTATTTTAGAATTATGTTCCCTTGAAAAACTTAATCATTTTGTAGACTGGGAGGTTAAATAGTAAAGTTCGTGTCTCCACAACTCCTCCTACAGTATTTGATGCAGGGCATTGGAACTTGCAACACAGTTCAGACATGCATTGAACATGTGCATAAAAGAAACAGGATTCTAATCCCCGCATAATTGCTGAATTATGTCCCCTAGAACGACAATTATTTTGGCCATATCAGGATGTTAAATATACATGTATTGTGCTGTTCGTGTCCCCACGACTCCACCTACAGTATTTGATGCAGGGCACTGAAACTTGTAACACAGTTCAGAAATGCAATGAACATGTGCATAAAGGAAAGCCTGGGAAGGCTTTGTTCTTCTAAGTCATGTGATGTGTGGGGTTTATGTCCAAAAACATCTAAGGTCATACGGAGACTGGACCTCGGTTTAAAGTCTCGTAAAATGTTAATGCAAATTTAGATTGGACGACATGGCATGTTTGTTTCTTTTTGGATATCAATAGCCCAGACAACACTATCCAGGATCCGAGGTTATAATTTTTTTTTATCTCACCAGAGCATGAAATTGGTCCAGCTCACAAATTTTAAAATGCCAACAATGTTGGCATTTTAAACAAATTTTTAAATGCCAACAATGTTTGCATTTTAATATTTGTGAGCAGGACACATATCATTCTCTGCTATCTGAGAAAGGAAAATCGCTCAACTTCTTAGTATTTTAATTTTTATGAGCACCACAAGTTTCATGCTCAGCTGAGTTGAGCATAAAAACGTTTTATAACCTGGGGGCCAGGTCACCTTCTTCCTGAGCAGGCTTTTGTCATACTGTACATACATTATAAATATTTCATAGTCGTTTAGGTGTGCTGATGAAGCTTAAAGTAGCTAGTCTACCCCTCCCCACGCCCTCACACACACAAAAAAAAAATAATAATCATAAAATAAAATAAAATAAAAATGAAAACTTCACATATTTCAGTTCTATGGTGTTTTGTTTGTTTCAGTTGAGCTTTAACCTCCCAACACTAGTTAGGTCTTTTTGAGACGCTCTTCCAATTTCGTAGGACTCACCCGATATTGGGATGAAATGACTTCTCGAGCCCTGCTGCCCAAACAGACTGTTCACATGCAACGTCAAAACTTATTTTCTCTGAGAAATAGTAATAAAAAGAAAGAAAATAAAATATATTTGAAACTGACGCCGGCAAACGTCCTGATTGGCAGTTAAAGGGGATAAACCAACATTTGAAACCTCATATTTCTTTCCCGTAAATTCGTACAGTAAAGGACAGATGAAATGGCATGCCATTTGAAGTTATACCCTTTAATATTAGAGAGGGAGACAGCATTTGAAAAATCTTGCCCGCCCGCCAAGGTGTAGTCACCCACATCCTATGTTTGAGACCAAAAATAAGGAAAATAAGGTATTGGTATTCCCATGCAAACTCTCCTTGTACTTAAAGTGGGGTTAACAACGGGCCCCATAGTCTTTGGGGTAAAATCGATAACTCCTAATGTCGGAGTCTCATAACTCTGCGGTTCGAGCCCAACTCGGGTCACGTGAAATGTCAACGGAAGGTCAGGTGGTGTTTCTACGGGTACTCCGGTTTTTGCCCACTTCTGATAAACGATGGCTACGCAATAAATGAAATTATATTGAAAGGGCCATAAAACCAAATCAAACACAAGTGGGATTTATAAGGTCGTTCCCAACTGAGGCGATTCTCACGCGTACCTACAACTATTATATAGGGAATAGCGGGGTTTACGAAGATCTACAGTATTGCTCGTAAACCCCATCATGTAGAAAAAGTTGGATTTACCAGGGCTTTATAAAGGCCTCAAAGGGCAGCAGTGTCTCAAATGGATGATATATTCGTTACCCTAGAAAAATGTGAAAAATATCAGAAAATTTGTATCTGAAAATTTTTATTTTGCGTAGAAAATTATTTGGACAAGCCTGCTTTCGTTATGGTAGAAAAAATGAAGCTTTACTTTCCTGAAGAAGCCCAAAGCTCTCATCGTCTTTTCAAGCCCATACGATGAACTATCTTATAAACACCACTTTATATAGGTAAATCTTTCGATAAAATGGGTATCAATAGTATCCGTTTCGTTCTAAAATATTGAGCGTGGGTAGTTGTTAGAACCGCCTCATTGAGGCAAACGTCTATATCCAGAAAAGAAAAATAAAACTAAAGCGATTCGTTTGAAGAGATATGAAATGCAACATCATAGCTACGAATGTCGTTATGGATTGCATTGGTATCCAGAACAGATTTCCTTTACACGGATGTGCGATAGAGATTAATGGATTAGTTGTCTTATACTTAGGTTCTTTTCTGATATCGGTCGGTAGTGCAGTTCTCAGCTACATGTAATGATCAGGTGCAGCGATAACGTCTCCCAAATGGCAATTATCCCATCGGTTACCTACAAATAAGTTACAATGACATGATCTGAGATTACCATGAAATCCGAGAAGTGCATATGTTTGCGATGCTACAAAAAATGCTGTGTTTTCTTCTTCTTTTTCTTTTTTTTTTTCTTCCTCTTCTTCTTCTTCTTAGAAGCCTCCGTGGTGCAGTGGTTACGCTACTCGCCTTCTAAACCAGTGATCACAGGATCGATCCCGGGCTTCTCCAGACCTTCGGATGAGTCTTTAAACCGAGATCCCGTCTCCGTATGACCTTAGCTGTTGGTGGGACGTAAAACTAAAACTCACTCACTCACACTCTTCTTCTTCATTTGAAGTCAAATTACTTAACGCACTGGTTGGTCGATTGTCCCCGAGTTTAGCAAGAGCTTGAACCCATTTCGTTGAACCCTTCTAAAGCTTTACTTTATGCGAACATAGTAGAACCTGTTCAGCCGCCGCATTCGACTGATCCCGAGCAATTATTCCCGGTCGTTCAGTGATTCTAGCTTAGACATTCTCGCAGAGAGAGAGAGAGAGAGAGAGAGAGAGAGAGAGAGAGAGAGAGAGAGAGAGAGAGAGAGAGAGAGAGAGAGAGAGAGAGAGAACGTAAACGAGTGCGTATAAATGGCCTTGTTTATCCCACTGTATACTGAGTATTGTGAGTACTCAATGAGACGGTTCCAACTTGGCGACCACCCACAATATGTGCTAGGAACATAAATAAGTAATATCCCACTGTATACTGTGTACAAGAGGATATATTTTCTATTTCTATCAATTGTAAATTGTGAGTACTCAGTAAGGCGGCTCATACAAGCAGGTCCAGCACTTACAACTTTTGTTAGAGTAAAAGGAAAGTATCACAATATTTCACCAGAAAAACGTTTTTGAACTATGCAGGATTTGTTATCGTTACAAGAGAGAGAGAGAGCATGAGAGAGAACATGTCCGTGTAGTAAGTACCTCTCTAAACACCCCTTCATATAGAGAAAACTGGGAGAGAGAGAGAGAGAGAGAGAGAGAGAGAGAGAGAGAGAGAGAGAGAGAGAGAGAGAGAGAGATACTATAACTAGAAGCATCAGCTAAAATGAAAGATGGAATTTACAAGTGAAAATGTTATTTCCCTTCTTTGTTCCAAGCGATGATCTCAACCGTGAGGCGTCACTTTTGCAGATACTAAGAGCAAAATTACAGAAATGTAACAATTATGTTCAAATTTTGACACGTTTTAAATCCCCATCAGTTCACCCGACAGTTCTGCGAGTGCTTTGATTATGCGGGGAATGTACTCTCCCACCTAACGTAGGTTGCATTACGCTAATAGTTCGGTCTTCAAGACCGCTTATAGATATATGGGTCTGATAAAAGTGTATATATGTGGATCTGGTATAAGTGTACATGTTTTGATTTGTTTGTTTGTTGATTGAGGTTAAACGTCCCCGTCAACACCGTAAAGGTCATTTTGGAGACATTGCTTCCAATTTAGTGGGACTTTTACCGACATTGAAATGAAATGACATTTCTAGCCCTGTCGCCCAATGAAACCAATAGGGTTTATAAGCATGGACGGTCCGACTCGTACGCAACGCTTTGCCCGGGCAGGCTTAGACCCCCAAGCGGTTCACCAGTACTCGTGCGCGGGTCGGAATCAGCTCTGCGTGGAAGCATCATGCAGCCCATATATTTCTTCAAGCTCCGAGGGGCGCGGGGAGGGGGGGGCCCAGGTGTACATTTCAATTTACAATTTAAACTAAGTACAAAGCGAATGTGGATGGCATGTCACGACGACGGCCCATCATGCAGACACGCCTATAAAATTTTGACCCCTTTAAACCCCACTTTTATATACTCAAACTGAGTTTATAGTGGTTTACATTATTTTACACGGCCCTTGGGCGGCCTCATCGGGGCTTGAAGAAATAGATGGGCTGCACGATGCTTCCACGCAGAGCTGAAACTGACACGCACATGAGTACTGGCAAACCGCTTAGAGGATCTAAGCCTGCCCAGGTAAAGTGGTGCGAGTCGGACCGTCCATGCTTATAAACCCTATTGGTTTCATTGGGCGACAGGGCTTGAGACGTCATTTCATCTCAATGTCGGGTAAAAGTCCCACAAAATTGGAAGCAACGTCTCCAAAATGACCTATACAGTGTTGACGGGGACGTTAAACCACAAATCAAACAAAACAAACATTATTTTAGACAATGTGAGGACTCGCAGGATTTTATCTGAAACAAAATGGTGGTTAAATTTTGCCAATGTATTTAAATATTATGCGTGTGTTCGTTGTGTATATTTTTATAATGCCAATAGTTAGTAAAGTTCGAGTGAGCCTGCACATAAATTTAACATTTCGATTAAAAAAAAAACACACACACAAAAAAAAAAACGTTTACTTCGTTATTTTTATCTATAGCCTTGCTTTTACGGTCCTTTCAAGACTATTTCACTTTTTCTACCCGAATCTTCATCAAAGGTGAGCGAAAACCGGATGCCTGGAGAAAAACAACCTAAACTTCCGATACAGAACTTGCCCCCCCCCCCCCCCCAACTGCCCCTGTCATGGACTACAATGGTACCGTTCATACCTGTACAACCACCATTGTTAGATTATTCAGACGATTCATTATGTATTTCCTTATTTCAAATGTGTATCCTCGTTAGAACCGCCTCAGTTAGTACCCACAACCTACGCTTCAGAGCACAAACAAGGAAACTCACAGGCCATATAAAGATTTAAGTGGTTTTAGAATTGAAGAAAGATAATAATCAGATATGAAATCGAAATAAAAGCAGGGTACATGTAATTATTTTGAGTAAAATTTAACCCATATGTACCAGAAACCCCAAAACGGTTATCCTGGCAAACAGTGCAGGCCCAGATCAGACATCACAGAACGCGGCGTCTGATCAGGGCCTCCGCAGGTTGCTTAAAGTTCAGTCATTTTCAAAATATTTTTTGAAGAAAACACAACCTGTCCACCCTAAATTTTGAAATGGACTCCTGCTATATATAAGGAGGAAGATTCCATTGGGTACTAAAAGGGGCTAAAGCAAATAATAATTATGATCGATGTAACGGTCTATCTCCCTGTTCTTGTTTTCATTTTTCGGAGACACTGTAATATTTTGAGGTAGGATGACAAGTTCTGCAACGGATTGGCAAGTATTTTTTTCTCCAAATACTCCGGTTTGCGGCCAACTCCAATTAATGATCAGCTCAAACAAGTCAAATAGTATAAAAATGCCGAAAGTCCAAAACCACCACAAAAGTTGTAAACGCACTGCATAATTACGTTTCGAAGGAGAACATTTTCCAAACTGTTATCTTTTGCTGCGCAATGTGGCCGTCAGAACAAGAAATCGATACCACCCACAGCTAAATGAGTTTTGTTGTCGGGTGTTATATATACTACAGGTACGTTTACGAGGTGATATATATTCTTATCTTGAAGTTAAATACGCTCTTGTGCTAACCGACACAAGGGAGACTACCGTGAAACCCCATATATATATAATCGCTACAAAACCGTGTTGCTAGCCAACAACCTAGGGAAAGTAAACTCGATGCCCTGAATCCACTACAGGGCATGAGAAAATGCGGGGTGGTATGAACACCCCGCAATTTTTTCACACCCCACAAAAAAGGTTTTATATAGAAAAACACCCCGTATCTGGCAACTTTCTTAGTATATATATATATATATATGAGAAACAAAGTAAAGCACGATACAGGCAATGAAATAAACAAATGAATTAGCGTACAAAAATCGGTCGCACCGCAACCGGGACTCGAACCACGGATCTCCTGCTTTCCGGCAGACGTGCTAACCATTACACCACCGCGGCCTTCCGACATTGTACGCCAATTTTAACATTTATAAACCTTTTAACGTCATTAGCGCTATTTAGAGACCTTTCATTTACCGCCATAGGCGACCCTATCATTTTCGGTTCTTTTCTAACCTACGGACGGCGGCCATTTTTATTCTATTTATTTTATTTATTGTTAGATTTACAAATGTTCTACTGTATCGAGTAAATATATGAGAAACAAAGTAAAGCACGATACAGGCAATGAAATAAACAAATGAATTAGCGTACAAAAATCGGTCGCACCGCAACCGGGACTCGAACCACGGATCTCCTGCTTTCCGGGCAGACGTGCTAACCATTACACCACCGCGGCCTTCCGACATTGTACGCCAATTGGCGTACAATGTCGGAAGGCCGCGGTGGTGTAATGGTTAGCACGTCTGCCCGGAAAGCAGGAGATCCGTGGTTCGATTCCCGGTTGCGGTGCGACCGATTTTTGTACGCTAATTCATTTGTTTATATATATATATATATATATATATATATATATATATATATATATATATATATATAAAAGAGAAATGACATCACACGGAAAACACAGTAAATAATATTATTCCCAACCGGTTTCGTTTATAACTCATCAGGGGAATAGTACAATAACAAAATGGCGTTACGTCGCGACGTTACTTAGTAACGGGTAAGACGTATACACAGCACACAATATGAAACGTCATGCGGCAAAATGGTGCCGTTAGTGATTGTTAAGTTTAGGTTTGAAAACCTTAATGAAATACTTTTCTTTGGATAACCTTGCTGAAACATTATTATTGTGAAATTTGTAAAACGGAAAAATGGAAAACTTTGGATGGTTTAGAGAACATTGGTCTAAATGAAAACTGACGGGCAGTTGCCTCGTTGATGGGTCTCTTATTTGTTGGTCATGAACTGTCCGTCGGTTTCGAAGTTTGTCGCCTGTCTGTCCAATGTAGAATTCTTTGCAGCCATTACAAACTAAAACATACAATACATTTTTGACAGTGCAACTTAACAATCACTAACGGCACCATTTTGCCGCATGACGCTGTGTATACGTCTTACCCGTTACTAAGTAACGTCGCGACGTAACGCCATTTTGTTATTGTACTATTCCCCTGATGAGTTATAAACGAAACCGGTTGGGAATAATATTATTTACTGTGTTTTCCGTGTGATGTCATTTCTCTTTTTTGTATAATTCACTTGCCTCGGTTTTTCTACGTTTTTATATATATATATATATATATATATATATATATATATATATATATATATATATATATATATATATATATATATATATATATATATATATATATATATATATATATATATATATATATATATATATATATTTGTATACATTACGATGATAGATCTGTCTCCTTAAGGGGAATGGAAACGCCTTCAGGGGAGGCAACTCCTGCACAAATAGTGTCTCCCATGTAAATAGGAGCAAATTCTTTCCTTTAGAGTAGACCCCTCTTTCAGTGGAGCAGGGCTTATAAAAAGGAAACAGGAAGTCCCGAAAGTTGTCTCCTTTTGAAAATGGCGAAAAATGTGCCAGGTGTTCACATTCCCCTTAAACGGTGTATTTATTATCGCTAAAAATACATGCAGCATTGTGGAACATTGTGGTGCAGTGGTAATATATCTGAGTTGGAATCGAGTGTTTAATATCTCTAAGTACTCTTGTACGGTGACGGATCATTGTCATATGATACAAATGTTGCTATTTTGAAGCCGTCCAGAAGTACATTCAAAGTAGCAAACGCTTTTAAAATAGAATACGCTTTCATTTTTAGCGTACTATTTATTTTTAACATGCATTAATGACCTTATTTATTTACTTACTGGTTCAAAGAGCTTAGATTGCCTGCCCCCCCCCCCCCCCCCCCCCCCCCACACACACACACACCCTATTCTATGTCCTGCTCCAGTTGCGTTAATTATGTATTTTCTTTCTTTCCTTCCTTTTTTCTTCTTTTTGTCTGTTTGTTATCATAACCTGTGAACTTATATGTATTTGATCTGTATTTTTTTCATTGCACTTCTTTTTAGGTGCATGTATTATGCTAAATTTTATGACAAAAGATTTTTCAAATGAAATGTTTTGTCATATCTTCAATGTTTGTTTCTTTATCTGATCTAAATCCTTCTATCTCTCATTTCTTCTATTATTATCTTTTATATTCTGTCCTGATATTAACTTTATTTTCCCTTATTTTTTCTATTCTGTTTGATCAAATTTTGCTAAATCTTATCTTCATGTATTTATTGCCTAAAGATACTGAAAATGTCATATTCCTATTTTATGATCACATGTAAATTATCTACTGCCATATGTAACTTAAACATATTGATATTTACATAGGGAAGGAACTAAATAAGCTACTGCTTTCGTTCTGATCCTTAAATTTTGTATTGACTCTGTTTATTTGCTTGAATGTTCAAGTGTTTTTGGAAATAAATATGCTTAAACTAACTAATATGTCTAAAAGTAGCTTGTGGAACGTTGTGGTACACTGAAAATACATCTGAGTTGAGATCCCCGCAAGCGCTTGTGCAAGGGACTTTATCCACATTGCTTTGTTCTGGTGTCTATCCAGGAAGAAGGAGAAACGAGGGCCACGTGGAAGATTAGTTCTAGTTTCCTAATGTGTTACACTCTATAAATAAAGTCATTAATTATTATTATTATTATTATTAATATTATTATATTATTATCATTATAAAAAATTTCCATTTTTTTTCTTATTTCAAGTCTAACGCTGATTGTGGGTACTCGTAAATGCCGCCACAGCGAGGAAGTTCAAACGGGTACTTACAATCTATGTCGTTAATCAAAAACACAAAAAAGAAAGTGTGAAGTCAGAGAACATATATTTTATATCTGAAACGAGATTCAGATATAAAGGTGTTCATCATTTGGATTTGTTGGCATTTTGACGGGCCCCGCCCATCGGGGCTTGAAGAAATAGATGAGCTGCATGATGCTTCCACGCAGAGCTGACACCGACCCGCACACGAGTACTGGTAAACCACACACAGGATCTAAGCTTGCCCAGGCAAAGCGGCGCGAGTCGGCCCGTCAGTGCTTATAAACTCATTTGGTTTCATTAGGCGTTAGGGCTTTAGGCGTAATTTCATCTCAATGTCGGGTAAAAGTCCCACAAAATTGGAAGCAACGTCTCCAAAATGACCTTTACAGTGTTGACGGGGACGTTAAACCTCAAATCAAACAAATATCAATAATTGGCATTTTGAACATGAGCAGAACGAATGACATTTTCTGATGATATGAACATGAAATCTGCTCTTTTATGTTTGTCGTAATTAATGAGCATTTAAAATATGCTCAATTTAGTTGAGCATGAAAAAAAAAAAAAAAAAACCGCGGACCCTAGGCATTTGTGTAAAGTGATTTAATACAGGAACGCACTTACCTGTAGCCATTTTGCTTTTTTTACTTATTTTGAATAAATATTTCCTAGACTGAAAAACAATATAAATTTTAGTATTTTTTACGATATATTTAAAAAAATATTTTGGCTTGAAATGATTACTGCGCTGTTCTCTGAAAATCAATTCTCTGAAAATCAAGTGTCGCCTGATTTTTTAAAAAAATATATATAGCCCATTGTTTGGTGGTCATTTCATATATTTTTAGATAATGTAATACGTAATAAAGTAAATTTGGATTTTTTTTTTTTTTTAAATTGGCCTTTGAACCCATTACGAAAACACGCCTATACAAATACAATATAAACTTTACCGCCAAAAAAAAAAAAAATAATAATAATAATAATTAAATTTCAAGATGAAAAAGTGTGATATTTTTCTTATTTCTGCTTAAAATAAATATTGTGTGTATTCGTTAGAATCGCCTCATCGAGGCGGTTCTAACGAATACCCACAATCTATATAATTTTAGAGCAGAAAAATAAGGTTTGCGCCTGTAAACCCAAGTTTGTACAATGTACTACATAAAAGTGGGGTTCAAGGGGGTCACAATTATATAGACATGTATTCGTGATGAAATCTCATGTACATGTATGTCGCTAAAGACGATACTTCATAACATTGCATAGCAAATATGACCATTATTAACTTTATGTTTGTTTGTTTGATTTGAGGTTTAACGTCCCCGTCAACACTGTAAAGGTCATTTTGGAGACGTTGCTTCCAATTTTGTGGGACTTTTACCCAACATTGAGATGAAATGACATCTCAAGCCCTGTCGCCCAATGAAACCAATAGGGTTTATTAGCATGGACGGTCCGCCTCGCACTGCGGTTCCTGGACAGGCTTAGATCCTCTAAGCGGTTTACCAGTACTAGTGTGCGGGCCGGATTCAGCTCTGCGTGGAAGCATCGTGCAGCCCATATATTTCTTCAAGCCCCTATGGGCGGGGGCGAATTAACTTTATGTCATTAGATCACAGGTACTCGTTACAACCGCTTCATTAATACGGTTCCATTACGATAACAAGCCCGTGAAACGAAGACCCCCCCCCCCTAAACCCCACTTTAAATAGAGAAAAGTGGGGTTTACAGGGGCATACATTATCTAGCTTATTTTTGCTCAAAAGCATAGATTGTGAGTACTCGTTAGAACCGCCTCATTGAGGCGGTTCTAACGAGCACCCACAATCTGAGCAATGAGGCGGTTCTAACGAGTACCCACAATCTGAGCCTCATTGAGGCGATCCTAACGAGCACCCACAATCTGAGCACCCACAATCCATGTTGAAAGCAAGAAAGATTTTATGATTTTTAACTAATGTTTATCATTTCTGACACCATGTTGGACGCCATTATTTCACACGGTCATGTTTTCCTAATGCTAGCGAGTACCCACAATCTATATAAGGATTACAAGTATAGCTTTTACAGAAAGCGAGGTCTACCCTTAGCACATATTAACTGTGAATTTCACAAGTTATATCCCAGAAATATGTTTTATACTTTTTGTATAATTTTATATTTATACAATTTACTGTCTTTTGCAAAATTTCGATAGCCAGTCTGCACCCAGGATCCTGCAGACTGAAGTATAATGTCTATAAAGTCAAACTTGCAAATGGTGTAATTTTGTCAAAACGTATGTTTCGTCTTTAAAAAAGGTACATGTTCAACATGTTAAGTGCCGAAGCATTTCTAAACATTTCGCGACCAGTTTTGTGAAACCGTCCTGTCTAAGCGCTTATACAAGTCTTAATTCCATGACGATACATAAAATAATTTACATGCTTAATATATTGATATAAAAAAGTTCGAACAATTGGACATGAGACTGACCTGTATGCAACGAATAAATTAGTCGCCTAATACGTCGGCTTTCGTAAACGTCTCGTGAATTTTCGGCATCTCGTGAATAGCGACCCATTTACAGACCTTTGTGTATTGCATAACAATATCGCCATCTTCGAAAAGCGACGAAGATAAATATATGCATTCAGTCGGGTGTGAAATTATGTTAACGGTGTTCACCAGTATCAGGTCAATTTGTTCGAACTATATGACTTTCAGTAAGCATAATTGCCAACGGATAGGCAAGTCATTTAGCTCACCAGAGGCGAAAGCTCCTGGCGAGCTTACAGGATCGTGATCAAGAGTTTGTGGAGGTATATTTTGTGTTAGCCTGTACAAATATGACAGAAAATATGAACTTGTACAAATTTAATAACAATTCTGTGCCAGGGATTCCATCACGTGAACAAGTCCTTGAAATAAAGACCCCCCCCCCCCCCACACACACACACACTAAACCCCACTTTATATAGAGAAAAACTGGGAGTTACGGGGGTAAACATTTTTTTTCATTATTTCTGCCCAAAGACACAGGTTGTGGGTACTCGTTAGAACCTCCTCAATGAGGCTGTTCTAACGAGCACCCAAAACCTATGTTATGAGCATAAATAAGAAAAATATAAAAAAAAAAATCATCAGAAAAAAAAAACAAACATTTTTTTTAGATTTGAAAAATGCACTAAATCACACGGATGTGTTATCGTAATGTTTTTTGTCTGAAAGTTTGCCCTAGTTAAGGACCCTTTTTTCTCTCTTTTTGTAAAAGTTCATACTTTTTTCATAAGCACAAAGTTCGAACTGCATTGTGGGTAACTAATGGCTGTTTTTCCGCCTTAAACCCTACGTAAAAAGTGTCTATGCCCATGGGCGTAGACAATTATATGTACAGTGAAACTTCGATAACATCGTAAACACGTATAACTTGGTTACCATGGCTAATCAGAACTTATTCAGGAGCCCCAAAAGAACTCCACCATAGCTGCAGATGCCCATTAATAAGCCGGGACACATCATTTCCTACAACTTACATGTGCACCCAGCGAAGAACCAGATCAGCCTGCGCATCCATATAGTCTAACCAGAGACTTCTCTTGTTGCATGAAGAAGCATTGAGCCCCTAGCTATCATTAGAGCGCACAACGAAGACTCTGATTAGACTGCGCGGATGCTCAGGCTGATCTGAGTCTTCGTTGGGTGCACGTCTTATTGTAGGTTTTCGCATGCGCTGGCTCATTTATTTAGGATTATGATTTTTCTATTTTTATATTGAAAAGGTATGTTTTGTGTGCTCATTAGAATCGCCTCAATAAGGCGATTCTAATGAGTACACACAACATTCCGTCTCCAAAGTGACCTTTACAGTGTTGACTGGGACGGTAAACCTCAAATCAAAATCCTTCAGTGCAAACAGCATTCCTTTATTAAATGAAAGATCTATTAATATCATTGAGTTATCTCCATTCTGTACCATGGCCTGTTCGGACCCCGCCCATCGGGGCTTGAAGAAATAAATGGGCTGCATGATGCTTCACCGCAGAGCTGAATCCGACCCACACACGAGTACTCGTAACCCGCTTAGAGGATCTAAGCCTGCCCAGGCAAAGCGGTGTGAGTGTCGGACCGTCCATGTTTATAAACCCTATTGGTTTCATTGGGCGACAGGGCTTGAGATGTCATTTCATCTCAATGCCGGGTAAAAATCCCACAAAATTGGAAGCAACATCTCCAAAATGTGTTGACGGGGACGTTAAACCTGAAATCAATCAATCAATCAAAATTTCTATTTTTATATGGAAAAGGTATGTTTTGTGTGCTCATTAGAATTGCCTCATTTAGGCGATTCTAATGAGTACACACAATCTTCCTTTATAATATCCTTCAGTGTATACAGCATTCCTTTATTAAATAAAAGATCTAATAATAGCATTGATTCTAATGCACTTGCGTTTGTAACGCGATGTCTGCTTGGATAACGTCAAAATTTTGCGACAGTATATTCTGCGATATACTGTCGGAAATCCGACGTCATTATGTAACGCCGCTTTTCATTGGTTGGCATTTGGTTTTACGCAGCTCACAGCGCTTGTCGCTTTGTGCAAAAGAGTACAATTTTTTACAAAACGTAAGTGCATTAGAATGGGGATAACTGTATGGAAAACTGTCATTTGGGGAGGTAAATCGTCGGATTTGCGGTCGCAAATTACGTTTTACGGCTACGCTAACGCGTCACCGTAAAACGAAATTTCCGACCGTAAAACGTCCGATTTACCTTCCCAAATGACAATTTTGAATACAGTTATCCCCTATGTTATCTCCATTCTGTACCATGGCCTGTTGCAATAATTATCCCTTAGTGAGGACTAAACCTGTCCAGGCAAGGCGGTGGAAGTCAGATTGTCCAATGCGTATAAGCCTTCCGGTTTCGTTGGGCGGCTGGGCTTGAGATGTCATTTCACCTCAATGTCGGGTAAAAGTCCCATAAAAATGAAGGAACGTCTCCAAAATGACCTACATTGTGTTTACGGGGACGTTAAACATCAATTCAAACAAACAAAATCCTCAGTGGTTCGAACTATACATATCTCGAACAATGTTTGTTTGTTTGAATTGAGATTTAACGTCCCCGTCAACACCATTTAGGTCAATTTTGGAGACGTTCTTTCCAATTTTTTGGGACTTTTACTCTTTACCCGACATTGAAATGAAATAACATCTTAAGCCCTGCTGCCCAATCATGGAAACCAAAAGGATCCGTATGCATGGACGGTCGGACTCGCATCACTTTGCCTTGGCAACCTTGGTCTATCTAAGCAGTATACCCGTACTCATGTGAGGTCAGTTTCAGCTGTGTGTGGAAGCATCATGCAGCCCATTCTATTTTTGCAAGCCCCATTGGCCGGGGACCTAGGTATCTCTATGAATTTACAGATATTTTGTTGATTGAGGCTTTCATTGTGTATGCTAAGTCAATAAAGTTAACTCGGTATTTCAGAATGTGTCCTACCAACAGCTGAGTTCATACGGAGACGGGCCATTGCTTAAAGACTCATCCGAAAGTCTGGAGAAGCCTGGGATCGAACCCACGACCCCTGATTTATCAGGCGAGTAGCATTACCACTACACCACGGAGGCTTCTAATTCAGAATGTTCTGACCGACGACAACTACGAACCCGAAACTGTTTACAGTCGAACTTCAATGGCTCGAACACCTTTGGGACCACGAAAATCTGTTCGAGACAGGGGTAGTTCGAGCCATTGCAAAAATTACAAAAATTGTGGGTACTCGTTAGAACCGCCTTGGCGAGGCGGTTTTAACAAGTACCCGCAATTTATGTTTTGAGCAGAAAAAAGAAAAATAGTGCATACCCATGTAAACCCAAGTTCTACTATATAAAGGTGGGGTCAAAATTATATAGGCATGTTTTCGAGATGTGGAAAACGCAAGTGGAATTGGTACACAGGCAGAGTCGGGGTTTTACTTATATATTGCTCTTTAAGTGATACTGGGAGAAGCCTCCGTGGTGCAGTGGTTACGCTGTCGCCTTGTAAACCAGGGTCGCAGGATCGATCCCGGTTTTCTCCAGACTTTCGGATGAGTTTTAAACCGAGGTCCCGTCTCCGTATGACCTTAGCTGTTGGTGGGACGTAAAACTCAAACACTCCCTCACTCACTGATACTGGGCGTAATAGCAGAGGCAGTGTAAGACCCCTCCCCCTCCCCAATCGGGTCCCACAGAAAAAGATTTGGCTGCAAGATGCTTCCACGCAGAACTGAAACCGAGTATTGGTAAACCGCTTAAAGGGTCTAAGCCTACCCAGAAAAAGTGGTGCGAGTCAGACCGTCAGTGAATATAAACCCTGTTGGTTCCATTGGACGACAGGGCTTGAGAAGTCAGGGGCTTGAGATGTAAGTTCAACTCAGTGTCGGGTAAAAGTCTAACAACATTGGCAGCAAAGTCTCCTACTGAAATGACCTATATATTGTTGACGGGGACGGTAAACCACAAATGAAACAACAAAAAAAAACGTAACTCGAATACCCTTAGGACCATTAACATTTGTTCGAGCAAGCGACAGTTCGAACTACTGATGTTTCGAACTACTGAGGGTTTCGAACTACAGAGCCCCATTGCAGTATGTTTCCTCTGGCTTTCTTTGCCGGATCATTACAGGGTCACTGATGAGGCTTTATTAGCCGAAACTACGTAGTATGACCCATCTTCTTTCTTATGAATGTTTTCATTGCTCTTAAAAGAACTCATTTTAGATTTTTATTTGCCTTCACTGCAGCTGGTGTTGTGCCGTGTTGCGGCCGTAAAACGTCTCCCCGTACATCAACCATAGTGTAGTTTATATTTTTACTTTTGGTCCTTTGAGATCAGCGTGAATATTCTTAGAAATCAGAAATATATTATTGGTTTAGACTCATATTCTAGACAGGTGTTAAATTATTTGGACCACATTTTGATTTATATCAGTCTTTGAATCGACTGCCTATTAGAAATTCGCAAAATTGCAGTATGTTTCCTCTGGCTTTCTTTGCCGGATCATTACAGGGTCACTGATGAGGCTTTATTAGCCGAAACTACGTAGTATGACCCATCTTCTTTCTTATGAATGTTTTCATTGCTCTTAAAGGAACTCATTTTAGATTTTTATTAGTCATAGCACCAGGCCAGGCGGCATAATGGGGATAACTTAGGGATATCTTACACAGCAACAGACGGCCCCCCCATCGGGGCTTGAAGAAATAGACGGGCTGCATGATGCTTCCACGCAGAGCTGAAAATGACCAGCACACGAGTACTGGTAAACCGCCTAGAGGATCTAAACCTGCCCAGGCAAAGCGTGCTAATCGACCCGTCCATGTTTATAAACCGTATTGGTTTCATTGGGCGGCAGGGCTTGAGATGTCATTTCATCTCGATGTCGGGTAAAAGTCTCACATAAAATTGGAAGCACTGTCTCCAAAATGACCTATATAGTGTTGACGGGGACGTTAAACCTCAAATCAAACAAACAAACATAGCAACAGATAAGGTTGGTATTTTGTGATAATAGAAGGATAGTTTTTCTTATTTCTCCATATAAACCTATGTTGTGGGTATTCATTAGAACGAGGCGGTTCTAATGAATACTCACAACATAGGTTTTTATGGAGAACCGACAAAAACTATCCTTCAACTATCACAAAATACCCACCTTATCTGTTGCTATGAAGCCTATTTTTCAATGAGTGAAGGATAGTTTTCCTTATTTCTCCATATAAACCTATGTTGTTGGTATTCATTAGAACCGCCTCGCCGACTCACAACATAGGTTTTACGGAGAACCGACAAAAACTGTCCTCCAGTTGTCACAAAATACCCACCTTACTTGATTCTGTGAATTCCTTTCGATTTTCTTTAAAATTAAGGAATGGTATGTGTATGGTGTTTGTGTGTGTATGTGTGTGTGTGTGATTTCGGGTTTAACGTCGCTTTCAACAATTTTTCAGTCATATCACGACGGTGTCTGGTTGCGACAGGGAGCTCAATGCTCACTTTTATAGTGCTGCCTCACTGTAGTATCATGTCCCAGACACATTACATGATACCACACCCAGTCACATTATCCTGACACTGGGTCGACCAGTCCTAGCTCTACCCCGTAAATCTGAGTGCCAAGCGAGGAGCAGGTAGTACCATTTCTAACGAACTTTGGTATGTCGCGGCCCGGGATCGAACCCGTGACCTCCCGTTCCCCGGAGCGGACACTCTACCAACTGAGCTATCGGGGCCGGTATGGTGTGTGTGTATGGTGTGTGTGTATGTAATAATTAGACTCGCCTCATTGAAGCAGTTCCAATGAATACACACAACATACCTTTTCAAGATAAAATCAGAAGGATACGGGCCTCCGTGGCCTAGTGGATAAGAGCACCGACTCCTAATCAATAGGTCTCTCATCGTTGTGGGTTCGAGCCTCGCTCGGGTCACATGTGAGACGCCAAGTTCTGCAACGGAAGGTCATGTGGTTTTTCTCCGGGTTCTCCGGTTTTCACCCACCTCTGATTAACGATCGGCTCGATATGAGTGTAATAATCTTGAAAGGGCTGTCAAGCCAAAACCAAAACAAACAAACAAATCAGCAGAAAACAATATCCTATAGTTTATCAACGACCTTTGAGAGTTCAACGTTCAAGCGTGGCAAGACTATTCCATGTTTTAGGGGAAGCAGGTTTCGGATTTCTTTTTTCACAGGATTTTAAAAGTATAAATAAGCTTTTTGATAATACCATCATGTAGAAGTCGTGGACAAGTGGTAAGTATGATGCAGTACGAATCCAGTAAAACTATAAACTATATTCTCCCAATGTAAAATACCAACCTAAAACACGGACTAGTCAAAAGTGCAGTCACGTCTCACTGCGTTTTGAAATAAGGATATCTGATGCTTTGGGCGGAATTCTCTAGGGCTTCAATAACAAGTTTGAACTAACCGTGGTAAGCGAGCCATCCGGGCCCGCGTGACCTAATTTTTAAGTATACGTTACAATTATGTCCTGTAAATTTACCTTGTAAGCTATATTTGGAGTACACTCAATTCTACTTTCTTTTCCCAGAAAATGATTTTTTTTTTTTTGGAAAATCCCAATCGCATTGCGTTCCATTGACCTGTATATCACAATGTTTTAGAATAAATATTTTGATAGTTGCCTTATTTCTTGTCCAAACTAGAATTGTGGGTGCTCGTTAGAACTGTCTCAATGAGGTGGTTCTAACGAGTACCCATAATCTATGTTTTGAACAAAAATAAGGAAAATAATATTCCCCCCCCCCCCCCCCGTAAGCCCCATTTTTCTCTATATAAAGTGATGTTTTAAGGGTAGTTCATTACACGACTGTGTTAATGTGCTTAGGTCTAAGCCTGCCAAGGAAAAGTGGTGCGAGTCGGTCCGCTCCTTATAACCCTAGTGGTTTCTTTGGGCGGCAGGGCTTGACATGTCATTTCTTCTCAATGACGGATAGAAGTCCCACAAAATTGGAAACTACGTTAGACTCTCCAAAATGACCTAAATAGTATTGTCGGGTACGTAAAACCTCAACACAAACAATCAAACAAACAAAGGGATTTAATACCAAGCTCGTTTATAGGACGCCAAACAGTGTAGATTCTGGTGTGGTGGATCATTACTAGCAGTCTTATTTGGGTCTTCACTGTTTATGTACTAGTCATTTGTAACCAATGCCCCCCCCCCCACCTACGGGGAAAGGCGGGGGATAGCGGGGCTAATGTGCGGGGTAGTTACCCTCTGTGTTCCCCCGCAGTGCCGGGTTAATGCGGGGGTTTTGAGTAGTGGAATGAACTATTATAAACAGCGGGGCTTTGACCTTCTGGAGGTCCCTGCAGTGCAGGGCTATGAAAAGTGAAAAGTCATTGTCCCCGCTATCCCCGTAGGTGTGGGTGGGGGGGGGGGGCAGTGGTTACAAATGACTGGTGCATTACACGGGTATAAGCACTGTACATCATGAAATAAATACCCACTAGACCCCCATTTTATATAGAGAAAACTGTGGTTTACAGGGGTAGTCATTATTTTACTTATTTCTGCTCCACGACATAGGTAGTGGGTACTCGTCAGGACCGCCATAATGAGGCGGTCCTATCGAGTACCCGCAACGTATGTTTGGACAATATAGAGGATCTAAGCCTGTCCAGGAACCGCGGTGCGAGGCGGACCGTCCATGCTAATAAACCCTATTGGTTTCATTGGGCGACAGGGCTTGAGATGTCATTTCATCTCAATGTCGCGTAAAAGTCCCACAAATTGGAACCAACGTCTCCAAAATGACCTTTACAGTGTTGACGGGGACGTTAAACCTCAAATCAAACAAACAAAAAAACAAACAAATGCTTGGACGATAAATGAGAAAAATGTCGCAAATTTTCATCGGAAAAAAAACATTTTGGAGAAATAAAAGAATCCACAATGTCACACGGGTGTGGTACCGTAATGTCTACAGGGATGCAAGAGTTTTGAATCAATTGTTTATCAACCGACCAAAATTACTAAATGAATCCGAATTACACTGCTAATGTTCACGTGACTAAATAGAATTAATACCATTACGCAAACACACCTACACAAATACATTGCCACCTTTATTGCCGAAAAAATGAAAATTTTATGATGAAAAATTGTGATATTTTTCTTATTTCTGCTCAAAATATAGATTGTGGGCACTCGTTAGAACTACCTCATCGAAGCGGTTCTAACGAGTACCAACAATCTATATTTTAGAGCAGAAATAAGAAAAATAAGGTATACCCCCGGAAACCCCAGTTTTACTATATAAAAGTGGGATTCAAGGGAGTCAAAATTATATGGGCATGTTTTCGTGATGCGGAATCCGGGTAACGGTTATCTATAGCCGCGCTAATGTGTTTATTTATTTTATTTATACTTTATTTAAAGAGGGTAATGCTCTTAGCTATACTAGCTAGTCTTCCTTGCAGCCCTCTACAAACATATATACAAATATACAAAACAATATTAAAACATTAACACATATAACCTAAAATAGAACTAGTTTCAGTCTGTAAAATAGCATCCTGGTCTAAAACTGATCTAGTACGGTAATTTAAATAAACGGGTTATGAGGGCATAAAATCACAAATTAACAATTATCACAAGGAACGAGTCTAAAATTAATGTAGATCTAATTTTTAAGAGAAGTAAAATTTGATTAAGACATTATGCTTACGCACATTACAAAATCCACGAAAGCGCACTACTATGTTGACCTCCCCCTCGAAACCGGCATCCTATACAGTAAAACCGGTGAAGGGGTATTTATTCGCCACATCTCCGCCAAAAACACAGGCCAGGGGCACCGTTAGAGCCGCCTCGCCGAGGCAGATTCCACGGGTGCCCACAACCCATGCCCCGCACAGAAACATGGAAAATACTTTTTATTTCCATCTGAAATTGGCCAGTCCCAGATGATATAGTTTTTAGTGTACACAAACAGGCGTGCGCTCCCCATGACCTCACAAATACTGCCATAAGAAATATCGTCATTTACCAGTGTGCACACAACACCCAAGCAAGTTCACATCAGCGTAGAATCAACGTCATGACGTTGCATCGACGCCAACATAAAGCCGCTCGGACGCTACGCGATCGCAGGGCCATTGCCTTACAAAAAAGACACAGTCCACAAATAAAGATACCAGTTTTTATGACAAGAAATGATGCTTCACTAGCCCTTTAAAACTTTCAAGTGAAGTCGCTGATCTGATATCTTTTGGGAGAGTATTCCATAACTTTGGTGCAGAACTTGAAAATGATCTGTCAAAGAGGGATGTTCTAGACCTAGGAACTGATAAGGAGTCATTTGTTGTCGACCGTAAATTTCTGTTATGTGTTTCTGATATTGGTTTTAGTAAATCAGAAATGTATTCCGGTGTTAGACCGTTTAAGGCTTTGTAAGTCAGTACTGCCTTATTGTACATGTGGCGTTTAGGGACAGATGACCATTTCAACTCACTGAACATTTGAGCAGAAGGAGTGTTAATATCAGCGTTTAGAATAATGCGCACAGCACGTTTCTGCAATTTAACCAGACGTTCAATGTTGTGTTGTGAAGTTGATCCCCAAGTATTTGAACCATAGTCAATCAAAGGTAAGATATAACCTTGATAAAAAATACTTTGTATGTCAGCCGGTATGTATAAGGACAACTGTCGCAGCAGTGAAATTTTAGTAGAGATGTTGGCACAAATATAGTCTATATGTGCTGTCCACAATAGATTTTCATCGATGATGAGACCTAAAAGTTTTTGCTTATCAACTTGCTTTATCTTAGTGTTATTGATAAAAATGGGTAATTCAGACGCATCTTGAGTTTTATGTCTTGTGCCAATCGCCATACAGGTTGTTTTGTCAAAGTTGATTTGCATGTTGTGTTGCCTTGCCCATATTTGTGAGTTTTCACCATCATGCTTTAACTTGTGTTCAATTTCAATTTTTGAAAGTCCATTAATATGGAAGGTCGTATCATCTGCAAAGATATCAGTGTGGCAGTAATCTATATGGAGGGGGGAGATCGTTTATAAAAATAAGGAATAGGGTTGGTCCTGGAATGGAGCCTTGAGGCACCCCAGATTTAACAGTTGTGGATTTAGATGGGCCTTCATCGCTCACCACAACTTGTTGACGGCTATGTAAATATGACGAAAGTAGTTTAAGAGATATTTTGTTGCATTTATATAATGCTAGTTTGTGAACTAGAATAGAGTGGTCGACTAAATCAAACGCCTTCCTAAAATCAAGGAACACTGTACCTACTAAGTCATCCTTGTCGATGCACGCCATCCATTGATCAATTAATTTAACTAGGGCTGTTTGACAACTATGCTTTTGTCGAAATCCGGATTGATTTTCATGGATTAAACTATATTTATTCAAGAACGCCATCAAATGTTTATTTACGTGTTTTTCGAATATTTTAGATATTGTAGGGAGGATAGAAATGGGTCTGTAGTTGGAAGGGTCCGATTTAGGCCCGCCTTTGTGAATTGGATAAACTTTGGCTAGTTTTAGGTTGTCTGGAAAAATACCTGTTTGAATGCTTTTGTTAATAATTGCAGTAATTGAGGGCGCTAAAATCGCATTAGCGAGTTTCAATATTCTCGGTCCAATGCCATCCAAACCAGTTGCCTTTGCAGAGTTTAGACTATTGATAGATTCAGTGACACTTTCTACGGTTATGTAAGGGATGTTGAAATAGGTTTCATCAGGAACTTTAGATCTTATAAAACCTTTTAATTTCGTTACATCGGGGGAAACCCGTGGTACATTTTTATCGAATAGTAAGTCACTAATTGATGCAAAATATTCGTTTAGTTGAAAGGCAATATCTTCAGAGTTTGTATATGCGTGACCATCAACTATGAGTTCATCAGGTAATCTTTTTTGCGACGAGCTTGATTTTTTAGTAGCAGTTCTAAGTTGCAATAACTTCCACTAAAGGTAATAGATAAAACCTATTAAAGCATATTTGTTTTATTTACTGTTAATTTCAATTTCTTTTATTTGACCTGATTTACCCCGTCTGGAAAATGGATTGTCCTGTCTGAAAGGACACTGTCAGCTTCTCTGCTTCATTAATATTCAAATGGATTTGATTGGTCTAAATCCAACTGACCACAGATTATTTGATCATGCTTTTTTAACCTGATGTTTATCACTGGGGCATTTTAATGCTGAACCTTCAAGTGAAAGGACTTACTTTGAACTCAGATGTGTGCTTTTGCTGCATGCAAATGTTTCATAAAATGTTTGGCACCAGTAAATGGGAGTGTATTTTGTGATAATTCAGGGATATTTTTTCTCCATAAAAAGATATGTTGTGGGTACTCATTTTAACTGCCTCATCCCACAAAAACATGTTGTGGGTACTCGTTGGACTTGCCTAGATGAGGCGGTTCTAGCGAGTACCTACAATTTGATTTTATGGAGAATTGGAGAAACTTAATCTGATCAGGGTCTGCACTGATTCGGCAAAAGCTATTTTAAATGTGGGTACTCATTCAAATAACCTCGGCGAGGCAATTTTAATGAATACCCACAATGTTAATTTTGTCATGCAGAGCTAGAAGCCCCTTCCCATTTTAAGATCAGAATGAGCAGTCTGATCAGGGTCTGCACTGTTTGCAACTAAGTAAAAGCTATTTTAAATGTGGGTATTCATTCAAATAACCTCGGCGAGGCTATTTGAATGAATACCCATAATGTTAATTTTGTCATGCAGAGCTAGAAGCCCCTTCCCATTTTAAGATTAGAAGGAGCAGTCTGATCAGGGTCTGCACTGTTTGCCATTAAGTAAAAGCTATTTTAAATGTGGGTACTCATTCAAATAACCTTGGCGAGCCTATTTGAATGAATACCCACAATGTTAATTTTGTCATGCAGAGCTAGAAGCCCCTTCCCATTTTAAGATCAGAAGGAGCAGTCTGATCAGGATCTGCACTGTTTGTCATTAAGTAGAAGCTATTTTAAATGTGGGTACTCATTCAAATAACCTCGGCGAGGCTATTTTAAGGAATACCCACAATGTTAATTTTGTCATGCAGAGCTAGAAGCCCATTCCCATTTTTATTGTAGCTCAGCTGATTGGTCCATTCAAAACTGTACATGATATCAGTACATGATATCAGTACATGATAACAATACATTTATCAAAATTTATTAGTACTGCCAACATCAAAGGAAAGTACTGGGAGCTGTGGATTAAAAAAAAAAAACATAGATTGTGGGTACTCGTTAGAACCGCCTCATCCTAACGAGTATCCACAATCTATATTTTGAGGATAAATAAGAAAAATATCACATTTTTTCATCTTAAAGTTTTCATTTTTTTTCTGCTATAAAGGTTACAATGTATTAGTATAGGCGTGTTTTCCATATACATTTCCAAAATGGAAACTCGTCATTAGGCCTACAGCAAATAAATAAATAAATAAATAGATGAATAAATAAATAAATAAATAAATAAATAAATAAATAAATAATAAAAAAGTACAGAAACAAAAGGTAGAAGATTAATCTTAAAGATTAAGATTTTTTTTTATTCATCTCTGACTTTTTTTACCGTACCCGCAAACACCGTACGTATAGGTCATTTTGGAGACGTTTCTTCAAATTTTGTTGGATTTTTACCCGACATTCAGATGAAATGACATCTATAATTAAGCCCTGTCGACCAGTCCCACTAGGGCAAAGTCAAATCAACGTCGTTGCAACGTCACGACGTTACACTAACGTTGATGTGGCGTTGAAAAAAAGAAATGACGTTGCATCGACGTCGATGTGACGTCACAATTACGTCGTGTTTCTGCTGGGATGAAACCGATAGGGTTTATAAGCATGGACGGTTCGTCTCGCACCGCTTTGCCTGGGCAGGCTTAGATACCAGTACTCGTGTGCGGTCGGTTTCAGCTCTGGGTGGAAGCATCATGCAGCTCATCTATTTCTTCAAGCCCAGATGGAGAAGCCTCAGTGGTGTAGTGGTTACTCTATTCGCCTCGTAAACCAGGAGTCGCAGGATCGATCCCGGGCTTCTCCAGACTTTCGGAGGAGTCTTTAAACCGAGGTCCCGTCTCCGTATGATCTTAGCTGTTGGTGGGACATAAAACTCAAACACTCACTCACTCACTCAAGCCCAGATGGGCGGCCGCTTTTATTCATCGGAATGTATACATACCAGTCGAATGCAACCATCGATAAGGGAAATCACTCTTACAGTTACACAAAATGTAAACAAAACGAAACTATAATCGTGATGGAAGTGATACGAATTATTGGTGGATACAGAGAAAGAGACAAACTAATTCGACTATGTCAGTACTTAGCGAAATGGTTTGGAGGTTCAGGGAACACACCGTTGTCACGGAAACTGTTGACAGTTGCTGCAGAACTCGGGGCGTGCCGAGTCGTGTTACGTCTTTTCGATGATATACCAATGTTGGCATACACTTACGACTACGGCTGGGGTAAGAAGGTACGGTCACACGGTCAGTACCCCAGACAGCAAAGAATGCCGGGCCAACGTCGGACTGGCAGCGATACGACGTTTCAACGTCGTATCGCTGTCGGCCCGACGTTGGCCCCGTTTTGTGCTAGCTGCAGCGTCTCTCTATCTCTCTCTCTTGCTGTCGGCCAGACGTTGGCCCCGTTTTGTGCTAGCTGGGACCTCTCTCTCTCTCTCTCTAAAACCTTCCCACTGCGGATCAACGTCGGGCCGTTAACGTTGCGATGTCGTATCGATGTTGACCCAACGTTGCAGTATGACCAACTTTAGTTGGGCCCTTTGACGTTTGAGGAGGTGTATGTGGCATAATATCGGCAAGCTGCAACGAATTTTAAGGGTAGAGGGATATACTGTTTAAATTTCCTTTTTGCTTCTCTTCTTTCATGCTTAATTCCTCGCCTTTGGCATTTTCTCTTTTCTCCTTCGTGGAGAGGACGAAAAGTGACACAAGAAAGGTTGATGTGTTAATCAGCCACTAGCGAGACCTACAGCATATCTTCTGGTTCCGAGTCATTTCGGGGAGGGACCCTATCTTCTTATACGGAGTCGGTCACCTTTGGCCATTAAATGCATTCTGTAAGATGCGGAGCCTATAGGAGTGGGGGTAGGGGTGCAACTATACATGTTAAACAAATAGTAAAAAAGGTTTCTTTGAGATGTTTTCTACTGTCTGCCCTACATAAGCTTAACACTGTGTAAAATTTGTATTATTCAGGTCAAGGTTGTGATAGATAAAATATGTCAGTCTGTCTTATCTACAGATATATGCCCTACTATTAAGGGGAAGTATATTGGGTAATTTAAGGCTACCTTTTTATATTTCTCCATTCAACCATACGATATGAGGCGATTCTAACAAGTACCCGCATCATATTATATTAAAAAGAAAAAGACAAAATTATCCCTCGATCCTTGTTACTTCTTATCTGGAGCTGTTGTTTACATGTATCAGACTTTCGGGTGAGTCTTTAAACCGAGGTCCCGTCTACGTATGACCTTACATATAGCTGTTGGTGGACCTTAAAACTCAAAATACTCACTCGTGCACTGTTTACATGTATATTCATGGGCTGGTCAACCTGTATGGTATTCGGGTGAGCCGTGACAGGCGAAAACGCGTCTTCGGGCATGTCACGTGACACTCAGCAATGTCTCAGACCAGTCATTACACAAACTTATAATTATAGACGGGGTGGTTGGGTGAGGCAAAGGTGTCTTGTATCTAGCGCCGACGGGGAGTCCAACTTATAGTGGTTTACAGTTGGGCAAGGCCTGCTGTCTTTGCAGCAAGTAACGGTAGAGGGTCTTCTCTTTTAACACTTTCATTCATTTTCGTCCTTCCTCTCTGTCTTTCACTTTCATATCATCTCTTCTACCCACAGAGAGATGACACAAAATGACCCGCAAGCAATAAACCCCAGACAATCAATGAATCAAACTTAATCGGAGTAAACAAGCTTCCCTCCACTGCAGGTACACATCGATAAATGATGTCACATCAACGGCGATGCGACGTAATAACGCTGTACCGACGTGGATATGGCGCCATTTCAACGTTGTGTGTCCACTGGAGATTGGGGAAGCTTCGTCTCGATGGTCATTCATGGAGCGGACAGGGTAGATTTTGATCGCAGATGCGCAGGAAGATTTTATCGACGAGTGCACATTTTCTTGGACCTTTTCACTTGTCTTGGCACAACCTATGAATTTTCTAACCACCCCCTCAAACACAATGCATATACGATTCTTTTTCTTGCATACCTTCATTTATTAGCGCGGATTTTAATGCTGCAGTCACTTCCGTTACTGACGGTGAAACTACAGGAATGTTCAGTGTCGTTACGTAGCGTGCTGTGACGTCAGCCTTAATGACGGCGCATAGGAGAGCAGTGCATTTATTAAACACGCGAGAATATTCGATTTGGGATAAGAACACCAGGGTTAAAGCAGAATTTCTATCACATGCTAAAACTATGGAATTCCTTATCTGGTGTGGAAGAGAGAAGCCACTGTGGTGTAGTGGTTATGCTACTCGCCTGATAAACCAGGGATCGCGTGATCGACCCCGGGCTTTGGCTGATTTGAGGTTTAACATCCCCGTCAACACTTTAAAAGTCATTTTGGAGACTTTACTTCCAATTTCTTGGGTCTTTTACCCGACACTGAGATGAAATGACATCTCAAGCCCTGTCGCCCAATGAAACCAATAGGGTTTATTAGCATAAACCAAGGTCCCGTCTCTGTATGACCTTGGTTGTTGATGAGAGGTATAACTAAAACACACACATAAAAACTCGATAGTTCGTTTAGCAGTGTTAATTGCGATATTTGAAGGGGGTATTTTTTACGATGAAACTATGCATCACGAAAACATGCCTATATAATTTTGAACCCCTTGAACCCCACTTTTATATAGTAAAACTGGGGTTTCCGGGGGTATACCTTATTTTTCTTATTTCTGGTCTAAAATATAGATTGTGGATACTCGATTAGGCGGTTCTAACGAGTGCCCACAATCTATATTTTGAGCAGAATTAAGAAAAATATCATAATTCTTCATCATGAAATTTTCATTTCTTCGGCGATAAAGGTGGCAAGATATTTGTATAGGCGTGTTTGCGTAATGTGTTCAAAACTAAAGTCGTTATTAACGTAACCGTTAAAACTCTGATCGCCGGCCTCGGCAGCGGAGTTGGATGCGCATCTGGTGATCAGGTGGACGCTAGTTCGATACCTGCCGGGGTCGACAACAGTCTTTCTGGGAGATTGGTCATGGAATCTTTTCGACGGTCATTCTCTCCCTTCCGCTGATTCAAGAAGGGCATTTGGCAGTTACTGGCGAAACAATGTGCACTGTCCTGATTAACCGCTTAGGTATAGGCCTGCCCAGGAAAAGTGGATAGGTAAACTGACCGGATCAAACATAACCTAAATAGTGTTGACTGGGCCGTTAAACTCCCATACAAACAAACAATTAGCGCCCCTCTTAACCCCACATTAAATAGAGAAAACTTGGGTTTTCAGGGGTATACATTATTATCCTAATTTATGCTCCAAGACATAGGTAGTGGGTACTCGTTAGAACCGCCTCAGTGAGGCGGTTCTAACGATAGTCGAAAACCCGTTTGCCGTATAAACAAGGACAGTTCATGGATATTTTCATCAGAAAAGTAGCCATTTTGGAGATGTGAAAAATTTACTATGTCGCACAGGTGTATTATCATAATAGAGAGCCAGTGAAACCCATGCTTTGATTGCACTTAGTGAGCTTAACCCTTATCTTGCTGAATATTCATTTAAGCCACAACCATTTCTGTCTATCAACCAATCAAATTACTTGATCTACTATATTGCTACAAATTCATAAACTGAAAGCAAAACAGTGTAGATCCTGATCAGATGGCTTCGTCAGAAGCCATCTGATCTGGATCTACATTGTTTCAAAGATAAGGCATATCCGGGATTAGCAGGACAAGGGTGAAATTTGCAATTGTTTTATTTTTCAGGAGAGTAACTCTTGGTTACGATATCTACAGATGCTAAGCAACTGTGCCAATCAGCTTTACTTCCCCTTGGAGCACATAGCATGGTGTGCCGACAAGAAGCTCATTAAACGAGACTCGGCGAGCTGGTGGACGGCGGGAACTTGCGCATGGGCAGTGTCACTTTTCACAGAAATTCTCAAGTAAGACGATATTTGCATGGCTCCAGATATGGAGGCGTTACAGGTTTAGTTAATCCTTATCCTGCTGAATAATTTAATTAAGTAAGCCACACCCATTTCTGGCTTTGAACCATTCAGATTACTTGATGAAATTTATTACTGCAAATTCACAAACTGAATGTCAAACAGTGTAGATCCTGATCAGAAGCCATCTAATCTGGATCTACACTCTTTACAAAAGTGGAGTTGTCGTGAACAGCAGCACAAGGAGTAAGGGGTATTTTTTCTTGTTATGCCCTAAATTCATATGTTGTGGGTACGGTAGTCGCAGATAAGTGTGGCGTGTGACAGCTTAATGGATAGTTCACTTGCCTCTGATGCTAGAGGCCAGGGATCGATCCCCTGTAGCGTTGATGAAATTTCAGTGTCCTTACAGGCACCATTGGCACCATTTGCTGGCTTGTCATAAAGCGCGCAATCCTTCGGATTGGGGCATCTGTGCAGGGAGAGTCATTCACAATGCAGGTTAAAGACCTGTACCTAATTACTCGTACTTGATTACTAGGCTTTCATCCTGAAAATCGGAAGTGAACATAGTGTACACGGTTTGTGTCCCCTCCTGGGTTTACAGAAAGAAGATGGGCAGGGCTGAGCTATCATTTGCATATAACTTTAGAAGATTCTGTGAACAAAAAAGTAAACCAAGTCAACCGATTTTGTGAATACATCAGGCTTCGGTGTGCATTGCCATTTTACCAGAAGTTTATGCGGATATTTATTATTTTCCTTAACCCTTGACCTGCTGAATATTTATATATGCCACACCCACTACTGATTATTAACCAATCAGGTTACTTGATGCAAATTATTGCACCAAATTCATGAGCTGAATGACAATCAATGAAGATTCTGATCAGATGGCTTCTTCAGAAGCCATCTGATCTGGATTTTCATTGTTTGAAAGATAAGGTCTATCCGGGCTCAGCAGGACAAGGGTTAATTGCGTTCAAATTATAGATTGTAGATAATCTTTAGAACCGCCTCATTGAGACGGTTCGAGCAACCACAACCTATGTTTGGCGTATAAGGAAGAAGAATATCGCAAATTTTCATCAGATAGAGGATTGTTTTGGGGGTATGAAAGAATGCACTATGTCACACAAATGTGTTATAATGATTTCAAGTCTCACAAACTCCGATTACAGGTTTTCTGATTATGGGAGCCGTTTTTATACGCCCGTTTGAAAAACGATCGTATTATGTTATGCCCCGGCGTCCGTCCGTCCGTCTGTCTGTCCGCACCAACGAAACGACATTTAGGGGGCAAAAAATTTGGACATTTTGACACTTAAGTATATATTCGTAGGTCCAAATGGGGTTTATTCCGTTATTTGGGTACTTAAGTGGCAAAAATTCGCTCTTAGGTGGCTTGCCGCTTAAGAGAATTTGCCGCTTAAGTAGTCAATATGCCGACGCCTAGCCACTTAAGTATCCGTTCGTGAGAACGTCCGTCCGTCCGTCCGTCTGTAAACTTTTCAATTCGGATAACTTCTCCTACATGTTACTTCTGATCAAGCTGAAACTTCATACATAGTTAGACCATGATGTGGGGCAGCGCATATTGTTTCGAGGTTACGGTCCACCAAATATTAATAGAGTTATGCCCCTTTGAAATTTTTTGTAAACTTTTTGTTTCCGGATAACTCCTCCTTCAGTCCAATCAAGCTGAAACTTCATCCATAGTTAGATCCTGATGTGGGACAGCACATATTGTTTCGAGGTTATTGTCCAGAGTAGGCATAACAGGCTCTCTCCTGTCATGGTTTACGAATTACTTAAGTAATCGCTCGCAAAGGGTCGTTCTTTCAGGAGCCAGCTCAAACTGGAAACCAGTAAAAGCAGGTGTGCCTCAAGGCTCCATTCTCGGTCCCCTCCTGTTTCTAGTATATATTAACGACATCGTTAACGATGTATACTGTACAATTCGGTTGTTTGCAGACGACACAAGTCTTTGTATTATAGTCGATAACCCGATCGAAGCAGCTCAATTTTTAAATGCCGATCTTGAAAAGATACACCAATGGGCCAAAAAATGGCTGGTCAGTTTTAATCCAGCAAAGTCCGAAGCTCTCCTGCTTTCTCGCAAAGTCAATAAATCTAACCACCCTCCAGTCACCATGAACAATCAAGCCATTATTGAAATCAACACACATAAACATCTAGGTCCTATATTCTCTAGAGACTGCACGTGGCATGACCACCTGGATGAAATTAGTTCCAAGGCATGGAAAAGAATCAATGTCATGCGTAAACCTAACTTCTTTACCGACAGAAAATCTCTTCAAACTATTTATTTTTCATTCATTAGACCGCTCTTAGAGTATGCCGATGTCGTCTGGGACAATTGCACCCAGTATGAGGCAAACGAACTGGAGAAAATTCAGACCGAGGCAGCCTGTATAGTAACCGGCGCAACCAGGCCTGTATCGCTAAATAATCTCTATACTGAAACAGGATGGGAAATGTTGGCCTACAGAAGACATAAGCACAAAATTACAACGTTTATAAAATGTATCATGGAATATCTCCAGTATATCTGTCCTCACTCTTACCACCCACGATCGGAGAAAGCGTCTCATACAATCTTCGCAATCCCAACAATCTTCGTACAATTCAAAGCCATTCGCAGCTCTACTATAATTCTTTTCTTCCAAGTGCCGTGAGAACTTGGAATTCCTTACCTGAGGAGACCAGACTTTGCACTTCTACAGCATCACTAAAACAGCATCTAAACCAGGACGTTATCCCTCCACCTCGCTTCTACAATTAAGGGAAGCGCCTCGGTCAAATTCTTCATAGTCGATTGAGAACCAACTTCAGTTCCCTAAACCAACACTTATTCTCAAAGAACATTGTTCCAAATGCATCATGCACTTGTTGTCTTATCGAAGATACAAAACATTTTCTTCTTCACTGTCCTCTCTATCACAACATCAGGATCGATATGTTACGGTCTGTTTCTCAGCTTTGTCAGCCCAGCCTTGATGTCCTCCTCTACGGCGATCCAAATCTTAATCATCATGAAAATACGCAAACATTTCTTTCTGTTCATAACTATATTTTGAAAACTAAAAGGTTTCAAGTCAATCGATAAGTTGACATAAGAAACAAACACAAAATAATCTTAGCCGATGTATTCTGTCTAGAGTTTTAGTAAATTCTACGTGATCAAGCATAACATATGCAAAGATACATACACCTTTGATAAGTAAGGTCAACAATGCACTAGATACCAGTAGGAACTGGATGTTAGTTGGTCCCCGTGGAGCACCTCCCCCCCCCCCCCCCCACACACACACATATACATTTCTAGTTTTGTAGTATCGTGTTACTGTATTACCTCTTGTAAATTCTGAATATTCGTAGCTCACCAACAATGCTGCAAATGTGTGATGGTTCCCAACTGGCGTTCGTGATGGAACTGCGCTGCGTCGGCGATGATCCGACGTTGTGACGTCGAAATATCGTTGATGCAGCGACGTAATGTCCAATCTCGACCCACTTGGGAACCACTATCACTTTTGAACAGCATAATTAATACTTTTGCAATCAACAATTGCCTTGATTTATCTCTCTAGGGATACAGATTCGTATAAGTCCTTGACTTTCTTCTGAATCCCTTTTGTATTAAGTCATTTATTTACACTTTGTATTTGTATGCTTGCTATACGAATAAAATATGTTTTAAACCAAATAAAAATAGAGTTATGCTCCTTTGAAATTTTTTGTAAACTTTTCGTTTCCAGATGACTCCTCCTACATTTTACATCTGATTTAGCTGAAACTTCATATATCATTAGACCATAATTTGGAGCAGCGCATATTGTTTGGAGGTTATGATCCACCAAATAATATTAGAGTTATGCTCCTTTGAAAAATTCTAAAAAACATTTTGTTTCCAGATAACTCCTCCATTTTAGATCCGATGATGTTGAAACTTTACATACAGTAAGACCATGATATGGAACAGTGCATATTATTTTGCGGTTACGGTCTTCCAAATATTATCAGAGTTAAACCCCTTTCACAGATTTTTCTATCTATTCCGTTTCCGGATAATTCCTCTTACATTTTACATGTAATGAAGCGGAAACTTTACATATAGTAAGACCATGATGTGGAACAGTGCATATTATTTTGAGGTTACAGTCTGCCAAATATTACCAGAGTTATTCCCCTTTCACATATTTTTCTAAACATATTTTGTTTGCGGATAATGCCTCCCACATTTTACATCTGATAAAGCTGAAACGTTACGTATAGTTAGACTATGATATGGAGCTACCCATATTATTATACCCGGTTTTTCGAAGAAAAATCGGGTACATTGTTTTCGTACCAGAGTTGAGTGGGCGTCAGTCCGCACCAACGAAACGACATTTAGGGGGCAAAAAATTTGGACATTTTGACACTTATATTCGTGAGTCCAAATGCGGTTTATTCCGTTATTTGGGTACTTAAGTGGCAAAAATTTGCTCTTAGGTGGCTTGCCGCTTAAGAGAATTTGCCGCTTAAGTAGTCAATATGCCGACGCCTAGCCACTTAAGTATCCGTTCGTGAGAACGTCCGTCTGTCTGTCCGTCCGTCTGTCCATCCGTCAGTCACGTTTCGTGTAATTGGATCTCCTCTGCAACCACTGAAGATACACTTTTGAAACTTTGCATGTGGATAGTGCATGGTGTATAGATGGCAGTGGGCTACATTTTTGTGACCTTGACCCCAACATGGCCCCAAGGTCAAAGGTCAAAAAGTATGATTTTGCCATATCTCCTAAACTATTCGAGTCACACTTCTGAAACTTTGCTTATTGGATGGCCCTTGGAATATAGAATAAATTGGGCTTCTTTTGGGATGACCTTGACCTCAACTGACGCCTAGGTCAAAGGTAAAAAAGTATGACTTTGCCATATCTTCTAAACTATTGGAGTTACACTTCTGAAACATTGGTTATTGGATGGCCGTTGGAATAAAGAAAAAAATGGAATACTTTTGGTGGACCTTAACATAACCCCAAGGTCAAAGGTAAAAAAGTATGACTTTGCCGTATCTTCGAAACTATAGGAGTCACACTTCTGAAACTTTCCTAATCAGTTAGAATGTTCTTTGCAACTTTTTTTAGCGTACATGTAGATTTGGCTAGGCAATACATAGTCATTAGTGTTATTCATAGAAAAAGCGGGTATTTGCGATGGTTTACCATCGACTGCGCAATCTACTTTCAAGGTTACAGTCCAACACTTATTGCCAGAGTTATGCCTATATTATTTTGAGGTTATGGTCCACCAAATATTACCGACCATGAAAATTTGTTGAAGACAGGTAGTTTGAGGCATTGAAGATTATTAATAGTGCCAGATAAGAATATATTAGGCAAATATTGTTCCTTGGTTACATTCCACGAACCCAAACTTGTACAACAGTCAGTATATATATGTTCCATCTTACTAACTGCCACGGGCGTATAATGCCCCGCTTGCGGACCTCTTGTTCACAATTTTCCTCATGGTATGCCTTCAAAATGAGTATTTTATTATCTTTTTTTCAGGGCTTTAATCAGGATAGGGCTGAAAAGAAAGGAGAGGGCTAGGTTATATAAACAGATCTCACTCGAAGCAGCTGAAGACAGGTAAAACAAGCCATGATGAAACCTCCATATTGTGTTAACATGTCAATGGGAAATAGTGTATTTACTTGGGGGGGGGTGTTGGTTTGATATGTAAGCCACAGTTGCACAGTTTACCATTTTTCTTGATTTTTGTCAGATATCATGAGAAAACTATAAAAACGGAGGTACTTGGCATTTTTTCCAGGTGTATATATGGTATTGCACTCGCTTGTAAACTTCTTTATCCAAGGACCTAATGGCCAAGTTGAAAGGGCTGTTAATCCATTTAGAAATGTTAACTTAAGCCGATTTTTGAAAACAACATGGCCCAACAACGTTTGCCCCTAAGGGTCAACTATGATATTGCACCAAACGTTATCAGATCATTTGTTGTGGTCCTAAAGTGCCTGTTATAGTCCATGATCCGATGGGACAGACTGACTGACTGACAGATAGACTGGTCGACTGACAGTGCAGACAGACAGGGCAGAGCCAGAATGTCTTTTCAACATCTTTGACATTTGGGCCATAAAATTCTAATTTTTCTTACAGTCAAAAATAATAAAAGTAAAGAATATTTCTGCAAAATCCATTTTTCGCTTTATAAGTTGAATTTGCAAGGGTATTCAAAAAAGTTGAAGTGATGGTGCGTTCAGATGAACTTGAGTGGCTCAATCACTCTGGGGATTATAACAATTTGTTTGAGACAGGGGTAGTTTTTGCCACTGAGCGTTATTCAAAGTATCAGAATGATATGCCCCCGTCCATCGGGGCTTGAAGAAATAGAATTGGCTGCATGATGCTTCCTGAAACCGACCAGAAACGAGTACTGGTTAACCGCTTAGAGGATCTAAGCCTGCTCAGGCAAAGCAGTGCGAGTCAGACCGCCCATGCTTATTAACCCTATTGGTCTCATTGGGCAACAGGGCTTGAGATGTCAATTCATATATATCAATATCGGGTTTAAGTCCCACAAAATTGCATCCAACGTCTCCAAAATGACCTTACACCTCAAATCAAACAAACAAACAAACAAAACAGAATGATTTATGAATATTTTAAAGCACTACATAGCCACAGATAGGGTTGGTATTTTGTGATAAATGAATGATTTTTTCCTTATTTCTCGATATGAACCAATGTTGTGGGTATTATTGAGAATCGACAAAAACCGTCCTTCATTTATCACAAAATACCAACCTTATCTGTGGCTGTGCTCTATAACCGTTTACGGCATGCTGTGTGTTCTTATTAGTCTCGCCTCAAATCGTTAAAGAAATGTGGCTCGAACTACCCCTGTCTTGAACAATATTTCACGGTCCAAAAGGGGTTCAAGTCATCGAAGTTCAACTGTACCTGGAACTTTGGGAGGAATTTACTAGGGACTAAAGAATGGTTTCGGCTCAGCCATGGTAAACAGTGATCAACGTTTGAGTGATTGAATTGATATTGACAGTTATTGACAATTAGAGCTGATCTATTTCTTAAATAATTCTCCTCTACCCGTACCTGCTGCGAGGACAGCATACCTTGTCCAACTGTAAGCCAATATCAGTGACACAAGATACATGTAAGTCATCAATTCTTTTGTCTCTTTATTTCAGAGAATCCTCTGAAGCTAGTAAACCAATCAAACAACAAATACAGATTCTTAAGAAACAAGAGGTCGACGACTATCTAGCCATTATTGAAAACACCAGTGACTTCATTAACGCTATAAACTGGCTACCGGCGGGATACTTGTGGTCCCAGACAATGACCTCATCCACATCCGGGTTCTTCGGCGTGATATCGTCCTTAGTGAAAATGTACAGGATGCATGCTTGGAGACACTCTTAAGACGGCAGTCACAACAAGCGTCGTCTGCTTTGTCGTTCGCTCGGTACTTTAAAAGTCATTGTTGCAAACAGTGTGGACTCAGATCAGACTGCTCCTCTGGGAGCAGTCTGATCAGGGTCCACACTGTTTGCTTGTATGCAAAAATAGTTTTGAAAACTTTGAGAGAAGATTCAGCAGACGACGTTAACAGACGACATTTAGTGCAGTTTTTCTTCACCGGGTGCCTTAAGGGTCAAAGTTCGTTTTTAAGGTGTTCTAATGCCGGATGTTTTTTGGTTTGTTTGATTGATTTGAGGTTTAACGTCCCCGTCAACATTCTATAGGTCATTTTGGAGACCTTGCTTCCAATTTTGTGGGACTTTTACCCGACATTGAGATGAAATGACTTCGGCCAATGAAACCAATAGGGTTTATAAGCATGGGCGGTCCAACTCGCACCGCTTTGCCTGGGCAGGCTTAGATCCTCGAAGCGGTTAACCACTACTCGTGTGCGGTCGGTTTCAGCTCTGCGTGGAAGCCTCATGCAGCCCATCCATTTCTTCAATCCCCGATGGGCGGGGGCTGTCGCTGGGTACATTAAAAGTCATTGTTGCAAACAGTGTGGACCCAGATCAGACTGCTCCTCTGGGAGCATTCCAGAGGATCAGTCTGATCAGGATCCACACTGTTTGCTCGTATGCAAAAATAATTTTGTAAAGTTTGAGAGAAGACGCAGCAGATGACTTTAACAGACGTCATTTAGTGCAGTTTTCCTTCACCAGGAGCCTTAAGGGTCAAAGTTCGTTTTGGAAATGTTCCAATTCCGGATGTCTTTTTTCCGATGATCTTACACTCGTGGTCATTTCATATGAAATTTATGAAACAAGCTTTTGGCGAGTTTTATATATTTTATATGAATTGACCGCAAGTGTACAATTCCATTTATCATTTAACGATTAAAACAGTACTTTATTGCCTGTGGAGAGTTTCATAAATTTCGTATGAAATGATCACGAGTGTAAGATTCTTTTTATCATATAGCACATTTGAATGGGATTTTATTATCAAAGAAGTTCAAAGAAATTTTATAGAAACTATAGCTTTGTCAAGGCACGGCGTCTTGTAATTACACACTAGTAACAATGTCTTAGTGCATATTATCATATGACGTCGTTGATAAGCAGTGAATAACAGCCGTGTAATAAAATTTGTATGGCCACACATGTAATAACACTTTGGCGGGATTAAGTAACGTCACGACAACGTCCATGTCAACCATGTAGCTTTGTGGAAAAAAATGTCAAATTTAAAGGCAATAGAATCCAATTTAAAGTGGTCATATGATAAACAGAATCTTACACTCGTGGTCATTTCATATGAAATGACCACTTGTGTTAGATCCTCAATGGCTGTCATCACCATGTTTGTTGTGACATTAAGTTATCCATTAAATAAAATAGATATTCTGTGACAAGCATATTTTATATACTTCCCTGAATGATTTGGGCCAGGTCAATGAAAATGTATTTTCAGGCACGATTGTACAGCCCAGACTATAATGATGTTAAATGGGTGTAAGGGGTGGATGGAACAACCGGTCCCGAGAGTCACTGTCCAGCATCACGAGGCTTGCCGAGTGATGCTGGACAGTGATCCCGAGGGACGGATTTTTCTACCCAACCCTCACACCCATATAGGATTCTTTTTCTTGCATACCTTCCATTTCTTAGCGCGGATTTCTAATGCTGCAATCACTTCGGCTACCAGCGTCCGCCATATTGTGATGACACTACAGGGATATTTAGTGATGTCACATAATGTGCTGTAACGTCAACCTTAATGACAGCGCATATGAAGTCGTATTCAAACGGTGCATTTATCAAACACGCGAAAATAGTCCATTTTGGGTAAGAACAACAGTGTTAAATCATAATTTCTATCCCAAGCTAAAACTATGGATTTCCTTATCTGTAGTGCAAGAAAAATAATAAATTGCAACCACATTTTATATTTTACATTGCATTACGATAACACATTTCGGCCCCGCACATCGGGGCTTGAAGAAAAAAATTGGCTGCATGATTCTTCCACGCAGAGCTGAAACCGACTGCACACGAGACTAGTAAACCGCTTAGAGGATCTAAGCCTGTCCAGGCAAAGCTTTGCAACTCGAACCGTCCATGCTTATTGTTTGGGCGACAAGACTTGAGGTGTCATTTCATCTCAATGTCTGGTAAAAGTCCCACAAAATTAGAAGCAGCGTCTCCAAAATGACCTTCACAGTGTTGACGGGGATGTTAACCCTCAATTCAAACAAATTACGATAACACTCCGGTCTGCCTAAATAATGTCTTTCATATCTCTGGAACTGGCATTTTTCAGATGACTGTATTTATTTTCTTAATTTTCAGTCTATACATAGATTGTGGGTGCTCATAAGAATTGTCTCAGTGAGGTAGCACTAACGAGAACCAACAACCTACGTTTTCTCAGCGAAAAATAACGATATAATCAATACTCCTGTTAGCTCCTATTTTCTTTATATACAACTGCACAACTTGCAGTTTAGCAATCCGAGACCGGTCAAAACGCTGAACAATAATTTGCATCACAAGTGACATGTTTGCAAAAGTGCAATCCATAATTAGCATATTGAATACTGGTATATCATAAAGAGAGTTGGGGCGGGGCTTAGTGATTGTCAAAATCTATACCACTGCAGTCCTGCCTTCATCAGATTTGTGCTGCATTTTCAAAAGTGTTATTAACATTACATGTTACATTCCCAGTTGTCTAAAAGTATCGACCAATAAACTGAGAAGGACAAGCTACGAAATCATTGTCCACTTTGGTGTTCTTTGCAAACAGCATACGGTGAGAAGCCTTATTGCTCATTATGATAACATATCCGTGTGATATATTGCATTTTTTCAAACCTCAACAAAAAAGTTGTTTTTTTCGGATGCAAAATTGTGATATTTTTCTTATGAGGTTTTGGGGCCTCGTTAGAACCGCCTCATCGAGGCGGTTCTAACGAATACCCACAACCTATGTCTTGGAGCAGAAAAAAGGAAAATATTGTTTATCCCCGTAAAACCCAGTTTTTTTTCTTTATAAAGTGGGGTTTAAGGGATCTTTATTTCACAGACTTGTTCACGTGATGTAAACTGATGTTTGTGTGGTTGTAAAGAAGGATTTACAGAAGTGTTCTATATACAGACTTGTTTACCTGATGCCAGTTGTTCAAAACTAACGACATGGTTTGTTAACATATTGTAAAAACTTTGAAATTTTAATATGGCAGATATGCTATTTTTGCTAAAAAAATATGAGCAGCTTAAGCTTTTTTACATCAAAAATACCAGCATTTTAGATATTGTACTTGCTGGAACAATTAACAATATGACCACTAACGAGCTCGTTAAGCTAGCAATACTTTGAACAACAGGGCACGGACGGCCAGTTGCGCTTGGCACTACTATGCCTATGTGTTCAAGAGGAAATAGATATAGATGTTCCTTACATATTTCTCCAATACTGGAAATGTACAAGGCAGGTATCTTTCATAAGTACAGTAAAATTCCTATATTAAGACCACCTTTGGGGCTGTTCAAAAGTGGTTTCTAAGACCACTTTTGAACAGCCCCAAAGGTGGTCTCAATGAATTAGGAGACACTGGGTGTAGAAAACGCAAAGAAAGAATAACCGAAATCTTTTCAATAAACTTTAAAAAGCAGATTTACTTTTTATTTAAGGTGGTCATAATAGCAGAATTTGAACCTCTGTTGACTAGTGGGCAAGAGTGCTGACTCTCAATCATTAGATCTAACCGCTGTTGTTGGCACCTTGCTCAGGATACATGCGAGACGCCAAGTTCTGCAACGGAAGGTCAAGTGGCTTTCTCCGTGTACTCTGGTTTCTGCCCATCTTTGATGAATGATTAGCTCAAAATAAGTGAAATAATCTTGAAAGTGTCGTAAAAACAAACAAAAAAAATAACAAATAAATAAATACAAAAAGACTCAATCAGTTAAGCCCCTGTGATGTGTGTTTGACTTTCACTTCCCACCAACAGCTAGGGTCATACAGAGACGGAAAAGCCCCTGTGATAAAATGATATACTCTTTAAAGAAAAAAGTTGATGCAACGGTGCATATTCTTTCTTTGAAGACTAAATCTTCATTGATAGGGGTGTTTGAGAGAGGCGAAACTTTTGTGAATCTTACGCCAGTGGGGCGCCCAACTCATACTGTCTTACAATTGGGCTAGGTCTGCCGTCCTTGCAGCAGGTAAGGGTGGAGGGGGGAATGTTTTCATTTCTTCTGTTTTATTAGCTCACCTGGCACGTAGTGACGAGGTTAGCTTTTGGGATCACTTTTTGTCCGTCGTGCGTGCGTGCGTGCGTAAACAATTTCTTCAAATGACATCTCCTAAACCACTTAACGGATTTTGACCAAACTTCACAGGAATGATCCTTAGGTGGTCCCATTTCAAAATTGTTCAAATGGTTCTGGTCCGTTGCACACCTAGGTCACAGGAGCCAAAATATATTTTTTGCTCTGAAACTTAAAAAAATCTTCTTCTCTGAAACCACAAGGCCCAGGTCTTTGATGTTTGGTATGAAACTTCATCTAATGGACCCTACCAAGATTGTTCAAATTATAATGCTGGGGCCAAAAATGCCCCTTCCCCAGGGCCCTTTGGTTTTACATGTACACTTCTTATTTTTAGCTCACCGTCACGTAGTGACGAGGTGAGCTTTTGGGACCACTTTTTGTCCGTCGTGCGTGCATCCGTCCGTGCTTGCGTCCGTGTGTAAACAATTTCTTCAAACGACATCTCCTCCTAAACCACTTATCGGATTTTGACCGAACTTCACAGGAATGATCCTTAGGTGGTCCCATTTCAAAGTTGTTCAAATGGTTCTGGTCCGTTGCACACCTAGGTCACAGGAGCCAAAATAGATATTTTTGCTCTGAAACTTAAAAAAATCTTCTTCTCTGAAACCACAAGGCACAGGTTTTTGATGTTTGGTATGAAGCTTCATCTAATGGACCCTACCAAGATTGTTCAAATTATAATGCTGGGGCTAAAAATGCCCCTGTCCCAGGGCCCTTTGGTTTTACATGTACACTTCTTATTTTTAGCTCACCGTCACGTAGTGACGAGGTGAGCTTTTGGGACCACATTTTGTCCGTTGTGCGTGCATCCGTCCGTGCTTGCGTCCGTGTGTAAACAATTTCTTCAAACGACATCTCCTCCTAAACCACTGATTGGATTTTGACCAAACTTCACAGGAATGATCCTTAGGTGGTCCCCTTTCAAAATTGTTCAAATGGTTCCGGTCCGTTGCACACGTAGGTCACAGGAGCCAAAATAGATTTTTCACAGAAAACTTAAAAAATCTTCTCCTCTGAAACCGCAAGGCCCAGGTCTTTGATATTTGGTAGGAAGCTAGTGTACCCCTACCAAGATTGTTCAAATTATAGTGATGGGGCCAAAATGCCCCCGCCATAGGGTTTTTTCATGGGTTTTATAGAGGGAAAATCTTTAAAAATCTTCGTCTCTGAAACCGCAAGGCCCAGGTCTTTGATATTTGGTATGAAGCTTCATCTAATAGACCCCTACCAAGATGGTTCAAATCATAGTGCTGGGGCCAAAAATGCCTCCGCCCTGGGGCCCTTTGGTTTATAGAGGGAAAATCTTTAAAAATCTTCTTCTCTGAAACCGCAAGGCCCAGGTATTTGGTATGAAGCTTCATCTAATAGACCCCTACCAAGATGGTTCAAATCATAGTGCTGGGGCCAAAAATGCCTCCGCCCAGGGGCCCTTTGGTTTATAGAGGAAAAATCTTTAAAAATCTTTTTCTCTGAAACCACAAGGCCCAGGTATTTGATATTTGGTATGAAGCTTCATCTTGTGGACCTCTACCAAGATTGTTCAAATTATAGCCCTGGGGCCAAAAACGCCCCTGCTCCGGGTCCCTTTGGTTTTACATAGACTGATATAGGGAAAATCTTTAAAAACCACAAGGCCTAGGTATTTGATATTTGGTGTGAAATTTCATCTAGTGGACCTCTATCAAGATTGTTCAAATTATACCCCTGGGGCCAAAAATTCCCCCGCCTGGAGACCCTTTGGTTTTACATAGCCTTATTTAGAGATAATCTTTGAAAATCTTCTCTGAAACTGCAAGGCCCATGTCTTTGATATTTGGTATGGCGCTTCATCTAGTGGACCTCTATCAAGATTGTTCAAATTATAGCCCTCTGGCCACAAATGCCCCCACGCCGTGGCCCTTTGGTTTTACATAGACTTATATAGAGATAATCTTTGAAAATCTTCTCTGAAATTGCAAGGCCCATGTCTTTGATATTTTGTATGGAGCTTCATCTAGTGGACCTCTATCAAGATTGTTCAAATTATAGCCCTCGGGCCACAAATGCCCCCGAGCCGTGGCCCTTTGGTTTTACATAGACTTATATAGAGATAATCTTTGAAAATCTTCTTCTCTGAAACAGCAGGGCCCAGGTCTTTGATATTTGGTGCGAAGCTTCATTAAGTGGACCTCTATCAAGATTGTTTAAATTATAGCCCTGAGACAAAAAATGCCCCCGCCCCGGGGCTATTTGGTTTTACATAGGCTTATGTAGGGAATATCTTTAAAAAATCTTCTTCTCTGAAACCGCAAGGCCCAGGTTTTTGATATTTGGCGTGTAGCTTCATCTAGTGGACCTTTGCCAAGATTGTTCAAATTATAGCCTTTGTTGATATTTTGTATGAAGCTTCACCTTTTTAGACCTCCCTCAACATTATGCACATTATAATCCTGGGGTCAATAATGGCCCTCCCCGGGGCCCACTTGTTACTCCATGGATCAGGTGAGCGATCCAGGGCCATCATGGCCCTCTTGTTAAGTTCTGTGATGTATTCCTTGTTTCGAAAGGATAACCCTTTTATAGAACATTTATAAAGGGAAAATTTTTAAAGACCTCATTCTCTGAAACTGCAAGGCCGAGGTCTTTTATTTTTGGTGTGAAGCTTCATCTAAAGGACCTCTATCAAGATTGTTCAAATTGAAGCCCTAGGGTCAAAACTGACCCCGTCATGGGGTCCTTTGGTTTTTCATAGTCTTATATAGGGAAAATCTTTAAAAAAAGCTTCTTGTCTGAAACCAGGAGGTTCAGGTATTTGATATTTGGTATGAAGCTTCGTCTAGTGGACCTCAACCAAGACTGTTTAAATTATAGCCCTGGGGCCCAAAAGCCCGCTTTCCAGGGTTCCACTGGTTTTACATTGACTTAAGGAAGATCGTTATATATATTCGGTATGATGCTTTGTCTAGTGACTTGACTTGATAGATTTTGTAAGGTAACCGGACGCTAAAAGCACATAGTGGCTACCCGCTTTGTCTAGTGGACCTCCACAAAGATTGATCCAATTATAGCCCTGGGGTCAAAAATGGCTCCACCCTGGGACCCACTGGTTTTACATAGATTTATATGGGGAAAACCTTTAAATATCTTCTTGTCTGAAACCAGAAGGCTCAGTTCTTTGATATTTGGTATGATGCTTTGTCTAGTGGACCTCAACCAAGATTGTTCAAATTATAACCCTGGGGCCAAAAATGGCCCGCACCGGAGCCCGCAGGTTTAATTATAGACTTATATAAAGAAAACCTTTAAAAATCTTCTTGTTTTTGATATTTGGTACGAAGCTTCACCTTTAAGACCACTATCAAGATTATTAAAATTATAGCCCTGGGGCCAATAAAGGCTCTACTAAGGGCCCACTTGTATATACTTATATATGGAAAACCTTTAACAATCTTCTTGTCTGAAACCAGAAGACGCCGGTCTGTGATATTTGGTATGAAGCTTCACCTTTTGGACCACTTCCAAGATTATTCAAAATTATAATCCTGGGGCAAATAATGGCTTTCCTCGGGGCCCACTTTTTACCCTATGGATCAGGTGAGCGATCCAGGGCCACCATGGCCCTCTTGTTATTTTCTACATCTTTCCCTCTATCTGTCCTTCATATTTTCTATTGTTTCTTCTGTCTCGTTTGTCCCTTTCTCTAATGACCCACAAGGGTTGACGAGTCGTTAAACCGCAACACAATCAATCAAAATCCACACTGATAAGGAAGAGAGAAATATTTTTGAAAGATTTATCTCCCCTGAAGGTGTACCTATGTACCTGTATATCTGTAAAAACAAAAAGGAAAATGAATTCTTGAAATATGACATACTGCAAAGATTCGTTTTATATATTGTGCATCCACATCTGCGTGTCCTAATTTATGGGCCAGTTTACAGTGAAAGGTAGGTATATTATTGTTTCAGTTCGTCTTTGCATGTATGTATTGCTAATGTCTCTATCTGGATAGCCGTTTGGCCATTTCGTGGGAAAGAAACTGTCCGTTTGGCTTTCAGCTTGTGACGTTTTCATTATGGTGAAGTTGTTTTATGCTTGTGTTTCCATTACGATAACACAACCGTGTGACATAGTGCTCATTTTTCTGATTAAATTTTGTTTACTTTTCTTATTTATACTTGGACCAAAAAATATGAAAAATAACGTATACCCCGTAAACCCCAATTTTCTCTATATAAAATTGTTCTTTAGAGGGTTGTTCATTTCACGGACCTTTTCACGTGATGATCCCTTTGGTGTCTTGGATGGGAGATGTGAGGTAATTGTATCGATTCCTGATCATTGCCTTCACTTCTGCGATGTGTATTTATGTTTCAATGGAAATAATTTTCCAACACTTAACATGTACAATGTACAAGGGCCACAACTTTTGGAACTTTTTGTTTTGTGGTCTGTAGAGATAAAACCCCGTTGAAAACAGGAATTCTATGGAGGGCTATGACTGTTCTTCTTGTGAAATGGACTTGAAAATTCGGGCTAACGCTAGGGTTGACTCGGTGTTGACGATTTGAACCGGCCATGGACCTAGAATGAGTCCCGTAGCCTATAAATATTCCATAGCGTAAATATAAAATGTTTATACAAGATATAAAGTTATCCACTGTAAATAACAGCGATGTTATGTGATATTCTAACACCTCGCGCCTATATAGGCCATGGAAATAACTGTGATTTATTCTGCAACAAATCATAGCTCGGAAGAGCGTGACGTGTGACGTCATTAAAAACTGCTAATTTATGACGTCACTAGTCGATTCTTTGAAGTTAGATGGTGTAACGTCATTTTCTCGCATCGACAGGTTAGAAAAGGATATAAATGCATGTGTTTCAGTCGATAATTTTAGCGGGATTTCTTCTAACAATGGCGAAAAGTTGTGAGATTTTGAATGAAAAAAACAACATTATTGCCGATTTTCAGCGTTAGAATCGAAATAGATCAGCTCTAATCTGTGACTTGTTGAGTAAAAAATCACAGTTTGGAGGTCAGTTGTAAAGTAGATCAAATGGCGAGCGCGTTGTATAAGTAGTCAAATGACGCGCGATAGCGCTCTTGATTTGATCTACTGTACAACTGACCTCCAAACTGTGATTTATTACTCAACAAATCACAGATGGAGCTGATCTATTTCTTAAATAGAAATTCAAACACAGCTAGCCTATAAAGGCAATGGAAAGGAACAGAAGAGTTCGACGCGAATAGCCGGCGTTTTATTACGTTACTACGCTAGACGGTGTAACGCCATATTCTCGCTTCGAAAACGTTACAAAAGGAATGAAATGCGTGTGTTACAGTCAATTATTTTGGCTGGATTTCTTCTTACAAAGTTGGGATAATTTGAAGGAAACAATAACATTATTGTCGAGTTTCAGTATGTTAAAAGGAAATAGAATCAGCTGTAGTTTTGTTTGTTTGTATTGAAGTTTAACGGCTCAGTCAACACTATTTAGGTCATATTTGAGCCGGTCAGTTTACCTATCCACACTTTTCCTGGGCAGGCTTATACGTAAGCTGTTAACCAGTACAGTGCACATTCTTTCGCCAGAAACTGACAACTGCCCTTCTTGTATCAGCGGAAGGGATATATATCAGCCTAGTATGTGAATTGTGGAGTAATTAATCATAGTGTGTCGGTCGGTTGTAAGTCGACGCACTCGTGATTTGATCTACTTTGCAACTGACCTCCAGACTGTGATTTATTACTCAACAAATCACAGCTAAAGCTGATCTTATTCTTAAATGTGACACTTACTATCTTATATAAGGCAAACTGTCTTGTTTTTTTGTTCTTTGATTTGAGGTTTAACGTCCCTGTCAACACTGTAAAGGTCATTTTGGAGACGTTGCTTGCAAACTGTCTTGAATCAGCTGAAAGGCTAGAATGATCATGGAAAATATTTCACGATCAATCGCCACAAAAGAATGTTGCCGGGCCGGCAGGTATCGAACCTGTAACCTCCTAATCATCAGTCAGACGACTATTTGACTGAGCTACCAAGACCAGCAAGTATGTATGGGCAATCTTTCAACTGTGCTATATCCAAAACAGTGAAAACTTTTGTACTGAACTCTGTTATAAAGATGTTATGATTTAACCCTCAAGATGGTAAAGTATCGGCCTCGGGATCGAGAGGTACCGGGTTCGAACCCCACGAGCGGCAAGTGTTGTTTCCTTGAGCAAGAGACTTTATCCACATTGCTTAGTACTGGTTCTACCCAGGAAAAGAGGGCCACATGGAAGATTAGTACTAGTTTACTATATGTGTTACCCTCTATAAATAAGGTCGATTATTATTATTTTTATTATTAAGATGCCGAGAAAAGATTGCGTCTGAAACTGTCGTCTGCTTATGTCGTCTGCTTACAGAAGCCTCCGTGGTGCAGTGGTTACGCTACTCGCCTTGTAAACCAGGGATCGCAGGATCGATCCCGGGCTTCCCCAGACTTTCGGATGAGTCTTTAAACCGAGGTCCCGTCTCCGTATGACCTTAGCTGTTGGTGGGACGTAAAACTAAAACTCCCTCCCTTCCCCTCATGTTGCTGCTGAATCTTCCTGCAAACTTTTAGAAATATTTTTTTCATGCAGACAAACATTGTGGACCCAGATCAGACTGCTCTTAGAGGAGCAGTCTGATCTGAGTACTGCTCTTAGAGGAGCAGTCTGATCTGAGTCCACATTGCAAAAATCAATTTTAAAGAACTTAGCAAACGACAAAGCAGACGACAATTTTTGTGATTGGCATGTTATGGGTTAAGTTTCTGTAGACCAGGTAAGACACAAACAAAAACTGTGTGCAAGCCATTTAGGGGATAACTGTATTCAAAATTGTCATTTGGGGAGGTAAATTGGCGGTTGTACGGTCGCGAATTCCGTTTTACGGGTCGTGGGGTAAATCGGTGACTTTACGGTCGCAGATTTCGTTTTACTTCCCCAGGAGCCGTGAAACGGAACTTACGACCGTAAAACCGCCGATTTCCCTCGGACTTTGCGACCGCAAAACCGCCGATTTACCTCCCCAAATTGTTTGTTTGATTTGAGGTTTAACGTCCCCGTCAACACTGTAAAGGTCATTTTGGAGACGTTGCTTCCAATTTTGTGGGACTTTTACCCGACATTGAGATGAAATGACATCTCAAGCCCTGCGCCCAATGAAACCAAAAGTGTTTATTAGCATGGACGGTCCGCCTCACACCGCGGTTCCTGGACAGGCTTAGATCCTCTAAGCGGTTTACCAGTACTAGTGTGCGGGCAGGATTCAGCTCTGCGTGGAAGCATCGTGCAGCCCATATATTTCTTCAAGCCCCGATGGGCGGGGGCGGCACCTCCCCAAATGACAACTTCAAATACAAAATGTAACAAATGTACAAGTGCATTAAAATGGAGATAACCCCCATTCTAATGCACTCATACACTTGTTTCATTTTGCCCAAAACGGCAAGCGCAGTCATCTGCGTAAAACCGCATGCCAACCAATGAAATGGGACGTTACATGATGACGAAGGGTTTCTGACGGTATATCGAAAAATGTTTACAGTTCCAGTGTAAAGCCTAATTTAAACCTATAAAAAAGCAATGTAGTTCAAACTTCGATGAACGCATCGAGTCACATGATTTTCAGTTACATTAAATGGCGTCAGTCTAAACTATCGTTCTCTACGATCTGACGACGTCAACGCTGTTCCGCTGTTTGTAGAAAAAAAAACGCTTGTTACTGTTTTTCAGCTTTAAAAATTTGCGCTATAAGCATTTGTTTTTTGGCCCAGAGATGAGGAGAAATGTAAATATTAGAAATAAACTTAATTTTTTGCTGTACATGAAAGTATGAACGACAACGGGTCGCTAGCAAAGTTTACCTGTACCCCCTTCTGTGTTCATTTACTTTGCAGCCGACCCACTGTGTTCATACTTTCATGAAATGTATGTACGACAGCGGGTCGTGGGGTTCATTTACTTTGCAGCCGACCCGCTGCGTTCATACTTTCATGAACAGCAGAAAAATAAAATTCATTTCGCAAATTGTTGACGTTATTCAATCAGACGTCGCGTTACATCACAGGCGCTTGAAGTTTGGTCCATCAAAACGTATTGAAAATGTCCAAATATATAAAAGACTCTGCTGCAATTTCAAAGAAATTCTTACGAAATGGCTAAGTGTCACTTTTGATTTTGAACCTTATGAACTACTTATGGACAGAACTTCAAGCTCCTGTGCACATGGTTGCATACGCAAGTGCATTAGAATGAAGATGACTGCAGGTCAAGATACAGTTTTAGTGGACAAACTGTTCTTTTGGACCTGTCAGATCATTACGAAAAGACGCCTATACAAATACACTATAAACTTTACCGCCAAAAAAAGGAAATTTTAAGATAACAAACTGATATGTTTCTTATTTCTGCTCAAAATATAGATTGTGGGCACTCGTTAGAACCGCCTCGATAATATAGATTGTGGGCACTCGTTAGAACCGCCTCATCGAGGCGGTTCTAACGAATACCCACAATCATTATTTTAGAGCAGAAATAAGAAAAATAAGGTATACACGTGTAAACACCAGTTTTACTATATAACAAGAGCTCCGCAAGCGGGGCATTATACGCCCGTGGCAATTAGTAAGATGAGCATACATATACTGACTGTTTTACAACTTTGAGTTTGTGGAATGTAACCAAGGAACAATATGTGCTCCATTTATTCTTACCTGGCACTATTAATAACCCTATGGCTCAAACTATGTGTCTCCAACAAATTTTCATGGTCGGTAATATTTGGTGGACCATAACCTCAAAATAATATAGGCATAACTCTGGCAATAAGTGGTGGACTGTAACCTTGAAATAATAAGCGCTGCTCCACATCATAGTCTAACTATACGTAAAGATTCAGCTTCACTAGATGTAAAATGTGGGAGGCACTATCCGGAAACAAAATAAGTTTAGAAAAATATGTGAAAGGGGAATAACTCTGGCAATATTTGGCGGACTGTAACCTCAAAATAATATGCACTGTTCCACATCATGGTCTTACTATATTTAAAGTTTTAGCTTCATCAGATGTAAAATGTACGAGGAGTTATCCAGAAATGGAATGTTTAGAAAAAATATGTGAAAGGGGTATAACTCTGGTAATATTTGAAAGACTGTAACCTCAAAATAATATGCACTGTTCCATAACATGGTCTTACTGTATGTTAAGTTTCAACATCAACGAATCAAAAATGTATTAGGAGTTATCCGGAAACAAAATGTTTACAGAATTTTTCAAAGGGGCATATATGTATGAGGAGGTATCCGGAAACAAAATGTTTATAGAATTTTTCAAAGGGGCATAACTCTGTTATTATTTGGTGGACCATAACCTCGAAACAATATGCGCTGCCCCACATCATGGTCTAATGATATATTAAGTTTCAGCTAAACAGGTGCAGTCACCCGGAAACGAAATTTTTTACAAAAAATTTCAAAGGGGCATAACTCTTTTTATATTTGGTGGACCTTAACCTCGAAATAATATGCGCTGCCCCACATCATGGTCTAACTATGTATGAAGTTTCATTTTGATTGGATGCAAACTGTAAGAGGAGTTATCCGGAAACGAAAAGTTTATAAAAAAAATTCAAAGGGGCATAATTCTATCATGATTATTTGGTGGACCGTAACCTTGAAACAATATGCACTGCCCCACATCATGGATTAACTATGTATGAAGTTTCAGCTTGATCGGATGCAAAAAGTAGGAGGAGTTATCCGAAAACGAAAAGTTTACAAAAAAATTCAAAGGGGCATAACTCTATTATTATTTGGTGGACCGTAACCTCGAAACACTATGCGCTGCCCCACATCATGGTCTAACTATATATTAAGTTTCAGCTTGATCGGATGTAAACTGTGGGAGGAGTCATCCGGAAACGAAAAGTTTACAAAAAATTTCAAAGGGACATAACTCTATTAATATTTGGTGGATCCTAACCTCGAAACAATATATGCTGCCCGCTTGATCGGATGCAGACTGTAGGAGGAGTTATCCGGAAACGAAAAGTTTACAAACAATTTCCAAAGGGGCATATCTCTATTATTATTTAGTGGACCGTAACCTCAAAACGGTTTACGTATGTATTCAGTTTCATCTTGATCGAATGTAAACTGTAGGAGGAGTTATCCGGAAACGAAAAGTTTACAGACGGCATAACATAACACGACTGTTTTTCAAATGGGCGTATAGACACATCCAAACACTACGTCATCACTCAATATTACTATTTTCCGGGACTTACCGGTGGTTGGCAGAAAACGTAAAGGGCCGTTTATCGCCATTGTAAATGCTATGTTATTTTCTCTAAACTTGTATTTTGTTTGGAATCGAAGCGACAAAATTGACCTTTAAACTTTTATAATAGACATGTCTTGGCTAGTAATTATTGGTTTCTAGACGATTTGAGGATGTTTTGATGATTAAATTACCTGTTAAACTTATACAGGTAACGAGGCGGGACGGTCTTAATAATTTGTAATAAAAATGCGCAAAACGAATCACTAAACGCGGAAGATGCATGCTTGAGCTCTAAAATATATTCATCTACTCATTTTAGGTGTAATTCGATCGATTTTCTGTGACAGTCAACTTAAATATGCCCGTAATATTGAACCTATTTACAATGTGTTTATGTGGAACCAGGGGCTTTTTGCCAACCACGAAAGACTGTAATCAGAAGGAAAATTAATTTTACGCATGCGCAATGATAGGTAAATAAGGTCACGTGTCAAAACATTGGATCCGTCTATAAAAATGGGGTTCATGGGGGTAAAAAGTATATATGCGTGTTTTCGTGGTGTGTTTGAATAATAGACAAAGAACAAAAGACTGTTTGGAAGTTTAATTTCACAGAACAATACATGTTAATCAAAGAACACAACTCTTGTCACATAGTTAGCTTCTGAAAATAAATAAATGAATAAATATACCCAGCGATAGAATAATTATATAACTAGAAAAATGTTCGTTGAAGATTACACCGCTACTCTTCGGCCCCCGCCCATCGGGGCTTGAAGTAATAGATGGGCTGCATGATGCTTCCACGCAGAGCTGAAACCGACCTGCACACGAGTACTGGTAATCTGCTTAGAGGATCTAAGCCTGCCCAGGCAAAACGGTGCGAGTTGGACCGTCCATGCATATAAACCCTATCGGTTTCATCGGGCGGTAGGGCTCGAGATGTCATTTCATCTCAATGTCGGGTAAAAGCCCCATGAAATTGGAAGCGACGTCTCCAAAATGACCTATACAGTGTTGACGGGGACGTTAGACCTCACATCAAACAAACAAACACATCTACTCATATGATTGTCATAATATGGTGCATTTCTTCAGTCTATAAATACCAGCATAATATTGGTCTTTGGGTTTCGTATGGTAACAATAGCTTAGTCTGTCATTACGAAAACACGCCTTTAATATAATATTCTAACACAGCGCGCCTAAAAGGCAATGGAGAATAACTGTGTTTTATTCTACAACAAATCACGGCAAGGAACAGCGTGACGAGTGACGTCATTAAAAACTGGCAACCTATGACGTCACTAGTCGATTTCCTTGACGTTGGACGGTGTAACGTCACTTTCTCGCACCGAAAACGTTAGAAAAGAATATAAATGCATGTGTTTCAGTCGATAATTTTAGCGGAATTTCTTCTAACAATGGCGAAAAGTTGTGAGATTTTGAAGAACACAGGAGCATTATTACCGATTTTCAGCCTGTTAGAATCGAAATAGATTAGCTCTTGTTTGTGATTTGTTGTGTAATAAATCACAGTTTGTCGGTCAGTGTCAGTAGACAAACCACGCGGGCTACGCGCTCGTGATTTGAGGTACTTTGCAACTGACCTCCAAACTGTGATTTATTACTCAACAAATCACAGTTAGAACTGATCTATTTCTTAAGTATTTTTTTTTCGCCGGAAAAAGTAAAATTTTAAGATATATTGTGATATTCTTCTTATTTCTGGTCAAAATATAGGTTGTGAGTACACGTTAGAACCGCTTCATCGAGGCGGTTCTAACGAGTATCCACAATCTATATTTTGGAGCAGAAATAAGAAAAATAAGGTTAACCCCTGCAAATCCCAGTTTTACTATAAAAAAAACTGGGGTTCAAGGGGGTCAAAATTATATAGGCGTGTTTTCGTGATGAAAGGGAAATATAGCTGATATCAAATATTTACAGGATCTGAACATGTTTAATCAGGTTATCTACACGTTGGTCTCCAATAGTGTCTCAAATAAGCAAGAGACTAACTGAAGCATTATTTCGGATCCATTCAATGTAAAAAATGCCAAACAGTTAAAAGAGATATAACGGGGTCAGGTTCTTGACTATAATTAAGAAAACACGCCCAATTTACTGAAAATTTTAACACCACAGAATGAAAACTTACAGATGGTAATTTCTGCTATTTCTCATATTTCTGCTCAGAACATAGATTGTTGGAACCCGTTAGAACCGCCTCAGCGAGGCGGTTCTAACGAGTACCCACAACCTATGTTTTGGATCAGAAATAAGAAAAATAATGCATACCCATGTTCCAGTTTTACTGTATAAAAGTTGGGATAAAAGGGGTTCAAAATTATATGGTCGTGTAGTTTTCTCATGTTGAGCTTAGAATTTGTTCCACTGGAATGGTCATTATCACGAATTTTGTCATTTAATCAAATGTCAGTATAGAGAGGGCTGACTGGAGTAAATAGCAAAATACCCATTACAATAACATGCCTTTTCAAATATATTGGAAATTTTACCACAAAAAAATGAAAAAAAAAAAAAAAAAACTTAAATTTTTCGTATTTCTGCTCCAAACATAGATTATGGGTACTCGTCAGAACCGCCTCGACGAGGTGGTTCTAACGAGTACCCACAATCTATTTTTAGCAGATTTAAGAAAGATAATATATACCCTGTAAACTCCAGTTTTTGCTGTATAAAAGTGGAGTTTAAGGGGGTCAAAATTATATACAGTAAAATTCCTATATTAAGACCACCTTTGTGACTGTTCAAAAGTGGTCTTTAAGACCACTTTTGAACAGTCCCATAGGTGGCCCTGACCAGAAGACATAGTTTGTAGAAAGCACAAAGCCAGAATAACTGCACCCTTCTAAATAAGCTTTTCAAAGCAGGATTAGTCCAAATTTTAGGTGGTCTTTATAGAGGAATTTTACTGTTGGTGATTTCGTGATGCCAAAGTTGTCCTCTAGCTTTTAATTTCTTTAAATCTGCCAGTACGTGTAGTTGCCACTGTAATGGTGCTTTTTGTTTTGTTTGATTTAAAGTTTAACGTCCCCGTCAACACTGTAAAGTTCATTTTGGAGACGTTGCTTCAAATTTTGTGGGACTTTTAACCGACATTGAGATGAAATGACATCTCAAGCCCTGCCGCCCAATGAAACTAATAGGGTTTATATGCATGGACGGTCCAACTCGCACCGCTATGCCTGGGCAGGCTTAGATCCTCAAAGCGGTTTACCAGTACTTGTGTGCGGGTCGGTTTCAGCTCTGCGTGGAAGCATCATGCAGCTAATCTATTTCTTCAAGCCCAGATGGGCGGGGGCCGAATGTAATGGTGCAGATGGCAGTTGCTGACATTTTAAGATTCATGAGCAAGAGGATTTTCTTTTTATGAACTGGAAAACTATTATTGTCATTTTAATTTTAATTACGAGCAGGACAATTTTTGTTTGTTTGTTGATGTTTAGCGACCGAGCAACACTATTTAGTCCATATTGCGTCTGTTTGCCTAAACACTCTTTTTCTTGGCAGACTTGTGGGAAAGTAACTGTCTTTTTGGCTTTCCGCTATTGATGTTTCCATTTTGGTCTAGTTGTTTCGTGTTTGTGCTTCTTTCCCTTTGGTGTCTCTGATGTGAGCTGTTGGTTAATTTTATCAATTCCTGATCATTTGCCTTCTCTTCTATTTTATATTTAACCCATTTAGTACCAGAAACCCCAAACCGGGTACCCTGGCAAACAGTGCAGGCCCAGATCAGGGCTCCACTGTTTGTTAAAAGTTCAGTCATTTTCCAAATAAATTATGATGAGAACACAACCTGACACCCCTAAATTTGGAAATGGACTCCTGCTATATATATGGAGGAAGACTCCATTTGGTACAGAAGGGGTTAAGCAGTTAACCAGAACAGTGAACATTATTTCACCAGAAGCTGACCACTGCCTGTTACGAGATGGAATAGGAAACCTCTCTGGTGCTTATGCACATCTAAATTATTTTAGTAGATATATGGTAGGGCGGCGCGAGTGAAATATTTTAGGTGAAATATGGTAGGCAAAATGTGCTGCTCCATGAACAAGTCGTGCACATATCATACGATGTATGCATGAGTGGTTTATGGAGATCTGTTTTTACAATACAGGGGGCCGCTATAAGGCTGAGTACTATAAAATTTGCCTAAAAATCGCCAACCGCCAAATTGTGCCATATATGATTTTCATTCCCGTCACGTGTTGTGTGGGTGTTCGTTTTGACAGGAGTCATGGCATTGATTTATAGGGTCGTTTCATCAATTTTTCCTATGGGAAATATACTATTTGAACGCAAATCCATTATCTACTCGATTTTTGCTATCTAGCTTCAATTGTGGACGGTATCTCCACCTCGCCACGATTTAAGCAAGGTAATATGAGTAGGCATGATTTTCCGGTAGTATTCATAGATATAAAAACCCTGAGAAAAACGAACACTTTAGCAGCAGGTCAAGTTGTAACGGGTATCAACAACATTGTGTCGGGAAAAAGAAAGTATATTGAAAGGTATGTTAAATCTATGTTTAGTATTAATTTTGTATGAACATGCTTGTAGGTTTTGGAGGGGTTTACTTCTAGTATACCCCAACTTTCTGAAGCCTATTCAGAATTCACTGTTGAAGACTGTAGTGATTAGGCTACTAGCTTTGCCAGCTAGACGTCGCAGGATCGATCCCAGGCTTCTCCAGTAGTAGAATGAGTCTTTCTAAGTGAGGTCCTGTCTCATTCTGACCCTAGATGTTGGTGAGACGTAAAGTTTGGACACCCGCTCATTCTAGATTCATTTAGGCTTTTAGACCCCTTTTGTAGAATGTAATTAATAAACGCCGGGTCACTTGTTTGATCCATGACTTTTGACTAGCTGTGGTTAGAAAACCGTGGTTCCGTCTCTATATGATATTAGGTGTAGAGGGGACGTAAAATTAAGACGGGTTTAACCATATCTTCATCATCAGGGCAAACTCTTACAAGAGCCTGTCGGGTTATCCGTGATGATGAACCGTAATGAATTTTATTTTACAAGCGTGTTCACTTTGAGTAGAAATAATTTTGTTCCAGAAGAATTACGAGTTCATTTTGTAATGATGCCGTTTTTGTCTGATAACTCAGTTTGTGCATGAATGTACATATAAAGAACGTGATGATGATAAGTTGGAGTATTTGGTCGCCACACGTCATAACGGCCTGAGTGGCGGGGATGACGTCAGCTGCGTCATCGGCGTCGCGAGGACGGTTATGACGGGGTGCCTACCAAATACAGAGAGAATTTACGGCAAACAGTGTTGGCCCTTATGAGACACTAACAAATGTTATGGATTATAGATGAAAATCTTCTGTTTGTAGTTTCTATCTGTTATTAATGTAATGAATTTGTGAATAGCTATATTTGTGAGCCGTGTCGCGGAGAAGGATATGAAATAGAGATTGTTATGTTTCCTGTAATTGGCGGCTGACCAGGTAGCGCAAAGGCGTGGTCTGTTCAATTGCCTCTTACTTGTGATAATGTAGTGAGCACAAATTTGATGAGTATTATGCTCAGTAGTAGTGAGCATTAATTGATTTCTGTAGTGCTTAGTAAGGAAACATGAACTTTGAGTACTATTGTGTCAAGCGCTGGGTGCTGATAATTTGATGCACAGTCAAGTTGAGTTCTGCTGTACGGTTATTTGTCGCATGCACTAATCAGCCTGTATGTCTGGTCGGCGCATGCGCAATAACGGTATATGCATGAACATATTCTTACTTCTCCGGGAGGGGGATCATGATATAGCATGTATGTTTTGTGAATCATGTCTTAGTCCAGTTATCGTAATTTGCAGGCACAACAATGTGTGGTGACCTGCTGCTCCCTGCAGTATAGCAGCAGGTACTGGTACAACACTGGGGGTTAGAGTCCAGCAAGGGCGGGCAGACCACCGTAAACAGCGCATACCATTGTCCATCGTGAACAAATGTGAGACCATTCATATGGAAGAGGTCAATTAAATAACCTGCAGGTGATTCAGACGAATCAGATTAGTGCGATCGCTAAATAATACATATCAGCCTGTGATCGGCAACAATGTCGATAGACTAGGTTACACTAGTTCGCGAGAGGAAGATTCACGCGAGAGGGGGATTCACCCTAAGTTATAAACTGGCCAGTCGCGTCTTGTGTTGTTTCTTTTTTGTTTTTGTTGTTGTTTTTGTTGTTTGCTTCTGTAGGTATTCACGTCACCCGTTCCGAGCACAGAACATTGTTTTGCCTTCGGAGCGGACGTCGTGAGTTGGCAACAGAAGCAAAAATTTGTGATGTTTTGTGTTAGTAAGTGTTAAATGTAGATACTGTAAATAATTCATGTCATTCATCTAATATCTTTCTTGTGCCTTACCCCACAGCTGCCCGTACACCTGTCAGAGATCACGCTCGGTTGTCTTGTCAGCATGGGGGTTTGCGGGACGCCGTAAACCCACATGTAACATTTGGTGTCAGAAGTGGGATTTGATCTCTGGCTGGTGTTCCCGGCTGTGGAACAGCACATTGATATTCTGAAACATCAATTTAAAAAAAAAAAAAAAATGTATTGACAGCCACATTTAGAAATTAACTTGAATCTTCCTTCCTGCGTTGATGAAGTGCGAAACCCATGTATTCAACTAAAATGGATACTGACAAGTTTATAATTTCTGAGCAGGAAGGCAAGGCAAACCCCACTTTTTCTTGGTAACGAAAAATTTAAGTAGACCCCACTTAATTGTGTTACCTGACATTCTACTAAGTTAAACTGGAGTTACTAATTGATCTTACTCACACATGGTTCTGACGTAGTGACGTTAACAATTTACTGACGTTGACATAACGATAGCGTTAATATTTACGCTGTGTCTTCAGGTTAGGTATGACGTAATAGAAACATTAATGGTGACTTGTTATGATCGGAGTTTTGTAATGTGATGAAACTTCGGATTGTAGCATTTTACTGTAAACGTCGTCAGTTTATGACGTCATATTAGACTACCAGTACGCAACGTCATACTTTGCTAAAAGCATTTGACATTTCAAATCGCGGGTGCTTTAATAACTAACGTTTTAGTTAGATTAACGCGTATAACACATATCTTAACGTTTTAGTTAAGCCCATTCAATCATCACTGATCATAACTGATCAGTTTATAGTGGTTTTGATAGTAACGTGAGATTTACGTTATCAATAATGGAGCGTTTAATGCAAATGGGAAAGGAGTTAGGTTATGAGGGGAAGGAGTTACAAGGTTTTGTTAAGGAGCAGCAAGATATTGAGCGGACAGAAAGGCAAGAGCAAAGGGATTTAGAAAGGTTAAGGTCTGAGGAAAAGGAAAAGGAAAGGGTACATGAACTAGCTAAGTTAGAAGTAGAAGAAAAGCAAAAGGAAAGGGCACATGAACTAGCTAAGTTAGAAGAAAAGGAAAAGGAAAGGGAGGAAAAGGAAAAGGAAAGGGCACATGAACTAGCTATGTTGAATGTTAATAAGGAACTTAAAATGGCACGCATTAAGATTGAAAGGGACGCAAAAGAGATTAGTGAGGCCCATTTAGAACAAATAAAACATGGGTTTGAGCTACAGCACCAAGAATTAAGGAATCAGTTAGAAATGCAGAGAGCGAAGCTCGAGCTAGAAGTTGAAAAGCAAAAAGCTGAGAAGGTGGCTCATGCCCGGGATCCAAAGTTACCTTATTTTGAAGAGGGTAAAGATAAAATGGATAGTTATTTATCTAGGTTTGAGAAATATGCTACGGCTAATAAATGGGATAAGAGTGTTTGGGCCGCGTATTTAAGTGCATTGCTCAAAGGGCGCGCACTTGATGTATATGACCGGTTGTCAAATGAGGATGCGGCGGATTATGAAAAGTTAAAGGATGCTTTATATTAAAGAATTTTGACATGACGGAGCCTGGATTTAGGAAGCAGTTTCGTTATAGTAGGCCCGAGAAATCAGAAACGTTCATACAGTTCAGTAGTAGACTGAGAAGTTATTTAGAAAAATGGCTTAATATGGCAAAGATAGAAAAATCTTTTCCGGCTGTCTGTGATTTCATGGCAAGGGATCAGTTCCTGGAGTCATGTAATAGAGAACTGTATGTACATCTGAAGCCAAAACAGTTTGGTAATTTAGATGAAATGGCTAGGGAGGCAGATTTGTTTGCAGAAGCACGCGGGGGCGTATTTAGTTGCATTAATAAGGGGCAACGCGATAATAGAGGCGCAGCGCAGGGTAAACAGGACACAGTTGACTCGAACAAACCGAGTGGTAGATCGGATATCAAGTGTAGCATATGCGGTAAGGGGCATTTAACAATTAAATGTTTTAAGAACCCCGACAGGAAACAATTGTATAGCGCAGAGGTAGGAGCAACTGGAGTTGGGGATAGCGGTGTTAAGGAAAATTTTAACACTCGCGTAGAGACTCAAGGTTCTCAGGTTAAGAATGAGAATATGCAGAATATAGGTCGTGGTTATACACGTGGTCGTGGTAATTTTAGAGGGTCTTTTCGCGGACGCGGTAAGAATAATAGCACACCACGTGGCGCAGCACACCAAGTTAGTTTTTTGTCAAACGGAAGTAACTAGGAAAAGTGATGAGATTGGAAGTATTTTTGAAAATAAGGTTGGTGATCCTTTGATTTCGGATAGGGAGGAGTGTAGTAAGGAAACTAGGGAAGGTGTCTGTTACTTCTTAAAGGCAAGGTTACCGACGGCACAAGGATTGGTTAATAATAAAAAGGTGGTTGTATTAAGAGATACTGGGTGTACAGGTTGTGTCGTTCGGAGAAGTTTGGTTTCGGATAGTCAGTTAATAGGGAAGGAATCAAATGTTACGTTGATTGATGAATCTACACAAAGGTATCCTTTGGCAATGATTGACATTGATTGTCCTTTTTTCACTGGGAAAACTGAAGCTTTGTGTATGGATGATACGTTGTACGATTTGGTTATCGGTAACATTGATGGATCAAAACTTCCTGAAATGTCTCATTTCTCAGCTGTGGCTGTAACTAGGTCTCAAACTAGGCAGGATGAGAAGCCTTACAGAAAACTTAAGGTTCCCGATCAGATCATTAACGATGACAAGGAGGCTTTCAAGCAAGCTCAGGTTGATGATCCAACTTTGGAAAACATCAGGAAAAGGGTTGTATCTGGGAACAGGACTGTGAGTCGTGGTTTAAACCGAGGTGAAACTAGGTTTATTGAGAAAAAGGGTTTGGCATATAGAGAGTTCACAAAGGGTAACAAAGTCTCTTTCCAACTTGTGGTCCCTCAAAGTTTCCGAGGAAAGGTGTTGAAACTGGCTCATGAAACGCTTATGTCTGGACATATAGGTATTAGGAAGACATTGGATAGAGTTGTAACTGAGTTTTACTGGCCCGGTATTTGCGGTGATGTCGCTAGATTTTGTAAATCTTGTGATATTTGTCAGAGAACCATTCAGAAAGGTCGGGTCACTAAAGTATCTCTAGGAAAAATGCCATTGATTGATACGCCATTTAAGAGGGTGGCAGTGGACATAGTTGGTCCAATTGAGCCTCGATCTGATAGGAAATCTCGGTATATTTTAACCATGATAGATTATGCGACAAGGTATCCAGAGGCGATAGCTTTACCGAGTATTGAGACGGAACATGTTTAGTAGGGTCGGCATTCCTGATGAAATGTTGACTTATTGTGGATCACAGTTTACTGCTGAGGTAATGAAGGAAGTCAGCAGACTTCTTTCTCTTCAACAGTTAACGTGTAGTCCGAGACACCCAATTTGCAACGGCTTGATTGAGCGTTTCCACGCTACGTTAAAGCAGATGTTACGTCGCATGTGTGCTGAACGTCCAAAAGATTGGGATAACTATCTTCCAGCTTTATTATTTGCGGTTAGGGCAGTCCCACAAGAGTCTTTAGGATACTCCCCTTTTGAGTTGTTATATGGACGTAACGTCAGAGGTCCAATGGCAATATTAAGAGAATTATGGGCTGAAGAGGTACGCGATGAGCAGGTTCTCTCGACGTATCAGTACGTTATTGAGCTAAGGGAACGGTTAGAGCAGACATGCAAATTAGCGCGTGATAATTTAAAGAAGGTTCAGATTAAGCAGAAAGCTTATTATGATAAAGGCGCGAGGTCGCGTAAATTTGACGTCGGCGATAAAGTACTTTTGTTACTACCGACAGACAGTAATAAAGTATTGCTTCAATGGAAAGGTCCTTATGAAGTGGTTGAGGTAGTGAACAGAATGGATTATAAGATTGACGTCAATGGAAATGTTAACACATATCACGCTAACATACTGAAGCAATATGTGGAACGTCAAAATGTGACGTCACATTGCTTGCTTTCTGTAGAGTCCATTTCGTCAACTGAAAATGATGACGTTGACGATTCTCATTGGAAGATTGCGCTTTTCCTACTGCAAAGCAACCAGAGACGTTTAAGGATGTTAATATTTCAGAAATGTTAACGCAGGATCAGCGTAAAGAAATAGAGACGTTGATAAAAGAATACCCTGACGTACTGTCCAGTGTACCAGGACGAACTGACCAAATAGAACACGACATAAAGTTGCTGACGTCGGAACCAGTGAGGTCAAAAGGTTATGCTATACCATATAAAGTACGGGATGTAATGGAAAAAGAAATTCAAGATATGTTAGATTTAGGAGTTATTGAGCCATCAATATCTCCATACTCATCCCCTGTAGTACTTGTCCCTAAAAAAGATGGTTCGGTGCGGTTCTGCATTGACTTCCGTAAACTTAATAAAGTGACGGAGTTCGATGCAGAACCAATGCCAAATATGGAGGAGGTTATAAATAGAATGTCGGGGCACAAATACTTTAGCAAATTAGATTTGTCAAAAGGTTATTGGCAGGTAAAAATGACGTCTAAGGCAAAACCCCTAACTGCGTTCGAAACCCCCAAAGGCTTGTTTCAATTCAAAACTATGCCCTTCGGTTTGGTAAATTCAGGAGCAACATTTTGCAGGTTGATGAGACTGATTCTGTCCGAACTTTCTAACGTTGATAGCTTCGTCGATGATATGCGGGTCTTTACCGAAACTTGGAAAGACCACTTGACGTCATTACGTGGAGTTTTGGATAGACTTAGGACAGCCAAGTTGACGGCAAAACCTTCCAAGTGTATGATTGGGTATAGCAGTATCGAATGTCTTGGTCACAGTGTAGCTGCTCAGTCAGTTAGACCGCAAGAAGACAAGATACAAGCTATAAAGGATGCTCCTCGACCTTCTACTAAGAGACAAATAAAGTCATTCCTTGGGTTGGCTGGTTTCTACCGCCGTTTCATTCCAAATTTCTCATCTATTGCTTCCCCTTTGACAGATTTAACTAAGAAAAGAAGACCAAACAAGATCACAGACTGGCAGGACCATCATGAAAAGGCTTTCCAGACCCTGAAGAATAGACTCACGTCTAGTCCTATTCTTCGTCTTCCTATCTTTCATGATGGGAATCCGTTCATACTCCGGACGGACGCTTTTGATGTTGGTATAGGAGCCGTTTTGCTCCAAGAATTTGAAGGGGAAGGACGACTTCCCATTGCTTATGCCAGCAAGAAACTTTTGCCTCGTGAGAAAAACTATTCTGTGATAGAGAAGGAATGTTTGGCTATTATCTGGGGTGTTGAGAAATTTCGCAAGTATCTTTACGGAGTAGAGTTCTTGCTTGAGACAGACCACAAGCCCTTATCTTATATGCAAACAGCAGAAGTTTTCAATCCTCGAATTATGCGTTGGGCAATGAAACTACAGCCGTATAGATTCCGGATTATTGCAATTCGGGGCCAAGAAATTTTGGGGGCAGACTACCTTAGTAGGTAATTTCTGGCACGGTTGTTGTGTAAATAGCTGTCTTGTTTAGATAGGTTCATCCTATTCCATATCTGTACACAAAGAAAAACATTTCTGATTGTTTTTTCTCCAAAAGGGGAAACCTTTGTTACGAGATGGAATAGGAAACCTCTCTGGTGCTTATGCACATCTAAATTATTTTAGTAGATATATGGTAGGGCGGCGCGAGTGAAATATTTTAGGTGAAATATGGTAGGCAAAATGTGCTGCTCCATGAACAAGTCGTGCACATATCATACGATGTATGCATGAGTGGTTTATGGAGATCTGTTTTTACAATACAGGGGGCCGCTATAAGGCTGAGTTCTATAAAATTTGCCTAAAAATCGCCAACCGCCAAATTATGCCATATATGATTTTCATTCCCGTCACGTGTTGTGTGGGTGTTCGTTTTGACAGGAGTCATGGCATTGATTTATAGGGTCGTTTCATCAATTTTTCCTATGGGAAATATACTATTTGAACGCAAATCCATTATCTACTCGATTTTTGCTATCTAGCTTCAATTGTGGACGGTATCTCCACCTCGCCACGATTTAAGCAAGGTAATATGAGTAGGCATGATTTTCCGGTAGTATTCATAGATATAAAAACCCTGAGAAAAACGAACACTTTAGCAGCAGGTCAAGTTGTAACGGGTATCAACAACATTGTGTCGGGAAAAAGAAAGTATATTGAAAGGTATGTTAAATCTATGTTTAGTATTATTTTTGTATGAACATGCTTGTAGGTTCTGGAGGGGTTTACTTCTAGTATACCCCAACTTTCTGAAGCCTATTCTGAATTCACTGTTGAAGCCTGTAGTGATTAGGCTACTAGCTTTGCCAGCTAGACGTCGCAGGATCGATCCCAGGCTTCTCCAGTAGTAGAATGAGTCTTTCTAAGTGAGGTCCTGTCTCATTCTGACCCTAGATGTTGGTGAGACGTAAAGTTTGGACACCCGCTCATTCTAGATTCATTTAGGCTTTTAGACCCCTTTTGTAGAATGTAATTAATAAACGCCGGGTCACTTGTTTGATCCATGACTTTTGACTAGCTGTGGTTAGAAAACCGTGGTTCCGTCTCTAAATTATATTAGGTGTAGAGGGGACGTAAAATTAGGACGGGTTTAACCATATCTTCATCATCAGGGCAAACTCTTACAAGAGCCTGTCGGGTTATCCGTGATGATGAACCGTAATGAATTTTATTTTACAAGCGTGTTCACTTTGAGTAGAAATAATTTTGTTCCAGAAGAATTACGAGTTCATTTTGTAATGATGCCGTTTTTGTCTGATAACTCAGTTTGTGCATGAATGTACATATAAAGAACGTGATGATGATAAGTTGGAGTATTTGGTCGCCACACGTCATAACGGCCTGAGTGGCGGGGATGACGTCAGCTGCGTCATCGGCGTCGCGAGGACGGTTATGACGGGGTGCCTACCAAATACAGAGAGAATTTACGGCAAACAGTGTTGGCCCTTATGAGACACTAACAAATGTTGTGGATTATAGATGAAAATCTTCTGTTTGTAGTTTCTATCTGTTATTAATGTAATGAATTTGTGAATAGCTATATTTGTGAGCCGTGTCGCGGAGAAGGATATGAAATAGAGATTGTTATGTTTCCTGTAATTGGCGGCTGACCAGGTAGCGCAAAGGCGTGGTCTGTTCAATTGCCTCTTACTTGTGATAATGTAGTGAGCACAAATTTGATGAGTATTATGCTCAGTAGTAGTGAGCATTAATTGATTTCTGTAGTGCTTAGTAAGGAAACATGAACTTTGAGTATTATTGTGTCAAGCGCTGGGTGCTGATAATTTGATGCACAGTCAAGTTGAGTTCTGCTGTACGGTTATTTGTCGCATGCACTAATCAGCCTGTATGTCTGGTCGGCGCATGCGCAATAACGGTATATGCATGAACATATTCTTACTTCTCCGGGAGGGGGATCATGATATAGCATGTATGTTTTGTGAATCGTGTCTTAGTCCAGTTATCGTAATTTGCAGGCACAACAATGTGTGGTGACCTGCTGCTCCCTGCAGTATAGCAGCAGGTACTGGTACGACGCTGGGGGTTAGAGTCCAGCAAGGGCGGGCAGACCACCGTAAACAGCGCATACCATTGTCCATCGTGAACAAATGTGAGACCATTCATATGGAAGAGGTCAATTAAATAACCTACAGGTGATTCAGACGAATCAGATTAGTGCGATCGCTAAATAATACATATCAGCCTGTGATTGGCAACAATGTCGATAGACTAGGTTACACTAGTTCGCGAGAGGAAGATTCACGCGAGAGGGGGATTCACCCTAAGTTATAAACTGGCCAGTCGCGTCTTGTGTTGTTTCTTTTTTTTGTTTTTGTTGTTGTTTTTGTTGTTTGCTTCTGTAGGTATTCACGTCACCCGTTCCGAGCACAGAACATTGTTTTGCCTTCGGAGCGGACGTCGTGAGTTGGCTACAGAAGCAACAATTTGTGATGTTTTGTGTTAGTAAGTGTTAAATGTAGATACTGTAAATAATTCATGTCATTCATCTAATATCTTTCTTGTGCCTTACCCAACAGCTGCCCGTACACCTGTCAGAGATCACGCTCGGTTGTCTTGTCAGCATGGGGGTTTGCGGAACGCCGTAAACCCACATGTAACACTGCCATTCTTGAATCAGCTAATGGGTTAGAATATAAGAATCTTATATGGGTGTGAGGGATGGATGGAAAAATCCATCCCGAGGGTCACTATCTGGCATCAAGAGGCTTGCCGAGAGATGCCGGACAGTGATCCAGAGGGATGGATTTTTCCATCCACCCCTCACACCCATATTGGATTCTTTTTCTTGCATACCTTCCATTTCTTAGTGCGGATTTTTAATGCTGCAGTCACTTCAGTTACCAACGTCCGCCATATTCTGTTGACAATGCAGGAATGTTTAGTGACGTCACGTAACGTGCTGTGACGTCAAAATTAACAACGGCGCATACGAGGTCGTAATCAACCAGTGCATTTATCAAACACGCGATTATATTCGATTTTGGGTTGGAACACAAGGGTCAGAACATAAATTTCTATCCCAGGGTAAAATCACGGATTTCCTTGTCTGGTGTGCAAAAATGATCATAGAAGAGATTTCATGATTAGTCTCCATGTAAGAACATCCAAAACAGCTACACAGGGCGGCCAGAGCAATAAGCCCACTCAAATTTGGATCCCAATATAGATGTTTATATTCCATAGAAATAAATGATTTGTTTGTTTGTTTGATTTGAGGTTTAACGTCTCCGTCAACACTGTAAAGTCATTTTGGAGACGCTGCTTCCAATTTTGTGGCACTTTTACCCGATGTTGAGATGAAATGACATCTCAAGCCCTGCCGCCCAATGAAACCAATAAGGTTTATAAGCATGGACGGTCCGACTCGCACCGCTTTGCCTGGGCAGGCTTAGATCTTCTAAGCGGTTTAACAGTACATGTACTCGTGTGTGGGTTGATTTCAGCTCCGCGTGGAAGCATCATGCAGACCATCTATTTCTTCAAGCCCCGATGGGCGGGGGCCGTTTGAAATAAATGAACAAATTATGTTGCATGTGACTGCAGAAGAAGCTGTTTAAAACGAATGTGGGCTTTTGACTTATAATTTTATCAAGCCCATGTAATGAACATCCCTGTAAACCCAATTGTAAAGGGTTTACAGGGGTATACGTAATACAGTAAAATTCCTTTATTAAGACCACCTTTGGGACTGTTCAAAAGTGGTCTTTAAGACCACTTTTGAACAGTCCCAAAGGTGGTCCATGACGAGAGGACACTGTATGCAACAAATACAAAGAAAGAATAACTGCAACCTACTAAATAAGCTTTTTAAAGCAGAATTGGTCTTAATTTTAGGTGGTCTTAATAGCGGGTATTTACTGTATTCCTAAATTCTGCTTATAAGCATAGACTGTGGGTACTGTGAGGCAGTTCTAACGAGCACACACAATCTATGTTTCGACAAACATAGACTGTGGATATTCATACCTATGTTTAGACTAGAAGTAAGAAAAATATCAAATAGTTTTCTTCAGAAAATGCCCTTTTCCTGCGCAATAAAATAATGCACTATGTGGCAGGGATATGTAACAATAACCTTGGCCCCCGCCCATCGGGACTTGAAGAAATAGATGGGCTGCATGATGCTTCCAGGCAGAGCAGAAACCGACCCGCAGAACTGTTAAACTGCTTAGAGGATCTAAGCGTGCCCAGGCAAAGCAGTGCCAGTCGGACCGTCCATACTTATAAACCCTAATATTTACATTTCCAGTGTAAAGTCTAATGTAAACCTATAGAAAACAATTGTGTTCATACTTCCATGAACGCATCGAATCACATGATTTTCAGTGACGTTAAGTGACGCCATTCTAAACCATTGTTCTCTACGGGCGTTGATGACGTCAACGCTGCTCCGCTCTTTGTAGAAAAACAGCGTGTAAATGTTTTTCAACGTTAAACGTTTGCCCTACAAGCATTTTTTCGCCCAGTGATGAGGGGCAAATAATGTAAATATAAAAAATAAACTTAATTTTTCTGCTTTTCATGAAAGTATGAACGACAGTGGGTCGCTAGCAAAGTTTACATGACCCACTTCGGGGTTCATTTACTTTGCAGGCGACCCACTGCGTTCATACTTCAATGAACTGCAGAAAAATAAATTTCATTTCTTAATTGGTTTCATTGGGTGGCATGGGTTCATCTCAATGTCGGTCGCCTTGTAAACCAGGGGTCGCAGGATCGATCCCGGGCTTCTCCAGACTTTCGGATGAGTCTTTAAACCAAGGTCCCGTCTCCGTATGACCTTAGCTGTTGGTGGGACGTAAAACTCAAATACTCACTCACTCATCTCAATGTCGGGTAAAAGTCCCACAAAATTGGGAGCAACGTCTCCAAAATGACCTTTACAGTGTTGACGGGGACGTTAAACATCAAATCAAACAAACAAAGAAACTGTTTAAAGGGTAGGTGGGCTTTGGACTCGTAATTGTGATAAGTCCGTGTAATTTATACCCCTGTAAACGCCAGTGTATTATATAAAATTGGGGTTTACAGGGGTATAAATTGCACGACCCGCAGAAAAAGCAACCGACTAAAGTCGGTTTTTTCTAAGAGTGCCCTAAAATCACCGTGTCATTCTGTCAGTCTGTCATTCTGTCATTCTGTCTGTCCGTCCGTAACCCGTTTGTGAAAATTGGTGATAGTGACTTAACCGCTTGGAATATTTAAACAATTTTTGGCATACTGATAGATATCAATGAGATCTAACCAATGAACTTACGAAATATTACATTCCATTTAGTATAGCCTCGCCGAGGCGAAAAATGTGAAAATTTTCGAACATTTTTGAACTGCTTCTCCTCGGAAACCGTTGGGCCGATTGAAGTCAAATTTCATATGGAGCCTCTATGGGATGGGGGAAACCAAAATTTGCTCATGGGGTCAAGGTCACATGACCAGAATGGCCGCCAAGCCATATATGGTTTGTCTGTCTGTCCGTCCGTAACCCGTTTGTGAAAATTGGTGATAGTGACTTAACCGCTTGGAATATTTAAACAATTGTTGGCATACTGATAAATATCAATGAGATCTTATCAATGAACTTGAGAAATATTACATTCCATTTAGTACAGCCTCGCCGAGGCGTAAAATGTGAAAATTTTCGAACTGCTTCTCCTCGGAAATCGTTTGGCCGATTGAAGTCAAATTTCATATGGAGCCTCTACGGGATGGGGGAAATCAAAATTTCCTCATGGGGTCCAGGTCACATGACCAAAATGGCCGCCAAGCCATATATGGTAAAAACCCTTCAAAAATAGTCTTCTCCAGAACCACTGGGCAGATTTCCACGAAACTTGATAAATAGCATCTGGGATGTAGGCCTATCATAAATTGCTAAAATGGTGACCCTGGGTTGACCTTGACCTTCTTTGGGTCCGTCCGTAACCCGTTTGAGTGACTTAACCGCTTGGAATATTTAAACAATTTTTGGCATACTGATAGATATCAATGAGATCTAACCAATGAACTTACGAAATATTACATTGCATTTAGTATAGCCTCGCCGAGGCGAAAAATGTGAAAATTTTCGAACATTTTTGAACTGCTTCTCCTCGGAAACCGTTGGGCCGATTGAAGTCAAACTTCATATGGAGCCTCTATGGGATGGGGGAAACCAAAATTCGCTCATGGGGTCAAGGTCACATGACCAAAATGGCCGCCAAGCCAAATATGGTTTGTCTGTCTGTCCGTCCATAACCTGTTTGTGAAAATTGGTGATAGTGACTTAACCGCTTGGAATATTTAAACAATTTTTGGCATACTGATAGATATCAATGAGATCTAACCAATGAACTTGCGAAATATTACATTCCATTTAGTATAGCTTCGCCGAGGCGAAAAATGTGAAAATTTTCGAACTGCTTCTCCTCGGAAACCGTTGGGCCGATTGAAATCAAATTTCATATGGAGCCTCTATGGGATGGGGGAAACCAAAAATTGCTCGTGGGGTCCAGGACACATGACCAAAATGGCCGCCAAGCCATATATGGTCTGTCCGTAACCCGTTTGTGAAAATTGGTGATAGTGACTTAACCGCTTGGAATATTTAAACAATTTTTGGCATACTGATAAATATCAATGAGATCTTATCAATGAACTTGAGAAATATTACATTCCATTTAGTACAGCCTCGCCGAGGCGAAAAATGTGAAAATTTTCGAACTGCTTCTCCTCGGAAATCGTTTGGCCGATTGAAGTCAAATTTCATATGGAGCCTCTACGGGATGGGGGAAATCAAAATTTCCTCATAGGGTCCAGGTCACATGACCAAAATGGCCGCCAAGCAATATTTGGTAAAAACCCTTCAAAAATAGTCTTCTCCAGAACCACTGTGCAGATTTCCACGAAACTTGATAAATAGCATCTGGAACGTAGGCCCATCATAAATTGCTAAAATGGTGACCCTGGGTTGACCTTGACCTTCTTTGTGCCTAGGTCAAACTTTGACACATATGCTTTTGTGTTGGATTTTATCCTGCAAACGATTCAGAATACAGTACTAAAGTATAAGATATATTTTTGCTCCTTACGATAAGGCGCATTTATTGGGGGAACCGTTTTATGTCCAGGTCACGTGACCAAAATGGCCGCCATACCCATATATGGTAACACTCATAAAGCTAAAAGCATCCGGCGGGTCGTGCACTTCAGCTGAAGCACTGGTTATTTTCCTTATTTCTGCTCATAAACATAGACTGTGGGTACTTGCTAGAACTAACAAGCATACACACTCTATGTTTCGACAAACAATATATGTTTGGACAAACATAGACTGTGGATATTCATACCTATATTTAGACTAGAAGTGAGGAAAATATCAAGTAGTTTTCTTCAGAAAATGCCCTTTCCCCGAGCGATACAATAATGCACTATGTGGCAGTGATATGTAACAATTACCTCAGCCCCGCCCATCGGGGCTTGAAGAAACTGATGTGCTGCATGATTCTTCCACCCGCAGTACTGGTAAACTGCTTAGAGGATCTAAGCCTGCCCAGGCCAAGTGGTGCGAGTCGGACACTCCATGCTTATAAAACCTATTGGTTTCATTGAGCGGTAGGGCTTGAGAAGTCATTTCACCTCAATGTCCGGTAAAAGTCCCACAAAATTGAAATCAACGTCTCCAAAATGACCTTTACAGTGTTGGCGGGGACGTTAAACCCCAAATCAAACAAATATAACAATAATATAAAACGTAAAAACACACTTGAAAATTAAGGTACATCTACAGAATCTTGTGATCTTCCAATGTAGTTAGTAGCTGTACACGTCCATTTGCCATCATGGTGTGTGTTTGCATAGTGACGAATTGTAAGAGTTTTCTGGTCCGTGGAGAAGTTCACCTGGCTGGGTATGGTGCTACTACCATCTGACTGCAAAAAACAATCAACCATTGATTCATTTGAACCCTTTTTGTACCAGATGGAATCTTCCTCCTTATATATGGCAGGAGTTCATTTCAAAATTTAGGGGTGTCAGGTTGTGTTTTCTTCAAAATTAATTAGGACAATGGCTGAACTTTTAGCAAACAGTGGAGGCCCTGATGAGACGCCGCGTTCTGCCGCGTCTGATCTGGGCCTGCACTGTTTGCCAAGGTACCCTTTTAGGGGTTTCTGGTACTCAATGGTTTTCTCATCAAATGTCATTCACAACAATTGTCGTCTGCTTTGTTGTCTGTCCGTTACTTTAAAAGTCATTGTTGCAAACAGTGTGGACCCAGATCAGACTGCTCCCACAGGAGCAGTAGCAGTATGGTTTGGGTCCACACTGTTTGCCTGCAAAAACAATAATTTTAAAAAGTTTGCAAGAAGATACATCAGGTGTAGGTGTCGTAGTTTTTCTTGGTATACTAAGGGTTAAGGGGCGTGCATATTATCGGTCGTCCGATGAAGTTGGATGCAATTCAATTGAGTATGAATATTGTTGAGGCGTAAGAGTACTCCGTGTTTATTTGTTTGTTTGTTTGATTTGAGGTTTAACGTCCCCGTCAACACTGTATATGTCATTTTGGAGATATTGCTACCAATTCTGTGTGACTTTTACCCGACACTGAGATGAAATAACATCTCAAGCCCTGTCGCCCAATGAAACCAATAGGGTTTATATGCATGGACGGTCCGACGTTTCCTGGGCGGGCTTAGAACCTCTTTAAGTGGTTTACCAGTACTCATGTGCAGTCGGTTTCAGCTCTGCGTGGAAGCATCATGCAGTCCAATCTATTTCTTCAAGCCCCGATGGGCGGGGCGAAGAGTGCTCTGTGTAAAAAAGGGTTATCTGTAAAACCTGAATTCGGTTTATGTGTTGGAACATTGGCAAACAGTGTTGATCCAGGTCAGACGGCACAATATGTGGCGTCTGATCTGGGTATACACTGTTTGATTTAAGTTACCGGTACAGCAATTTAAGTGTTTAACTATATAATCTAAATCCCCTTTCAGGGCTATTTTTTTTTTCAGCCTAAACTCAGCGACAACTTTGATTGTGACTTCCTGAAATCCTCCCTTTTTTCATCATCTTAAAGGTGCATTATTGAGCTATCCGGACAAAATGCTTCTACAAAAAAAAAAATACATATAGCCGGTATTTTTCTTTAAAACAATACAAATGAATGCATTTTATGCAAAAATGCGAACAATTATGATGACAGGTAAACGAATTTGAGAGGGATTCCCTAACTATGTTTCGAACACTAGTTAGATCTATTTTTAGTTCGTGACAAAAATAGAATCCCCATATATGACGTTATGCGACGTTCATTTTTGGCCTTGTTTGCTTAGGCCATGCCTGAATCGGAAAAAAATATGACGCTGAATACCATGCCATAAGTATTGACACTCAGAGACGATACTGTCGCCATGTATGTGTAAAGTGACAGATTTATTTTTAGAACAGAAATTCCGAACACATGTTCAGAGCGAAGGGTAAACACGAATGAAAACGACCATTTTCACAAAGTTCTGAAGCTGTATTTGGCTCCAAAAGTGTACACATGACAAAGGAGTATGCATTGACGATAAAAACCAGAAAAATAATTTTGAGACCCGGTAGCTCAATAATGCACCTTTAACAAGCCGTGTAATGAACACCGCTCTAAACCCAACTTTATATAGAGAAAAATGGGGTTTACAGGGTAACACATTTTTTTACTTATTTTTGCACCAAGACATAGGTTGTGGGTACTCGTTAGAACCGCCTCAATGAGGCGGTTCTAACGAGCACCCACAACCTATGTTTGGAGTATAAATAAGAAAAATAAAAAAAATTTTATACAGGAAAGTATAGCCATTTTGGAGATATGAATGAATGCACTATGGAGGCGTGTGTTTAATGAAAGTGTACCGGGTGATATTATTGTTGCTACTAAATATCAAGTTTTGTTGAGCATTTCTTAGATCGCCTGTTCCACCAGTAATGGCCAAATAGTACAAGCTTACAACTTGGCTACGAGCGTCACCTAGGCTGTTTTGTATACCTAACCACGCTTTTCCTGGGCAACAGGCTCAGTTGTAAGCAGTTTGCCATTGCATTGTCCATTTTTTTGGCCAGAGACTGATGGTCAGTAGATGGGAGAGAATGAACATAGTAATGATTTCATGGTCAACCTCCACAAAAGAATGGTGCTGAACCAGCAGGTGTCAAAGCCGCTACTTTCTAATCACCAGCCAGACGCGCACTGAGGCCAAACTTACATTTAGAGAAATTAACAAGCTTGAAATTAACAATCTACCTACCTACCTGTATCTGCCTGCCTGCCTGCCTGCCTGCCCTACCCTACCCTACCCTACCCTACCCTACCCCTTACCTTACCTTACCTTACCTTACCTTACCTTACCTCGGCCCCCGCCCATAGAGGCTTGAAGAAATATATGGGCTGCATGATGCTTCCACGCAGAGCTGAATCCGGCCTGCACACTAGTACCGGTAAACCGCTTAGAGGATCTAAGCCTGTCCAGGAACTGCGGTGCGAGGCGGACCGTCCATGCTAATAAACCCTATTTGTTTCATTTGGGCGACAGAGCTTGAGATGTCATTTCATCTCAATGTCGGGTAAAAGTCCCACAAAATTGGAAGCAACGTCTCCAAAGTGACCTTTACAGTGTTGACGGGGACGTTAAACCTCAAATCAAACAAACAAAAACCTTACCTTACCTACATACATACCCCCGCACACTCCTATATAAACAGACCTTTGCAGTTTAGTTTGGTCGCTGTTACTTTTATTGTACCTTCCCCCTACGTCATTATAACAACCAATCAATGCCTACGAAAGCAATTACTGGTTCTAGTGTTCTGCAGCGCTTTAGGAAAACTGGAAACTTCGAACCAACCTATCCTCTTCTGTTGAACCGTGGAAACTAAACCGACGTCATTTCCTCTAACCAAATACAGTTCGAACTTACATTAGTCACAGATTAGTGACCGCATTTCTTACATCGAACCCGCTCACTGTTATGTTCAAATATCGACTTACACCGAGAAACTGCCACGTGACCTTTGGTTTCGGATAACCAATCACAGAGCACTTTATTTGGAATCTATGACCTGGGGACACTATCGGAGGCTCCTTTATCACGTTGACGACGATCGGTGGGGCTGAAAAAAAAGATAACAGAATCGTTTAATGTACAATACTTCACCAAATGGGCGCTTAGATAAACTGCATCTGAAAATGTCGTCTGTATTTCTTCTTCTTATTTATTTATTTATTTTATTTTATTTTATTTTATTTTTTTTTTTTTTCAAAATATTTTTGCATACCATCACGAAAACACGCCTATGTAATTTTAATCCCCTTGAACCCCACTTTTATATAGTAAAACTGGGGTTATCAGGGGTAAACCTTATTTTTCTTATTTCTGCTCTAAAATATAGATTGTGGGTACTGGTTAGAACCGCCTCGATGAGGCGGTTCTTACGTGTATCCACGATCTATATTTTGAGCAGAAGTAAGAAAAATATCACAATTTTTCATCATAAAATCTTCATTTTTTCGGCGAAAAAAATAACCGTGTATTTGTACAGGCGTGTTTTTGTAATGCAGGCAAGCGATGTGAGCCGTGAACAGTCTGTTCCTCAAGGAGTAAGCTGATCTGGGTCCACACCGTTTGCAACAATAACTTTTAAGCATCACGTCAACAAGTCCGTGAAATAAAGACCCCCCTAAACCCCACTCTATATAGAGAAAACTGGGATTTACGGGGGTAAACGCTATTTTCCTTATTTCTGCCCCAAGACATATGTTGTGGGTACTCGTTAGAACCGCCTCAATGAGGCGGTTCCAACGAGCACCCAAAACCTATGTTTGGAGTATAAATGTGAAAAATATCACAAATTTTCATTAGAAAAATGACCTTTTTTGAGGTTTGAAAAATGCACTTTACCACACATCCTATCGTAATGGTAACCAGCAAACAAAGCAGATTTATCACATGTCACGTCTGGGATTGTAACAACGTCATGTATTACATTCGGTAATCCACTGGTGGATTAAATATGTAAATTAGCTAGATACGCTCCTTAACGACGTCGCGTTTACCAATGTCGGATTATTGACATTTTTTGTAAAACAATCGTGATTTAAATTCGTTTTAAATGTCATGATAAATAGAATCTTGCATTCATGCTCATGTACTATCGAATTTATTAAACTTGTTGAGGAAGAGGGATAAAATGCTAGGCAAAGCCTCGCATTTTATTCTTTTTCCTCAACTCTTTTAATAAATTCAATAATACATGACCCTCTATGACAAATTGGATAAAATGAAAGCCCACATGACAAGTGTCCTCCGACGTTTAAAATGTCAGTATGTGGAACATGTCTATAATATATATGCCATAAACCATGTTTTGGGACTTGCGGAAACAAGAATTTCTGTTGGTAAAATGGCTTAAACGACAAAGGGCCATGACTCCGGTAACAAGAGGCCCATGGGCCACTGTGCTCACCAGAGCTCAGGTGGGCACTGCCCAATGACAGCCATGTACATGTATTTTAACATGACATCATTTTAATCTACCAATTATAAAGTCTCCCAAATGAACCCCTATATCCAAATGAGCATCCATCTGGACTCAGTATCTAAAACATTAGGCCTTTTATTAAGTAGAGGGTGTAGCGCATGGACCCAATGGAGCCCTGGCTGGTATCACTAAATGCATCTTATCATAAGGAATAAGAATAAATATTGTGTAGCAGTGGGGATCTGTATACCAGAGTTATAAGGCCTCTTAAGTGGTAGAGGGGTTGGGGCATGTCCTGTTGATCCCAGGAAAACCCAAGATTGTTGTCCCTATAAGGACAAAGAATATATATATATATATGGTTTATGGGTGGGAATCTGAATGGTTTCTGATATATGAGGCCCTTCTATGACGTGGAGAGGAGAGGAATGGCCCCAGCGACCCCCAAGTGGGTGTGCTATTGATAAAGAACAAGAACATATATGATTATGGGGTGGGGATTCGAGCGGTTTCTGAAATATATGGCCTTTTAAAGTGGAGGGGAGGGGCGCATTGCCGTAGCACAAAGTGATCCCAGGTTGGTGTGACTGAACGAGTCTTATCATAAGGAACAAGAATATTATAGTTTATGGGTGGGGATCTGAATGATTTCTGAGATATATGGCTTTTAATGAAGTAAAGCAGTGGGGCATGACCCAGGCAGTCCGGATGACTCCCAAGCTAGTGTTATTTGAATGTGTCTTATCACAAAGAAGATAATTATATATGGTTTAGGGGTGGGGCTCCAAACAGTTTCTGTTCCTTTTGTATAGCCTTTTGTGAAGTGGTGGGGTGGGGCAAGGCCCTGGCTTGGCCCTGAAGACGTCCAGGTTGACGCCAATGAATGTGTCTAATCATAAGGACAACAATATATATGGTTAGGGGTGGGGATCTGTAAGGTTTCCAAGATATTGGGTCTTTAATGAAATGAAGGGGTGGGGCACGATTCCGGCACATCCTGGGGGACCCCAAGGTTAGAGTCAATGAATGCGTCATATCATAAGAAACAAGAATATATAAGGTTTTGGGGTGGGGATCTGAATGGTTTCTGAGATAAATGGCCTTTGTGAAGTGGAGGGGTGGGGTAAGGTCTCAGCGCACCCAGGAAGACCCCCAAATTAGTGTCAATGAATGAGTCTCTTCATAAGGAACAAGAATATATAGGGTTTAGGGGTGGGGATCTGTAAGGTTTCCAAGATATTGGGTCTTTTGTGAAATGGAGTGGGTGGGGCATGACATCGGCACAAGCCGGGGGACCCCCAGGTTGATGTCACTGAATGCGTCTTATCATAAGGAACAAGAATATATATGGTTTTGGGATGGGGATCTAAATGGTTTCTGAGATATATGGCCTTTTGTGAAGAAGAAGGGTTGGGGCAAGGCCCAGGCACACCCCGGGAGACCCCCAAGTTGGTGTCAGTGAATGTATATTTTCATAAGGAACAAGAATATATATGGTTTAGGGGTGGGGATCTGTAAGGTTTCCAAGATATTTGGCCTTTTATGGAATGGAGGGGGTGGGGCATGACCCCGGCACGTACCGGGGGACCCCCAGGTTGGTGTCACTGAATGCATCTTATCATAAGGAACAAGAATATATATGGTTTTGGGGTGGGGATCTAGATGGTTTCCGAGTTATATGGCCTTTTATGAAGTGGAGGGGGTGGGGCATGGCCCCGGCTTAACCTGGGGGACCCCCATGTTGGCATTAAAGCATATGGCTGAGAGACATTTAATCAAGGAACATTTCTATAAAGTTTTGTCAAAATATCTCCAATAACTTGGCAGCAGATGCCATTTTTCAATTTTCCCCATTATAAGTCTATGGAAAATCTAAGTTGCCATAGCAACAAAACTAAAGAGCCGAATTTCATAAAAAACACAAAACCTGTAAAGGCAGATATGATGAATATTTTCATAAACTCTCAGCCTCAAAGAGCATACGGTTCCTGAGGAGATGATTTTTTAAGTATTTTTTTTTCTATTTTTTTCAATTTGGTTTCCATGGCAACCAATACAACTGAGCAGTAGGACTAAAATCATATAGCAGATAGTAGATTGCCTAAGGAATATTTCTATGAAAGTTTTGTCAAAATATCTGCAGCTGCTTGGCAGTAAATGCCAATTTTCGATTTTCCCCATTATAAGTCTATGGGAACTCTAAGTTGCCATAGCAACCAAACTAATAAGCTGAATTTCATAAAAAACACAAACTTTCAATCCCCCAACCCAAGGATGCTACAGATGAAATTTGGGCCCAATCGGCCTAGCGGCTTCAGAGGAGATGTTTAAAAGTGTTGACGTCACCAGACGCAGACGCAGACGACGGACAACTGCCTATCCTATAAGCTCCCCCGGAGCCTTCGGCTCTGGTGAGCTAAAATCAGTCGAGCATGACCTCAACGATATGATCATCTTCAGGTCATGGGAACAATAACTGGACAATTTCGTCAAAATCCCTTGAGAGTTGTAGGAGTTGTGGAGAAAAGAATGTTTTACTGAGAAAATGGCTAAACCTGACAAAGGGCCATAACTCTCGAAAATATCAGTCGAGCATGAACTTGATGAAATATGATCATCTTCAGGTCAAGGAAATGATAACTGGAAAGTTTCATCAAAATCCCTTGAAAACTGTAGGAGGAGTTGCGGAGACAAGAACTTCTGTTGCTAAAACGGCTAAAAGTGACAAAGGGCAATAACTCTGTCAAAACCCTTAATACAATATGATTATTTTCTGGTCATGGGAACAATAACTGGAAAGATTCATCGAAATCCCTTGAAAACTGTAGGAGGAGTTGCGGAGAGAAGAACTTTCTCTTGATAGAATGGCAAAAAGTGACAATGGGCGATAACTCTATAACTCTGGTAAAAATCAGTCGAGCACGACATAGATAAAACATTCAGGCCATGGGAACAATAACTGGAGCGTTTCATCAAAATCTCTTGAAAACTGTAGGTGGAGTGGCGGAGACAATATTATGTCTACGGACGGACAGAAGGACGGACGGACGGAGTAACCCATTACTATAACCCCCTTCGACTAACGTCGGTGGACAAAGATATCAGCCATGCTTAGAAAAAGGTGCATCTGAAAATGTCACCTGTTTAAGTCTTTCGCAGCATATTCTTGCAAACTTTTCAAAGCTATTTTATTTTTGCAATGGACAAACAGTGTGGATCCTTATCAGACTGCTCCACACTGTTTGTAACGAGGATCAACGAGTTCTAAAGTGGCCAGACAACAAGGCAGACAACAATTAATGTGATTGGCATCTTAAGGGTCAACATCAAAACTTCCTTATTAACCCCATCACGAAAGCACTCCTATGTAAGTTTGACCCCTTATACCCCACTTTTATATGAGCCCCGCCAAGCGAATTTGTGTCTTCGAGCATTCCGTCATGACAAATTTTAACTGCATGCCCAGCCATTCAGAGGGGGCAGGGATATGGCTTTCTGTCTGAAGGTTCCTCTTGATTCACTGCTTGTATGAGCGAGCAGCGAAGGTTCTGGCGAGACTGCGCGGATGCGCAGGCTCGCCTGAACCATCGCTGATCGCATAGGCGATAAGTACCAAAATCGCTTGACGGGGCCCATATAGTAAAACTGGGATTTGGTTTGGTTTGCTTTGAGCTTTAACGTCCCCGTCAACACTGTATATGTCATTTTGGAGACGTTGCTTCCAATTTTGCGGATCTTTTACCCGACATTGAGATGAAATGACATCTCAAGCCCTGTCGCCCAATGAAACCAAGAGGGTTTATATGCATGGACGATCCGAAAAAAAAATGGAGTTTACAGGGATTTTTCTGTAAATATTAATATGAAAATTTTCATTTTTGGAGGTAAAATTTTCAATATACTTGAATAGGCGTGTTTTCGTAACGCTACGCATCCTTTTCGTTTTGATAGACAATAAGAATTGACATTTTGTGTGAATCATTTGCACGATTCACATGTACTTATTTTCTCCGAAGAAAAGAAAAGAAAGTTTTCTATGAAAAAAATGAGCCACAAAAGTCGTGTAATCTAGTATTTAGCCTTGGTGTTTTAAGTATCGACTGTCGCCCCCGCCCATCGGGGCTTCAAGAAATAGATGGACTGCATGATGATGCTTCAACACAGAACTGAAACCGACCGTACATGTACTGGTAAACCGATTAGAGGAGCTAAGCCTGCACAGGCAAAGCGGTGCGAGTCGGCCTGTCCATGCATATAAACCCTATTGGTTTCATTGGGCGACAGGGCTTGAGATGTCATTTCATCTCGATCTCGGGTAAAAGTCCAACGAAATTGGAAGCAATGTCTTCAAAATGACCTATACAGTGTTGACGGTGACGTTAAACCGCAAATCAAATGAATATTAAAGAAATCGGTCAAAGAATAAGGAAGTTATGAGCAATGTTAAAGTTTTTTGTAACGGACCGACGACAAATTTTTACAAGTATTTGACCTCGAGGAAGGTCAACGTAAAAGTCAAGGTCAGGTTTGTGTATATCAATCTTAAGTACTAGTGGCAAGGTGTGTGGTGTGTGAATATTAAAAAAATCGGTCAAAGAATAAGGAAGTTATGAGCAATGTTAAAGTTTTTTATAACGGACTTTTTTGTAACGGACCGACGACGACAAGCTGACTCCTATATACCCCCTTCAAACTTCGTTTGCGGGGGTATAACAAATAAGTGTCGACTGTATTACAATACTTACTATCAAGTATGGTGACCCAAACACTCGACGTCGATATTACCCCGTTTTTGTCGATTGCTATGCACGAGTATTTTCCCGCGTTAGTTTCGTTCAGGTTGTAAATGTCAAGAGAGCCACCTGACGATATCGCTAGTGCGGGTAGTTGGTTGGTCTAAAATTCAATCAAAACACTGAGATTACTGGTGGGTCGATTATCTCTGAGTGTAGGCTGGGAAAATAGTCCTAGACGGAGACTAAACTGTCTCGTTTAACTCTTAAATTCAAGCTTTTAAGCAAAAAGTGTAGACACTGATCAGACGCTGCAAAACGCAGCGTCTGATCTGGGTCTACACTGTTTACCAAGCTCAACCCATTAATCCGGCCCAGATACAAAAGAGAGTCCTGTAAGCAAAAAGTGCAGACCCCGATCAGACGCTGCGTTTGCCAAACCCATAAAACTAGCCCAGCTACTATAGAGAGTCCTCTTAGCAAAAAGTGCAGACCTTGATCAGACGCCGCATTCTGCGGCGTCTGATCTGGGTCTACACTGTTTGCCAAGCCAAACCCATTAATCCAGCCCGGATTCTACAGATAGTCATCTTATGCATCGATAAGAATAGCGTGTCTATTTTCTATAAATAACTGTTACCTGGTTTTCCGACAAGTTAGTGATAGTCACGTGGACTTCAGCATTGAAAAGCTTCCTGCACTGGAACGTGAATCTTAGCTGGGGTGAGGCTGACAGAGACAGGGAAATCAAAGCTACGTTTAAAGTTACGTATGTTAGTAGCAGGCGACTTCGTTTGGACACGACTCTTAAATTTCCCCGTCCCTTCATTTATTAATCCTGATCCAGCTGTTCGCGACAACCCCTGTACCTTTGCAAATACTTTGTTATTTATACATTATAATACTAATTAGTTTGATTGGTTGATAGTCAGACAGAGGTGTTGCAAAATTTATTTATTCAGCATGATAAGGATTGACTGTATGGATCATCTATTTATAGTTCAACCATGAGGTTCTCCCCGATAGTGACTGCATGAGCACTAACATCGATATATAGGAGGCAGCTGCACTAATCGTTCTATTCCGATATGTGATAAACCAAATCTGAAATACGATTGCTTTGTTTGATTTGAGGTTTAACGTCCCCGACAACACTGTATAGGTCATTTTGGAGTCATTGCTTCCAATTTTGTGGGACTTTTACCCGACATTGAGATAAAATGACGTCTCAAGCCCTGCCGCCCAATGAAACCAATAGGGTTTTTAAGCATGGACAGTCCGACTCGCACCGCTTTGCCTGGGCTTAGATCCTCCAAATACGATTGCTACTTCGCTACTAAAAGAGGACCAAAATGTTATATATTTAACTGAAACATCAATAACCAGGTGTTAAGGAACCAACTGTACAGAGTCAGTGAAGCACTTACAGTCGAACTTCAATGGCTCGAACACCTTTGGGTCCATGCAAATCTGTTCGAGACAGGGGTAGTTCGAGCCACTGAGGGTTAATGCCAGGAGGCATAACGACATATTTTAGGACATCTTTTTCTGTGTTCTATAATGAAAAATGTATGCTGTGTGTACTCATTAGAATCGCCTCATCGAGGCGATTCTAATGAGTACACACAGCATACATTTGTAAGATAAAAGACGAAAATATCCTAATTTTTACTCTCCCTATTTCTTACGTACAGAAATTCCCTAGGGACTCAAGGACGGGTTCGACTCTGCCATGGTATTCGAGCCATCGGTGTTCGAGCCATCGAAGTTCTACTGTATTTTGGTACGATGTGTGGTAAGACCAGCACTATGTCAAATCCATCTTCATTTTACCATTCACAGTGACATATAACCCCAAAAAGGACCAAAATGTACGGCGATATTCTTTGATAAACATATCAGCAATGTGTCCGAAAGATGGTCAACGTTAAATGTCCTGCTGAGCCTGGATATGCCTTATTTTTGAAACAATGTAGATCCAGATCAGATTGCTTCTGAAGAAGCCATCTAATCAGGATCTTCATTGTTTGTCATTCGGTTTATAAATTTGTTGCAATAATTTGCATCAAGTAATCTGATTGGTTGATAATCAGTAGTGGGTGTGGCATATTTAAATATTCAGCAGGACAATGGTTAATTTTGAGTTAAACTCCAATAACACTGTTCGCCCACGCCCATAGGGGCTTGAAGAAATATATGGGCTGCATGATGCTTCCACGCAGAGCTGAATCCGGCCCACACACTAGTACCGGTAAACCGCTTAGAGGATCTAAGCCTGTCCAGGAACCGCGGTGCGAGGCGGGACCGCCCATGCTAATAAACCCTATTGGTTTCATTGGGCTACAGGGCTTAAGATGTCATTTCATCTCAATGTCGGGTAACAGTCCCACAAAATTGGAAGCAAAATCTCCAAAATGACCTTTACATCGTTGACGGGGACGTTAAACCTCAAATCAAACAAACAAAAACCAATAACACTGTCTGTGGTCGGTGCTGCATCTTCCACTGGGATTAACCCAATTATGTCTCAAACATATAACCTGAAGATATGATTACCCCACCCACTGTTATGGCACTGTACCCTGCCTGGAACTGGAACAAATTCCCGCGATCCCACTGGTGTTCGGGCCATAGCTGTTCGGTTTTGCAGTTTGATTTGAGGTGTGACGTCCTCGCCAATACTGTAAAGGTCATTTTGAAGACAATGCTTCCAATTTTGTGGGACTTCTACCCGACATTGAGATGAAATGACATCTCAAGCCCTGTCGCCCAGTGAAACCAATAAGGTTTATAAGCATGGGCGGTCCGACTCACACCGCTTTGCCTTGACAGGCTTAGATCCTCTAAGCGGTTTACCAGTACTCGTGTGTGGGTCGGTTTCAGCTCTGCGTGGAAGCATCATGCAGCCCATCTATTTCTTCAAGCACCGATGGGCGGGGCTGTTCGGGACATAGTTGTTCAAGCCACTGAAGTATATAGTACGTGTACCTGTTGATAGGACCAACTTGTGGTCCATGATGGTCCTGGTGGAGTACACTTTAAGTGAATAGCCAGTGAATACAGTGCGCTTGTGTTTCCATCAATTACCGGGGCAGGTGGCGGTGTTGGTGGGGCTGTGGAACCAATGTTGCCGCTGGTGATTGGGATTGTAGTTACTGGCTTCGTGGATTGGGACGTAGGACCTATAACAATTCAGAATTGAAATTTTATTCTAACAGTAATGCTCTGCTATGAACATTGGGTGAATCTTAATGCTTATCCTGCTGTTCAAGACAACCCCTATCTTTGGAAACAGTGTAGATCCTGCTCAGATGGCTTCTGAGGAAGCCATCTGAGCAGGATCTACACTGTTTGACATTAAGTTTATCGCTTTGTAAAAATAATTACATCAAATAATCTGATCGGTTCAAAGTCAGAAATGGGTGTGGCTAATCTGATTATTCAGCAAGAGAAGGGCTAAGAAAATTGGGTGAAGCTTAAATACCAAGACACTCTCATTACGATAACACACCCGTGCGACATAGTGCATTTTTTTACATCTCCAAAATGACCATTTTTCTGATGAAAATCCGTGATATTTTTCATATACTGCAAATGTAGGTAGTGGGTGCTCGTTAGAACCGCCTCATCGAGGCGGTTCTAACGAGTACCCACAACTTATGACTTGGAGCAAAACTAAGAAAATTAATGTACACCCCTGTGAACCCCAGTTTTCTCTTTATAAAGTGGGGTATAGGGGGGTCTTCATTTCACGGACTTGTGTTCGTGATGAGCACATACAAGCTGCATCCTTTCACACCTTACAAATCACGCGAACTTGATATAGAGAAAACTGGGGTTTACGGGGGTATACATTTTCTTTTCTTATTTTTGCTCCAAGACATAGGTTCTTGGTACGGATCATCAGAAAAATGGCCATTTTTGGATGTGTGAAACAATGCACTATGTCGCACGGATGTGATATCGAAATCAACGGCCACTTTGTGATAAAACGTTTGCGACTGTTTATACTCCAAACAGCGTGGTTGCGGGGGCTCTTTCTAACCGCCTCATTGACGCGGTTCTAATGAGCACGAATAAACTCTGTTATGAAAATAATGTTTGGCGCCATTCTTGGTCATGTGACTACGATCCCTTGAATAACTTTTCATTGCCTTACCCCAGAGAGGCTCCAAATGTAAAAGTTTTTTCGGGAGACGAAGATAAAAATGCTGCACCAAAGTCATAGAGCGCAAAGGTCAGCATATGACATTGGCCTTTGGAATTAATGGTTTGCAAATATCAATTCTGATGCCATAGGCGTAATAGAATCAAATTAATCCACTGTTTTGCATTTTTTTCCATACAAATGACTCAGTAACCAAATTTGACACGAAGTAAAACAGGTCAATGTCAACCAAAGGTCATCATTTGAACAAACTTGGTGGGAACCGATACCCTTATCCTATATACCAAGTCTGAAGGTAATTTGCCATTGGGTTCCAGAGGAGAATATTTATTACGTTTTTTGCCATATATGGGCTAGCAGCCATATTGTTCATGTGACCCAGTCATTTCGAACAAACTTTCGTTCCCCCTTCCCACAGAGCCTCCAAATGTAATTTGGTTTCAATCAACCCAGCAGTTTACGCGGAGAAGAAGATAAAAAATGAATTTGAGCCATCCAGGACAAAGGTCATTTAATGACCTTGACTTTTGGAATTGATAAACTTGCAAGTATCATGTCTGATGCCACTGGCTACAATGCACTCAGGAAAAGCCACTTTTTTACGTTATTTCCATTACGAAAACACGCCTATACAAATACATTGTAAACATTACTGCCGAAAAAATGAAATTTTAAGATGAAAAATTGTGATATTTTTCTTATTTCTGCTCAAAATATAGATTGTGGGTACTCGTTAGAACCGTCTCATCGAGGCGGTTCTAACGAGTACCCTCAATCAATATTTTAGACCAGAAATAATAAAATAAGGTTTACCCCTGTAAACCCCAGTTTTACTATATAAATGTGGGATTCAAGGATGTCAAAATTATATAGGTGTGTTTTCGTGATGTATACAAATGTCTAGTTGAGCAAATTGGACCTTCACGTTAAACAGGTCAAGGAAGGTGAACCAAAGGTCATCATTTGAACAAACTCGATAGGGCCTGAATCGCCGATGCAGCATATCAAGTGCCAAGGTCAACGGTCGTTTGGTTCCTGGAAGGCAGATTTTTAAAGGTTTTTACCATATAGGGAATGCGGGTGTGTTGGTCATGTACTAAGTTCTTACAAACAAACTTTCCATTGAGGCTCCACATGTAACTTGGTTTCAATCAACCCGGCAATTTAAGTAGAGAACGTAAAAATACTGAATCTGAGCCATCAAGTACGATGCATGCACCCAGAAACTTACATTGTTTTGCCTTTTTTCCATACCAATGTCTAAGTAACCAAATGTGACCTTGACATGAAACAGGTCAATGTAACTCAAAGGTCATCACTTCAACAAACTTGGTAAGGCCCGAGACCCCGTTGCCAAGGTCATCGGCCAGTTGATTCCTGAGGAGAAGATTTTTAAAGGTGTTTACCATACATGTGACCAAGATCCGATGAACATACTTTCTTTGCACCAACCCATGGAGAAACCACATGTTATTTGGTTTCAATTGGTCCAGCAGATTTTGAGGAGAAGTCGTTTGAAAACGTTCACGCCAACGCGGCCGACGGATAGCGGACGGCGGACCATTGCCTATACTTATCCGTTCTCTCGGAGCCTTCGGCTCTGTTGAACTAAAAACAAAGTTAATACCTGTAAATCCAGTTTCACTTTATAAAAGTGGGGTTCAAGGGAGTCAAAATTATATAGTTGTCAGCTTGTTATGACTGACCAATAAATCTACACTGCGCTAAATAACGTTATTCAAAGCTTAACAACCCATGCGATGCGGAGCCCCCACCCACCTGTTAAGTGTCAACTACAAAAGGTGGGGACTACGTTTACAGTATACAACAAAATATAAACATTTGAGAAAGGAATACATAAAACACATGTTCCGCCAGTTTGTACAAGAGAACTTTTAGTAGTTTTGTGAGTCGATCGTTTAAAGTTACTAACTACAGAATCATCTTGCTGTTGTCCTCGTGACTATCGCTTAACATGTACATGTACGGGATACCGGTTATTAAAGCAGCTATTCTCTTCTCCCTGTGACGTGAGAGTGCCTCTGGACTTGACTTGTCTACTGGGTCAATGGAAAACAGTGTAGTTCCAGATCAAACGTCGCATAATAGGGCACCTGATTAGGGTCTGCACTGATAGCTCGAAATACTCGAATTTGAAGTATAAATGAAACAGTTTAAGGGAAATGGGGACACCTGGCAAATGTGTCCTCCATTTTGCAAAGGGAGACACTTTCGGGACCTCCGGTTCGCTTTTCTATAAGGCTTGTCCCTCTGAAAAAGGGGTCTACTCTTGAAGGAAAGAATTTGCTCCTCAGGAGCATATTCTTTTCTGTAACCCTTTTTGTACCAAATGAAATCTAGCAGGATTCAATTTCAAAATTTAGGGTGTCAGGTTGTGTTCTTCAAAATTTGTTAGGAAAATGGCTGAACGTTTTGCAAACAGTGTAGGCCCTGATCAGACGCCGCGTTCTGAGTTGACCCCTATTGACATGGGAGACAAATACTTTTGCAAGAGTTACCTCCCCTGAAGGTGTTCCCTTTCCCCTTAAGTTCAGGACTATTCTCCAAGCAGGCATTCACAAACAATCGACCTTACAGTACTCTCAGTGTTTTGATAGTTATCTTTCATATTCTTGAATTGAATTCCTCTACGTAAATTGAGGATTTGCGTGCATGTATCTTTTCTTTAAGGGGAATGGATACATCTTCAGAGGAGGCATCTCCTGCAAAAGCAGTTTTGTCTCCCATGTCAATACGGGTCCACTCTTACTTTGCTCAGACTCACATGTGAGACGCAAACTTCTGCAAGGGGCGGTCAGGTGTTCATTTTTGTGATACGAACTTCTTTTCTTCAAGAGTACATCCCTTTTTCCATGGGACAGAGTTTATAGAAAAGCCAATAGGGATTTTCGAAAGTTGTCTTCCTTTGAACAAGAAAGCAGTCTGAGGGACAGCCAAATCCCCCGCCGTACTTTGTATCAAGGCTCAACCTTGGGACCTTGACCTTGAGTTGGCAAGGTTTATTTATGGGTGCTGCACATCAGCTCACTGAGGGGGGTATATTTCACAAAAGTTTAATGAAAATTCTTCCAGGGGCAAAGGAAATATGGGACGGACACAAAATTCAAAGTTTCAAACTAAACTCGTGACCTTCACCCGTGACCTTGACCTTGAGTTGGCATGGTTTAGTTATGGTATCTGCACATCAGCACACTGAGGGGTGGATATTTGACGAAAGTTTAATAAAAGCCGTTCCAGGTTAAAGGATCAAAGTTCGATGAAAATCCCTCCAAGGGTTAAGGAGATATGGAACGGACACAAAATTCCAAGTTTTAAACTCGCGACCTTCACTTGTGACCTTGACCTTGAGTTGGCATGGTTTATTTATGGGTTCTGCAAATCAGCTCACTGGTGGGGGGGATATTTGACGAAAGTTCAATGAAAATCCTTCCAGGGGTAAAGGAGATATTGAACGGACAAGAAAGTGTTACGGATAGACAGACGGACGAACGGACAGACGGACGAATGCCATTCCTATGCTTCGCGGCGGGGGATTGAAAATGGCGGAACAGTCTGCCAGGTGTTCCTTTTGCCTTTAAGAGTAGACCCATATTCCTAAGGCAGCCAAAAAAGTTGCGCTCCCTGAAGGTGGAAATATACAGTAAATTCCAATATTTACCCGTTGTATACTAGTGGGCTCTTCTATAACTAAATGTTGGACAAGTCCATTTGTCATATAAGGGTGGTAGGCATATTTTTCGGTTTCATTCTATTTTGACGGAAAATTCTGTGAGCAAATAAAGCATGTCCTGATCAGACGCCGCGTTATGCGGCGTCTGATCTGGACCAGCACTGTTTGCCGAGGTATCCCTTTAGGGGTTTCCAGCCTGCACTGGGTTTAAACCACCTTTGGTAATGTTCAAAAGTCCCGGGTCCATTTTGAACAGCCCTAAAGGTTGTCTCTGACCAGATGACATTGTGTGCAGAAAACACGACGAAAGTATAACTGAAACTTTCTGAAAAAAGCTTTTTAAGGCAGAATTGATCTCAATATAGCGAAATTCTACTGTGCATCATCCTATGTTCCCGGGTTCGAGTTACTTGTCCCGCCAGACTGGCCTCGATAGCTAAGTGAAAAGGAGATTGCAGAATTGATACGTGCCTTGTCGGCAACCTTCCTTCATGATCATGAGATATGAGTCGGGCATAGCGTTTCCTTCAATTTACATGTGCACCCACCGAAGACTCAGGTCAGCCTGCGCACCCGCGCAGTCTGACCAGAGTCTTCGTTTTGCGCTCTAAGGATAGCTATGGGACCAATGCTCCTTCATGCAGCAAGAGAAGTCTCTGGTCAGACTATATGGATGCGCAGGCTGATCTGAGTCTTCGATGGGCGCACTTGTCTAATTGTAGGAAATGCTGTGCTCCAGCTCATATTTTCTACAGTTATTCTTTCTCTTCCTCTGATCTAAGAACGGAAGTTTTCAGTTTCAGGAGAAAGAATGTGTATTGTACTGGTTATCCGCTTACATTGAATATGAGCCTACCCAATGACTGTGTTGATAAGGAAACTGAACGGGTTGATATGACCTGAATAGTGTTGACTGGGCCGTAAAACTCCGGAACACACAAAAAGCAAAACAAGTGAATAAGCCTGTCCATGACAGCTGTGTTTAAGTAAACAGACCGGCTCTAAATAACCTACATACTGTTGACTGGGCCGTTACCCTCCAAACAAACAAAACAAAACAAGCAAAACCTGCCCATCCGTTGCAGACTTGGAAATTACAGTAGTCTGTGTGATTACAACAGGCTGTGCAGCCATTGGATATATAAGCTCCGCCTCCTGTCAAAGTTCGACACGCCTGAAAAAGACCAGTTAATCCGTGTCAAAAGATTTGATTTGAATTGATCACTCATGTAACATCCTTCATATATTGAATTAGGCCAAGGGAGCCGGCTTACAGGGTTATTTGTGGCCGAATTGACCAAAACGTTTAGATGCCTATCCAAACCTTTTGTCCATTTCGGCCCAAAAAATACCCTGTACGTGCCAGTCCCCTTTGGCATTAGGTATATAATGGTAACATATGCCTTTAAACGACAGTCACATCAACTGCCTTCTACTTTGTTGTCTGCCAGTTACTTTAAATGTCGCCACTGAAAATCTAAATAGAGGTTCTTACATGAGTGTTCATGTATTATTGAATTTATTAAACGAGTTGAGGAAAAGGGATAAAATGCGAGGCTTTGCCGGGGATTTTATTCCTTTTCCTCAACGAGTTTAATAAATTCAATAATACATGAACACGAATGCAAGATTCTATTTATCATATGACATTAAAATGCATTTTATGCACGATTTTTCAACAAATATGTCAATATTCCGCCATTAGTAAACGCGCCGACGTTAAGGACGTCGTACATGTAACGTTACGGGGCGTATCTAACTAAATTGCATATTTAATCCACTAGTGGATTTTCGAATTTATTACATGACGTTATTATACTCTCAGACGCGACGTCATATGATAAAACTCGGATCAGTCTCCAAATCCACCCGATCTTCGCGGATCTGTTATTGCACAGGATAAAGACTATTTCTTACATGCTTTCCAATGAAATATACAGATTTCTCAGTGAATTCGAAAACGATATTGTCACTGTTTCAAACAGTGACTGATATCAATTTTATTAATCACTTTTTTCTCGAAATCTAGTTTTGTGGTCATTTTTTTTTTTTTTTTTTTTTTTTCATTGTCAGATGATTGAAAATTTATGAACTGTATAAGAATTGACGCCTAGCCCATTCACAGTTCAGGAGGACGTTATTGACGTCATAATCGACGCTGACGTCACGTATTTAGTCAGGCGACGTTAGATCTGTCCGCGGGTTCTTTTGGAAACTAATCTCTCGATTATTTCAGTAACCATTCATAGAAATGCCATCCCAGGCTATTTCTCAGCTGCAAACTTTCAGTTTACACCCATGCAAACTTTCAGTTTACATCCATTATTTTACCCACTAAATACGTTGGACACCACCAAATTGACGGGAAACGACCAGGAACAAAGTTAGTTTTCTCTGTGGGTGAGTGGCGCGATTAGTGAAGCTAAATATTGCCGTTTTGAAGCATGTAAGAAACAGAAAATTTTATTTTTTCAGTTAAAGATCAAATTTTATTTCACTCATGAACACCAAAACTGGTATTTTCACCTGTGGCTACGGCACTCGTGAAATAACTGGTTTTGGTGCTCATTCTGTGAAATAAAATTCTATCTTACACTGAAAAACTAAAATAACCTCTATATATAAGTGTGATTCGAACAGCAAAGACTCTCGTCTGTCTGTGTATCTGCGCAGGCTGATCAGTCTTCGCTGATCGTACGGGTGCTTTGGTAAGCTTTGCGGAAAACCGCCTTAGCCTTTCTCCTGCTGAATAATTAATTACGTCACACCCACTTCTGACTATCAACCATCAAATTACTTGATTGAAATGTGTATATTCAAATTTGTAAACTGAATCACAAACAGTGTAGGTCCTGATCACATGGATGGATTGGTAATACACTTATGGACCGTCCATTTTTTACAAACCCTATTGGTTTCATTGGGTGACAGGGCTTGAGAAGTCATTTCATCTCAATGTCGAGTAAAAGTCGCACAAAATTGGAAGCAACGTCTCCAAAATGACCTTCATAGTGTTGACGGGGACGTTAAACATAAAATCAAACAAACAAACAGGATAAGGGTAAAGTTGTAGATATAGAGGATCTTACATGAGTGTTCATGTATTATTGAATTTATTAAACGAGTTGAGGAAAAGGGATAAAATGCGAGGCTTTGCCGAGCATTTTATTCCTTTTCCTCAACGAGTTTAATAAAGTATTGGTATAGAGGGTCTTACATGAGTGTTCATGTATTATTGAATTTATTAAACGAGTTGAGAAAAAGGGATAGAATGCGAGGCTTTGCCGAGCATTTTAACCCTTTTCCGCAACGAGTTTAATAAATTCAATAATACATGAGCACGAATGCAAGATTCTGTTTATCATATGACGTTTAAAACGCATTTTATTCACGCTTGTTTAACAAAAATGTCAATATTCCGCCATTAGTAAATGCGACGTCGTTAAGGGCGTCGTACATGTAACGTTAAGGGGCGTATATAACTAATTTGCATATTTACTCCACTAGTGGATTATCGAATTTATTACATGACGTTATTATACTCTCAGGCGCGACGTCATATGATAAATTTATTTAGAACCGCCCGAGCGAAGCACAAGAACTAAAAGATAACTTGCACTATTCAAAAAACCACTGCAACAATTGATCTGAGTCTTCGCTGGTCGCTCAAGCCTTCTTATAGATTCTGACATGCGCTGGCTCATACATGTAAAGTGATTTCATTCATAATCAAGCATTGCAATATCGGTGAGACGGCGCGGGAGCTGGGATGTTACGTACTTGCGTACATGAGGTTGTGCGTGCATGTGATGGAGAATGTGGGGTTTGTTCGCCCCCCCCCCCAACCCCCCCCCAACCCCCCCCCCCCCACTAAAACACATGCTGATAGGCAACTTACCGCTGCGGTCATACAGCTCATAGTGTAAGCATACCTCCAGTTTTGATGCAATGGCCCGTAGCGTGTGAAACATTCCTGGAATATTCAAACAAAACCTTCCAGTACCATCTAAACAAGTCCATTTACTGAACACTATAAAGTTAAATAGTGTATTAAAGGGTGCATTACGCTAACAGCTGTAGTTTTCTTTATTCTAGGTCAGAAACATAATCGCCCCCGCCCATCGGGGCTTAAAGAAATAGATGCTTCAACGCAGAGCTGAAACCAACCAGCACACGAGTACTGGTAAACCGCTTAGAGGATCTAAGCCTGCCCAGGCAAAGCGGTGCGAGTCCATGCTTATAAACCCTATTGGTGTCAATGGGCGACAGAGATTGACATGTCATTTCATCTCAATGTCGGGTAAAAGTCCCACAAAATTGGAAGCAACGTCTCCAAAATGACCTTTACAGTGCTGACGGGGACGTTATACCTCAAATCAAACAAACAAATCAGAAACATAAATTGCGGGGTCTCGATAGAACCACCTCATTGAGACAGTTCTAACGAACACCAACAATCTATGTTTCTAGAAGAAATAATGGCCATAATCGCCCTGGATCACCCACCTGGTCCATATTTAAGGTGGAGTGTAGGATTTGAGCAATTTTGGCTTACAGTGACCCAAGGAACTTCATCGTGAAATTATTTCAAAATCAGTCTGGCGATTTGGTAACAGAAATGAGCTATTTCTGTACAAAAGGTGACTCTCTGACAAAGTTGCTTGTTCTTTCGCCCCACTGAACATGATAGCCACAAGAACAGAATTAATCTGATTTTTAAGCGGTCTTACTTAAGGAATTTAAGGTATTTAATACTTTTAGGACAAAGTATGTAGGTCATAAGCAATTTTACCTAACCTCGTCTCGACCACACTCGACAATCGATTCACAATCTTTTGGATGGTCGACATCTCTACACTCAAAACATCGTCTTCTGTTGGTCTTCACTGAAAGCGAAAAATACGTTGGTTATTCTGAGTGGTTTGTCGTTGATTTTGTTTGTTTGTTTGTTTTGAGGTTTAATGTCGACACTGTATATGTCATTTTGGAGACGTTGCTTCCAATTTTGTGGGACTTTTACCCGACATTGAGATGAATTGACATCTCAAGCCCAGTCGCCCAATGAACCCATTAGGGTTTATAAGCATGGACGGGCCGACTCGCACTGCTTTGCCTGGGCTAAGCAGTTTACTAGTACTCGTGTGTGGTCGGTTTCAGCTCTGCGTGGAAGCATCATGCAGCCCATCCATTTCTTCAACCCCGATGGGCGAGGGCCGAGTTGTAGTTTGTCGTTGAACCGAAGATAGTTAGTACAGTGAATTTCCGCTATTAAGACCACGTAAGGTTAAGACTAATTGTGCTTTAAAAAGCTTATTTGGTAGGCTGAAGTTATTCTCTCTTTGTGTGGTCAGAGATCGCCTTTGGGGCTGTTCAAAAGTGATCTTAAAGAACACTTTTGAACAGCCACAATTGTGGTCTTAATTAAGAAATTGTAATGTTTACCTGCTGGGGTGGGCAACATTTTTTCGTTGATCATGAATTTTTTTTTCAACGCTCATTCACCCTTCCGCTGATTCAAGAAGGGCAGCTGTCAGTTTCTGGCGAAAGAAATGGTTAACCGCTTACGTATAAGCCTGCCCAGGAACAGTGTGGATAGGTAAAATGACCGGCTCAAAAATGACTTAAAATATTGTTGACTGGGCCGTTAAGCTCAAATACAAACATACAAACAAACACACGCTATGAGGATACACACATGCCACAGCTACTGGTTTTCAAAGATCGACTAGCCGTTAAACGAAATTAACCATCGTAAAACCGACTATTTTGAAAATCCATAGGCCCTTTCCTTCATTATTACTCATCACCTGGTTATGTGTATGTTTAAAAACAATGACTGTGTGTGCTCGTTAGAACCGCCTCAATTTACGTGTTCATGTACACGCGATCTTGGATTTACACTGATATACTAACCGGAAATAGAAACTATATACTTTTAAATTGTCTCACCTGACACAGCAAGTGGATAATTCAGTTAAAAATTACTGATTAAGGATTTGACTAACTATAGACATGAATCCTGTAACAATTTAAAGAAAATCTGGCGTTCAAAATAAAAGTTTTTGGGGAAAATGTAAAAAAGTGCATTTTTCACAAAATCTGTTTGTAATGGAATTTTGACTTCAACATTTTTGCTTATAGGTAACAAGTGAAAAGCAAGGAATAAAAAATTAACATAACATCTAAAAATTATCGAGAAACAAACATTTTAATGAAATCTCAAAAACTGCCTTTTTTCAGCGAAATTTTCAAAATAATGTTTCAAGCCAAAAATCGACCCAAAAGTGCCTTTTAATCGTTTTAGCATCTTCAGCTGTGTCTTAAATATTGATAAAAACAAAAACCGCAATCAGAAATGCCATACTTTTTGCTCACTTCCGGTGGTTTGGACCAATATTTAAAGGTCGATAACTTTTCAACCATTGTGAAAATTTTCATTTTGTAAACAATATTCCCAACGTTAGGTGATGCGTAATAACTGGTGAAAATGGGAATCACATTCACGACACAAAATATATGACTCAATGGAAACTTGAACAGCAAGATTTTGACTCTTGCTTTGAACCTATGGTTTTACCCTTTAAATCGTAGCTATCATTAAACATTTTATTCGAAAAATCAGACATGCCACTGATGATAATTTATGCAATTGAAATTCAAATTTCATGAGTATAAAATCCATGGAATTCAAATTTCATGAGTATAAAATCCATGGAATTCAAATTTCATGAGTATAAAATCCACAAAAATGAAATACAGTAAAATTCCTATATTAAGACCACCTTTGGGGCTGCTAAAAAGTGGTCTTTAAGACCACTTTTGAACAGTCCCAAAGGTGGTCTCTGACCAGAGGACAGTGTTTGCAGAAAAACATAGAAAGAATAACTGCAACCTACTAAATAAGCTTCTAAAAACAGATTTTGTCTTAATTTTAGGAGGTCTTAATAGCGGAATTTTACTGTACATTCCTATAATAGAGTCTTAATTTAGTTGAGTTGTGTACATGTACGTATTGGTACAGTCGGCAACATTCTTTCGTGTATATGCGTGCGTGCGTGCGTGCGTGCGTGCGTGCGTGCGTGCGTGCGTGCGTGTGTGTGTGTGTGTGTGTGTGTGTGTGTGTGTGTGTGTGTGTGTGTGTGTGAATTCGGGTTTAACGTCGCTTTCAACAATTTTTCAGTCATATCACAACGGTGTCTGGTTGCGACAGGGAGCTCAATGCTCACCTTTATAGTGCTGCCTCACTGAAGTATCATGTCCCAGACACATTACATGATACCACACCCAGTCACATTATCCTGACACTGGGTCGACCAGTCCTAGCTCTACCCCGTAAATCTGAGTGCCAAGCGAGGAGCAGCTAGTTCCATTTTAACGACTTTGGTATGTCGCGGCCCGGGATCGAACCCGTGACCTCCCGTTCCCCGGAGCGGACACTCTACAAACTGAGCTATCGGGGCCGGAAACATTCTTTCGTGGAAACCCATTATGAAAACACGCCTATACAAATACACTGTAAATTTCACCACCAAAAAAGGAAAATTTTCAGATGAAAAATTGTGGTATTTTTCTTATTTCTGCTCAAAACATAGATTGTGGGTACTCGATAGAACCGCCTCGCCCTCAAAACATAGATTGTTGATACTCGATAGAACCGCCTCGGCGAGGCGGTTCTCGCGAGTACGGCACAATCTATGTTTTTCAGCAGAAATAAGAAAAATAATGTTTACCCCTGCAAACCCCAGTTTTACTATATGAAAGTAGGGGTTAAGGGGGTCAAATTTATATAGGCATGTTTCCGTGATGCTTTAAAAACATATCTTGTCTTAATCCAGAAGGCCCAGGTGATTGATATTTGATATGAAGCTTCATCTAGTGGACGTCTACCAAGATTGTTCAAATTATAGCCCTGGTGCCAAAAATGCCCCCCGCACCGGGGCCCACTAGTTTTAAATAACGTCACTCCAACAAGTCCGTGAAATAGTCACCCCCTTACACCTCACCTCAATGAGGCAGCTCTAACGAGTACCCACAACCTATGTTTTGAGTATAAATAAGAATAATATCACAAATTTTCTTCAGAAAATTGACCGTTTTGGGAATGTAAAAAAATTCACTATGACGCACGGGTGTGTTATCATAATGGACTTATACATGTATAGGGAAAAGCTTTCAACATCTTCGCATCTGAAACCAGAAGGCCCAGGTCTTTGATATTCGTTATGAAGCTTCATCAAGTTGGCCCCTTCCAAGATTGTTCAAATTATCTCCCAGCAACATTCTTTCGTGGAGATTGATCATGAAATCTTTTCTACCGTCATTCTCTCCCTTCCGCTGATTCCAGAAGGGCAGTTATCAGTTTCTGGCGAAAGTATGTGCACTGTATTGGTTGACCGCTTACGCATAAGCCTGTTAAGGAAAAGTGTGGATGGGTAAATTGACCGGCTCAAAAATGACCTAAATAGTGTTGCCTGGGCCGTTAAACTCGAATACAAACAAACAAACGTGATGGTACAAGTCTTCAAGCATATCATCACGTGAACAAGTCCGTGAAATGAAGACACCCCCCCCCCCTATACCCCACTTTATAAAGAGAAAACGGGGGCTTACGGCGGTATGCATTATTATTTTTCTTATTTTTACTCCAAGACATAGGTTGTGGGTACTCGTTAGAACCGCCTCAATGAGGCGGTTCTAACGAGTACCCACAACATATGTTTGCACTATTAATAAGATATCACGGATTTCCATCAGAAAAGTAGCCATTTTGGAGATGGGAAAAATGCACTATGTCGCACAGGTGTGTTATCATAATGTGGTTACCTGCCCCGCACAAAGCTTTGTTACAAAGATCTCCGTCACAGCACTGCAGACAGGTAACCATAAGATCATCATTGTCTTGTCTCTTCACCTTGGCAACCGATCGTTTGCCGACACCGAACGATCCAAAAAGTGAAAACTGCGATTTAGCACATACCTGCAATAAATAAATTAATAAATAAAGTAAAATTCCGCTATTAAGACCACCTAAAATTAAGTCTAATTCTGCTTTAAAAAGCTTATTTTGTTTATTTCATTTATTCTGGTGTCCTATGGTCAGAGACCATCTCTGGGATTATTCAAAAGTGGTCTTAAAGACCACTTTTGGACAGTCTCAACCTATGGTCAGAGACCACCTTTGGGATTGTTCAAAAGTGGTCTTAAAGACCACTTTTGAACAGTCTCAATGGTGGTCTTAATAGACCACCATTGGGATTGTTCAAAAATGGTCTTAAAGACCACTTTTGAATAGCCTCAATGGTGGTCTTAATATGGGAATTTTACTGTAAATAAATAAATTGCAATATTAAGAATAAGACCACCTTTGGAAATGTTCAAAATTGGCCTAATAAGTTTGAACAGTTCTAAGGGTGGCATCATACTCAAGGACAATGGGTGTAGAAAGCACAGAAAAGAATGGCTGACATTTTCTAAATACATCGTATGCACGTTTGCTTTTTACAGCAAAAGTAGTCTTAATTTCTGTTGGTCTATCCCTCAGGGGCCAGTTTCAAGCTTTTTGCGAGGAAAGATATACTATCTTATAATGATATAGACAAGGGCACCCATGATCGGGAAAATATGACCAATCGTGAATAAAGTTGTATATTTCTGGCAGTTTGTAACACACAAGTCAAAATTCTTGTCACACATGTAGATAACACAACTATGTATACAATAATACATGCTATGTCTAATTTGGTCTTCATGGTATGGAGCAACGCCACACATCTAATGTCCAGAATAGATAAAAAATGATCTTATGAAGGTAAATACAGTCGAACTTCAATGGCTCGAACACCTTTGGGACCTCGAAAATCTGTTCGAGACAGGGATAGTTCGAGCCACTGAGGTTACTGTCAGGAGGCATAACGAGATACTTTTAGACATCTTTTCAGTGTTCTATAATGAATATGTATGATGTGTGTACTCATTAGAATCGCCTCATCGAGGCGATTCTAATGAGTACACACAGCATACATTTGCAAGATAAAAGACTAAAATCTCCTCCACTATTTCTTATATAGAGGATTTCGCTGGGGGCTCAAGAACGGGTTCGACATATCCATGGTAAACGAGCCATCGGTGTTCGAGCCATCGAAGTTCTACTGTATGTTCTAATAAGGACATTCAGGAGCTTTGTGAAACGAGCTTTAGCCGAGTTTCACAAATTTCATATGAAATGATCACGAGTGTACCAACGATTCGAAATCGCATTTCATTGCCAAAGAAGTCCAAAAGAAGACAGGGTTGTAACAGACGTCGTCGTGACATTATGCGCCAGTAACCGTGTGGTCATATTTTATCCACCCCTCACATCCATATTGGATTCTTTTTCTTGCATACCTTCCATTTCTTAGCGCGGATTTTTAATGTTGCAGTCACTTCGGCTACCAACGTCCGCTATTTTGTGTTGACACTGCCACTGCCGGAATGTTTAGTGACGTCACGTAACGGGCTGTGACGTCAACCTTAAAGACGGCGCATTCGAGGTCGTAATCAACCAGCGCATTTATCAAACACGCGATTATATTCGATTTTGGGTCGGAACACCAGGATCAGAACATAAATTTCTATCCCAGGGTAAAATCACGGATTTCCTTGTCTGGTGTGCAAGAATATAAGTTTCATCATATGACGTACGGCCCCGCCAATTGGGGCTTGAAGAAATAGATATGCTGCATGATGCTTCCACGCAGAGCTGAAACCGACCGCACACGAATACTGGTAAACCACATAGAGGATCTAAGCATGCCCATGCACAGCGGTGCGAGTCGGACCGTCCATGCTTATAACCAACCCTATTGGTTTTATTGGGCGACAGGGTTTGAGATATCATGTCATCTCAATGTCGGGTAAAAGTCCAACAAAATGGGAATCAACGTCTCCAAAATGACCTTTAATGTGTTGGCGGGGACGTTAAACCTCAGATCAAACCAAAAATCATATGACGTCGGTGATAAGCACTGGATAACGTTTGATTTGTTTGATTTGAGGTTTAACGTCCCCGTCAACACTGAAAAGGTTATTTTGGAGACGTTGCTTCCAATTTTGTGGGACTTTTACCCGACATTGAGATGAAATGACATCTCAAGCTCTGTCGCCCAATGAAACCAATAGGGTTTATAAGCACGGACGGTCCGACACTCACACCGCTTTGCCTGGGCAGGCTTAAGTCCTCTAAGCGGTTTACCAGTACTCGTGTGTGGGTCGGATTCAGCTCTGCGTGGAAGCATCGTGCAGCCCATATATTTCTTCAAGCCCCGATGGGCGGGGCCATTGGCTTCACTAATCGTGTCACTCACCCTCAGACAAAACTAACTTTGTTCCTGGTCGTTTCGCGCCAATTTAGTGGTGTCCAACGTATTTACTGAATATAATATTAGGTGCACTCGAGAAATAGCCTGGATTACGTCGTGTAATAAAAATCGTATGACCACACGTTTATTAACATTTTGGCGGGATTAAGTAACGTCATGACGACGCCATTGTCAGCAATGCATTTTGTGGAAAAATTGTCAAATTTAAAGGCGATGAAATCCAATTTATAGTGGTCATATAATAAACAGAATCTTACACTTGTGGTCATTTCATATGAAATTTATGAAACTCGCGATATAAGAAATGACCACTCGTGTAAGATCCTCTATTTATGACATGATAATATTTTCAAAATAACAGCGATGTTATATGATATATAGAGAATACCGGTTTTGAGTCTCCTGATATCAAGTTTATCTGGCAAGGCTTCAAGAACGCATGCAGAATCGCGAGGCTTGCCGATCGATTCTACATACGTTCTCGAAGCCGAACCTGATAAACTTGAAATCAAATGACACGAATCTGATTTCTATTTATCAGTTTATCCCGTTGTAAACTTTAAATATGCAATTTACCTAAGCTACCGACTGTCCTCATTGCGTCCCAACATTTCGGCATGCAGTTATCGGTCTGTATATTTTGTATCTTCTGACCGTAATTTGCTCTATGATATGAATTCATATATATTTTTTTATATATTTCCAGTAATAATTTTTTTTTGCCAATTGTTCCAGTAGTTTAGTTCATTCATAAAAGTGCAACGTCACGCTGGCCTGTTAATGCTCACTTGTCCTGAGATAGCACATATTTATCAGATGAATGTATGACAATGCATATAATATAGGGGATAACTGGCACAATGATTTTGTTAATTTTACATTCGGAATCCATTGTACTTACGTCTTTATCCACACACCCCACTTTGAAATAATCATTTAATCCATCTCCTATTATTCTTTGTGTAAAACATTTCTGAAACATAGTGAAAATGATATCTCTGACAAATAAGAGAAACAATGATTTGAAAGTGACATCTTTTAAATGTCGTGACTGGCAGTTTTGAGTGTTAAAATTGTCAGAATGCAACCTTATCTCACTGCATGAAGATTGACTGTGTTGGGGGTTTCACGACACGTCAACCACTGTGCATGGGACATTTTATGGCGTCCCCCAGAGAAAGGGAGAAAATAGATAGTATAGGAGAAAAAACAGTAACAACAAAAACACAGAAACAGCGACCGATTACTTCTTCCTCAAATGCGTAGGTTGTAGAGCAAAAGGACCAACAAAATCTTCAAGCAGTAACAAAACAAGAACAGTCGATGGCTATGAAGAGCCCACCGGGGCAAAATCTGACTTGGAACTAAGGCTGTCATGATTAATCGTATAATCGATTAATCGATCGATAAATTCAACAAAAATGATTATCATTTATGATTTGCTTTTAATCGTTTACTTGATAGGTACAATTTACTACCCAAAGTTATGCCTAAAATAGCTGGATGAGTGGCAAACAGTGCAGACCCTGATGAGACGCCGCATTATGCGGCGTCCCAGCTGGGTCTAAACTGTTTGCTCAGGCCTGTCTGTTCACATATATATATGGTAAAGTGGAACATATGGTAAGAGTCATGCTCAGACAGAAAGCCAGACAGGTAAAATAATGACAAAAATCTTAGCGATTACTAATCGATTATCGATCGCAATGACAGGACTGATAATCGATTATCTTTCAGCTCCGATTAGCCAGCCCTACTTGGAACATCCTGTAAGAATACTGAATCTGAATGCAAGACAGAATGTGGTACTGAAACAATAACTGTTGTATAGACATATAGAAATAGACCAAACTACAACATTTTGACAAAGTCACTGATACACTAAATACAGTAAAATTCCTGTATTAAGACCACCTTTGGGTCTGTTCAAACGTGGTCTCAAATACCACTTTTGAACGGTCCCAAAGGTGGCCCATGACCAGAGGACATTGTGTGCAGAAAAGTAACTGCACCCGTCGTAAGCTTTTTAAAGCAGAATCAGTCTTTCTTAGTGTTAGCTTGTCTTATATCGGAATTTCACTGTACACACCATGTTGATGTGTAGAAGCTCGCGCCTTTGGGTATATGTATCCCTATATGAGAGATACCAGAAAAATCTATGAGTTTAACCCTAAATGTCTAGAATAATGGACTTGAAAACAAAGAAATGCAAATACAGTCAAACTTCAATGGCTCGAACACCTTTGGGACCTCGAAAATCTGTTCGAGACAGGGGTGGTTCGAGCCACTGATGGTTACTGTCAGGAGGCATAACGAGATACTTTTGAACATCTTTCGATGTTGTATAATGAAAATGTTTGCTGTGTGTACTCATTAGAATCGCCTCACCGAGGCGATTCTAATGAGTACACACAACATACATTTGCAAGATAAAAGACTAAAATCTCCTAATCATCCCCCACCATTTCTTATCTTGAGGATTTTCCTAGGGGCTCAAGTATGAGTTCGACCCAGCCATGGTAAACGGGCCATCGGTGTTCGAGCCATCGAAGTTCTACTGTACCTCGGTTTGGAAAATCTGTGAGTTCATGGTAAGGAATTCAAGACAAGTAGGTCCCGAGCTTATAAAACGCTCTTCATGCTCAACTAAGCTGAGCATGTACTTTGCAATGCTCATAACTAATAAGATACAAATAAATCAGACTTTCGGGCGCATATCAGCACAGAATGTCATTTATCGTGCTTATATATTTTAAAATGTCGACAATTGTTGGCATTTTAAAATTTATGAGCAGGATAAACTTCATGCTCAAGCGATTTGAGCATGAAAACGGTTTTATTTGCACGGAGCCTGGTCAATGTCAAACACGGATTCTTGCATAAATATCTATGCGCATGGCTGTTTGAAGCCATTGTCAAATGGACCGAAAGCCGTGCTCAAACAGCAAAAAGCATGTTCAAATCATGAAATTCGCGGGCTGTTTGAACATGGATTTTTAGCTTTTGATATCACAAGGCGGGCCTTGCTTTGTTTACCTTACGTTGAGCGACGTAACGTTATCGCCCTGAACGTAGCGTTTTAGGGTTCTATGATGACGTCACTGCATGACAACGTCATTGTAAACAACATTCTAAACTGGCCGCCATTTTGGTTTGCCTGTCGCATTTGAAGAATTTATACGGAATTTATATGGAGCTTTTGGGCGTTTTCGTCAAAATTTGCTGTCGGATTCGTAAGTTATGCAAGAACAACGATCATCCATGGTTATTTCATTGCATTAACATTTGCAGGATCCCTCCGAAGATATCTGAACATTCGGCCTAGCGGCCTCATGTTCAAACAGCTTCCACGGGATCCGGCAAATATTAATACATGAAAAACCATGGTTGATCCCTATATTCTTGCATAAATATCTATGCGCATGGCTGTTTGAAACCATTGTCAAATGGACCGAAAGCCGTGCTCAAACAGCAAAAACCATGTTCAAATCATGAAATTCGCGTGCTCTTTGAACATGGATTTTGAGCTTTTGATATCACAAAACGGGCCTTGCTTTGTTTACCTTACGTTGAGCGACGTAACGTTAGCGCCCTGAACGTAGCGTTTTAGGGTTCTATGATGACGTCAGATGGTTACTGCGTAACAACGTCATTGTAAACAACATTCTGAACTGGCTGCCATTTTGGCTTGCCTGTCGCATTTGAAGAGTTTGTATGGAATTTATATGGAGCTTTGGGGCGTTTTCGTCAAAATTTGCTGTCGGAATCGTAAGTTATGCAAGAACAACGATCATCCATGGTTATTCCATTGCATTAACATTTGCCGGATCCCTCGGAAGACATTTGAGCATTCGGCCTAGCGGCCACATGTCCAAACAGCTTCCTCGGGACCCGGCGAATGTTAATGTATGAAAAACCATGGTTGATCCCTATATGCTTGCATTTAAGTAATAAGCTGCAGATGCAAGTTTAGACCAACCATTGTTCATTTTTTCAGAAATAGACTTGATGATTAGGATCGACGCTAGGGTGGACACTAAACCTCACAAAGTCAGGGTGAACCATCATTCCTGTATAAATATCAATGCGCATGGCTGTTTGTCAAATGAACCGAAAGCCGTGCTCAAACAGCAAAAACCATGTTCAAATCATGAAATTCGCCTGCTGTTTGAACATGCATTTTTAGCTTCTGATATCACAAGACTGGCCTTGCTTTATTTATGTTACGTTGAGTGACGTAAGTTATCGCCCTGAACGTAGGATTTTTGGGTTGATGGTTACTTTGTAACAACGTCATTGTAAACAACATTCTGAACTGGTCACCATGTTGGTTCATACCTGATCTGCCCCGCAAAACCCAACGTGAGCGCAGTCTTCTGAATGGGCCACTGAGTCACACAGATAACATCTCACACCTGAAGTAAACATGCGCATGAAATACTTATCACGTCGAGTTAAGTCAGTGAAATACTTCCTCTAAACTTTATATAGAGAAAACCTCGGGTTTACAGGGATATACATTTGTTTTGCTTATTTTTGCTCCAAAACATAGTTTGTGAAATTAAAAATACTGTTCTGATAATAAAACAGGTAAATTAACTTTGAAAATGACAGGCGTTCTTTTTTTTTTTTTTTTTTTTTATGGATGTTTTCAAAAGTAACTTTATTAGATTCATTAGACAATTTAACATCGTTACTGTGTAAAATTGCGATCTTATGCTACGTTATCTATCATTTACTCTCTATTATTTCGACACCGGTGACATTTAATGAAGAAGTGATCTGCATGTTCGCTATTTCCACACCTTCGATTACAAAGCGAAGCGTCTATGATGTTCATAATTGAGAGAGACGAAACCAGTTTGAAATCTGGTATGGAGTATTTGCAAACTCCTGCTGACTGTGTAAACTGAAGTCCTGTTTCAATGCATTACGATAACACACCCGTACGACATAATGCAATTTTTCACATCTCCGAAATGGCTACTTTTCTGATGAAAATCCGGAATATTTTCCTTATTTATACTCAGAACATAGGTTTTGGGTGCTCGTTAGAACCGCCTCATTGAGGCGGTTCTAACGAGTACCCACAACCTATATCTTGGAGCAGAAATAATGAAAATAATGTTTACCCCCGTAAACCCCAGTTTTCTCTATATAAAGTGGGGTTTAGGGGGGTCTTTATTTCACGGACTTGTTCACGTAATGCAATATATACTAGGGACAAAAAATAAGGCATTCCCCAAATTCAAATAGAAAGAAGCGAACCTTCAATGTCACAGGGAAGATTTATATGCAAAGGGAATTGATCAGTATCTGGTCCATGCACCACGATCATTGATGCATGCACGACACTTTCTGGGCATGCTAGTGATTGTGCGACGGCTTATCTCCCTTGGTATCCGTCGCCATTCTTCTTGCAATGCTCGGCCAAGCTGTTGCAGAGTGTTACAATGCTGCGGTCTGTTGCGCACACGGCGACCCAAGACATCCCAATGTGCCCAATCGGCGACATATCGGGGGATTTGGATGGCCACGGCAGTGTCCTTACACCTTGTTGTCTCAGAAATTCGACGGCAACACGGGCTCGATGTGGGCGTGCGTTGTCGTCTTGGAACTCGATGTTCCCACCAAATGCGCCGGGCGAATGGGACAACAACTGTGCGTAAAATGTGAACTACGTAACGCTGGTCAGTCAAGTTACCTTGAACGATCATGGTAATTTGACTGGCCAGCGTTACGTAGACCAAATTCCAAATGTAGAAATGTAGAAATAGATTGGGCTGCGTTATGCTTCCACGCAGAGCTGAAACTGACTGCACATGAGTACTGGTAAATCGATAAGGTCTAAGCCTGCCCAGGCAAAGTGGTGCGAGTGTGACCGTTCCTGAATATAACCCCAATTGGTTTGTTTGGGTGGTAGGGCTTGAGATGTCATATCATCTCAGTGCCGGGTAAAAGTCTCACAAAATTGGAAGCAACGTCTCCAAAATGACCTAAATAGCATTTACGAGGACGTAAAATTTCATTTCAAACAAACAAAATCAAACTTCGTTTGTTTGTTTGTTTGTTGTTTTTTTTTCTGCACATTTTATTGTGATCAAACAAATACGGAAATCAATATTTTATTTTCTTGCAGCACCGTAATCAGATTGGACAGATCAATGGAAAAGCAAGTTTCGGGAAATTCTTCCGACATCTGACTGGGGTAACCCTTCTCTTGCTGTTCTCGACAACCCCTTTCTTTGCAAACAGTGTAGATCCAGATCAGATGGCTTCTGAAGAAGCCATCTGATCAGGATCTACACTGTTTGACATTAAGTTTATGAATTTGAAGCAATAAATTACATCAAGTAATTTGATTGGTTGATAGACAGAAATGGGTGTGGCTTAAATGAATATTCAGCAAGATAAGGGTTAACAATGAGGCATACAAACCTTCTGATGGCGTAACATAACATAACAACACCGCCACCAACGCCTGTCTAACGCCTGCAAGAAAAAATATCAAAGCAATGAGAGTACATGTGGCTCGATTTTCTCTCCGTGTGTGTGTGTGTGTGTGTGTGTGTGTGTGTGTGTGTGTGTGTGTGTGTGTGTGTGTGTGTGTGTGTGTGTGTGTGTGTGTGTGTGTGTGTGTGTGTGTGTGTGTGTGTGTGTGTGTGTGAATTCGGGTTTAACGTCGCTTTCAACAATTTTTCAGTCATATCACGACGGTGTCTGGTTGCGACAGGGAGCTCAATGCTCACTTTTATAGTGCTGCCTCACTGAAGTATCATGCCCCAGACACATTACATGATACCACACCCAGTCACATTATCCTGACAGTGAGTCGACCAGTCCTAGCTCAACCCCGTAAATCTTAATGTCAAGCGAGGAGCAGCTAGTACCATTTTTAACGACTTTGGTATGTCGCGGCCCGGGATCGAACCCGAGACCTCCCGTTCCCCGGAGCGGACACTCTACCAACTGAGCTATCGGGGCCGGTTTCTCTGAATGTAGGCTGGGAAAATAGTCCTGGACTCAGATTTAAACTTTTTTTTCTTTTAAACCCTTAAATACTATTTTAAGCAAACAGTGTAGACCCTGATCAGATGCCGCGTTCTGCGGCGTCTGATCTTGGTCTACACTGCTTGCCAAGCTCGGCAACATTCTTTCGTGGAGATTGATCATGAAATCTTCTCTACGGTCATTCTCTCCCTTCCGCTGATTCAAGAAGGGCAGTTGTCAGTTTCTGGCGAAAGAATGTGCACTGTACTGGTTAACCGCTTACGTTTAAGCCTGCCCAGGAAAAGTGTTGATAAGTAAACTGACCTAAATAGTGTTTTCTGGGCCATTTAAAACCAATACAACAACAACATTAACCCTTGCACGCTTGTGATATTTTTCATCTTTGAGTGTTGATTCGCCAGTTCTTGTCAAAGTCGTAAAAAAGGAATCAAAGTGTGTTTATCCTGAATATACGGCTCGTTATGACCCTCGTTTAGAGGCGGTTCTTTAAAGCGGTTCTTACGCCGAGTACCCCAAAGCATTGTTTTCTTGTAAAGTCAACTTTTTTTCTATACACAATGGGGTTAACCTGTTAACAGGAGTATTCACAACATTCACAACAATTATAACAACGACATGAATACGGTCGATGGCACGCCATTGAAATCCCGTCGCTTTCTCCACAGAGGCTACGTACCAAATAACAACATATTTCAAAAGTAAACGCCCCACCCCAACTCCCTCCCAAAGCCAGCCCCGGGGGCATGACCCAGGGGTAAAAATTCAAGATCCCATTCAATATGTTTATTTCATTACTCATTTCATGTACTTCTGCAAAGTTTAACATTCAAATCTGTAATTTGACATTTGACCTTCTGACTCTTCCCCGGGGCCCCAATCTGACCCCAGGGCCAAACGTCTACTTGTATTATATTCTACTAATCACCCCCTTTGATTTGATATGCCACATGATTTTGTTCCGAAAATCCTAAATTTTCACACAAACACACACACCGATCCCCAATCCGACCCCGGGCTTACAGCCTACATGCCGTTTAATATGTTTTACATATATCATTTATACTCATTACTTCTGCAAAGTTTGGTATCAAGATCTATAAAATTAACTTTGCAAATGAATCTAATTGACAGTTGACCTTGTGACCCCTCCAAAAGGCCCCTGTGGGTGGGGCCAAAAATAAATGTGCTCTTGCACATCCCACTCATGTAAGCAACCCACACACCAAATTTGGTTGGATTCCGATTAACAGTTTAGGATGAGATAGTATTACCACGAACGGACATTTATGTGGGTAAACTGACCTGTTATTTGGCTAATTTCTTCTAGCCACGATGAGGTGATTCTAATGAGTACACACAACATAACTTTATTATATAAAAAGCCGTATGCCTCATTACATGGCTCTGGAAATAACTGCCTTTGTCTGTAATTACATGTACACCTGTCTGCATGGGCGATAGAGTCATTAAAGTTTCACTATTTTGTTTGTGTGAAGGTTTTACGTCTCAATGAAGACTATTTAGGTCATTTGGGGACATTGCTTCCTATTTCTTCGAACTTTGACCCGACACTGAGATGAAATGACATCTCAAGTTCTGACGCCTAACCAATATGCTGGGACGGTCCGACTCGCACCACTTTGCCTGGCAGGCTTGGTCTTCTTAGCGGTTTACCAGTACTAATGTGCGGTCGGTTTCAGCTCTGCGCGGAAGCACCATACAGCCCAATCTATTTCTCCAAGCCCAGGTTGGCCGGGTCCGAAAGTTTACTGTATTTTTACTCTTTACCCTCGCCATGCTCTACCCAGATATATCCCGTTTTTGAAAACAGTATAGATCCAGATCAGCTGGCTTCTCAGAAGCCAGCTGATCAGGATCTACAGTATAACTTCGATGGCTCGAACACCGATGGCTCGTTTACCATTGATGTGTCGAACCCATTCTTGAGCCCCTAGCGAAATCCTCTACAGAAGGAATAGTGGGGGATAATTAAGGAGATTTTGCTCTTTTATCTTGCAAATGTATGCTGTGTGTACTCATTAGAATCGCCTCGATGAGGCGATTCTAATGAGTACACATAGCATACATTTTCATTATAGAACACCGAAAAGATGTTTAAAAGTATCTCGTTATGCCTCCTGACAGTAACCTCAGTGGCTCGAACTACCCCAGTCTCGAACAGATTTTCGAGGTCCCAAAGGTGTTCGAGCCATTGAAGTTCGACTGTATACTGTTTTCCATTCTGCTTATGAATTCAAGGTAAAACATTGATATCATCAACGCCATAATGGCTGGAAATGGGGGGAGGAGTGTTGTATATTGAAATATTCAGCAGGATAAGGGTGATGATGTGAAAAGTCAACATGATATTTACCTGGCCTCATGTCTCTGTCTTCAAACTTCCTTATTTTGAATTTGTGTAACGTGTACTTATCAAGTCTTATCTTGATGCCCAGCTAGGTCGACATTAAGGTCATTCAGTTCCATTTCAGACAGGTCATAGGAAAATAAAAGTCTGTTGTTTTTTTTTACAAGAATCCCAATCGGTCTTATCAGAGTTTGCGCTGATCTATTTAGATTAACCCTTTTTGTACAAAATGGAATCTTCCTCCTTATATACAGCAGGAGTCCATTTCGAAATGTAGGGGTATCAGGTTGTGTGTGTTTTTTTTTTCAAAATCTAGTAGGAAAATGGCTGAACTTTTAGCAAACAGTGGAGGCCCTGATCAGACGCCGCGTTCTGCGGCGTCTGATCTGGGCCTGCACTGTTTGCCAGGGTACATATTTTGGGGTTTCTGGTACTAAATGGGTTAAATGCCTAGTGGTACCTGTATCTCCAAAATGGGCGATTACAGAGATCAGACGCGGCGTCTGATCATGGTCTACATTGTTGCTTTAAGTACAGTATTTTTGTTCAAACCTGTAATCCCTTACATTTGATATTGGTCTGTCTAAAGATATTAATTGGAATGTATATACACCTTCAGGGGAGGCAACTCCTTCAAAGGTATTTTGTATCCCATGTCAATAGGGGTCAACTCTTAAAGGAAAGAATTTGCTCCTTAGGAGCAAATTCTTTCCTTTAAGAGTAGACCTCTTAAAGGAAAGAATTTGCTCCTGAGGAGCATATCTTTCCTTTAAGAGTAGACCCCTTTTTCAGTGGGATAGAGTTTATATAAAAGCCAACAGGAAGTTCCGAAAATTGTATCCCTTTAAAAAATGGCGGGAATAATCTGCCAGGTGTTCCCAGTCCCCTTAAATGGAAGATTCTCCGTTGAAACTTCGATAGCTCGAGCACCGATGGTTCGTTAACATGGCGGTTTCGTACTCATTCTTAAAATTGTATCAGTTTATTTAACTTACAATAACCAGAGGAGTAATGGCCCTGGACCGCTCACCCGAGGGCTGGGTGTATGAGGAGCTATTTGGTTTCTGAGAAGAAGATTTTTAAATGGTTATATGACCTAAAACATTTGAACTTACTTTCGTTCCTCCGCCCCCAAAAAAGGTTCATATGAGATTTGGCTTAGATTTTAGACTTTTTGTAAGGTTATTGTAGCTGTTTCAATTTGACATGAGGCTGACCTTTATGCAAAGAATAAATTAATCAGTATTATCGCCTAATAGATCGGTTTTCGTTAACTTCTCGTGAATTGTCGGCATCTCGTGAATTTTCGGCATCTGGTGATTGGAGACCGATTTACCGACCTCTATGTATTAAAAAACAATATCGACCTTTTCGGAAGACGGCGAAGATACATATATGCATTCAGGCGGGTGTGGAATTATGTTAATGGAGTGCACCAGTCTCATGTCAAATTGTTCGAACTATATAATATCTGAGGGACCCTGTATCAAGGTCAATGAGTAACATTGCACTTAAGTGCTCATGCAGCTTCATTACTTTGTTTAACTGATTGCATAAGGCAATAACAGGTTTCGAAAATTATTAATTTCCACCATTTTCCCATACAAAAGCACAAGTGTCTTTGATATAAAATGCGTCAAAGTTAACCCAGATTCACCATTTAAACAAATCACAATGGGTGGAGTACGAAACCCAGGAAGATAGTTGTGCGCACAAGGTATTATCTTGTTCGGACAACATTAATTTATATCTTGCTGGCGCAACATATTAAAATAACAATGCATGTCCCTTCCCGGGTTTCGTTTTGTTTGTTTGATTTGTTTGATTTGTTGGATTTGAGGTTTGAAGATTTATGACCCTATTTAGTCTTGATGGCCATCTTGGTAAAGTGATCTGGACCAGTTGAACAAACTTTCGTGTCTTCAATCCCCCAAAAATGTTTCGTTACCAAAACACGCCTATACAAATACATGGTAAGCTTTACCGCCGAAAAACTAAAATTTTCATATGAAAAACTGTGATATTTTTCTTATTTCTGCTCAAAATATAGATTGTTGGTTCTCGTTAGAACCGTCTCATCGAGGCGGTTCTAACAAGTACCCACAACCTATATTTTGGAGCAGAAATAAGAAAATATGGTTAACCCCCTATAAGCCCCAGTTTTACTATATAAAAGTGGGGTTCAAGGGGATCAAAATTGTATAGACGTGTTTTCGTGAGGGATATGAAAGTTTACTTCAATTCGCCTGGCAGTTTGTAATGAATATAAAGTTTAAATTTTATATCTGAGTGATCTTATCCAAGGTCAAGGAGAGAACTTTCCCTTAGATACTCGTGTAGCTTGATTTACTTATTCAGTTAATTGCAGATACAAATACAGTAGAATTCCTATATTAAGACCACCTTTGGGACTGTTCAAAAGTGGTCTTAAAGACCACTTTTGAACAGTCTCAAAGGTAGTCCATGACCAGAGGACATTCTATGCAGAAAAAAAAACGAAGAAAGAATAGCCGCGTTTTTCAAAATAAGCTTTTCAAAGCAGAATTAGTCTTAATTTTAGGTGGTCTTAATAGTGGACTTTCACTGTATAAAGCTCTCAGGCAACAGCAGTTTCCGAAAAATTCACTATGTTCACTTTTTCCCCATATAAAAGCACGTGCCCCCAAATCTGACCTAGATGTAAATAGGGTCAAGATCAAGAAAGATTAATTATTTGAACATATGGACCCGATGGACCCGATGGACCCGAGACATCGGTGTTACATACCAAATTTCAAAGCAATCGACCCACTGGTTCCGGAGATGACGGTTTTAAAGTGTTTTGTTCTTATTGGGCTTGGTGGCCATATTGGTCATGTGACCATACTCATGTTAATTATTTTCCTTTCCTTGTTTCTAAAATCTTCCACGTGAAATTTGAATTCAAATGCCCACTGGTTTCTGAGAAAAACAATTTCTAATCTTCATATCTGAATGAGTTGGGTCAAGGTCAAGGAATGACCTTTAGCTTCAATGCTCATGTAGTGTCGTTTACTCATTCAGCCAACTGCATCTATAAATCTTGCTCGAATCCCCAATGTTGCATACCAAGTTTCATCATAACGAAAACATGCCTATTCAAATATATTGGAAATTTTAGCACCGCAAAAATGAAAAATTTCGGATAAAAATTTCCGATTTTTTCTTTTTTTTCTACGCAAAACATAGATTGTAGGTACTCGTTAGAACCGCCTCGACGAGGCGGTTCTAACGAATACCCACAATCTATGTTTTAGAGCAGAAATAAACCCTCGTAAACCCCAGTTTTACTGTATAAAAGTTGGGTTTAAGGGGGTCAAAATTATATAGGCGTGTTTTCGAGATTTGATAATCGGCCGTGACGATTCATCTGAAGGATTTTTACCTTATTTGAGTACTGGTCCTGTAACCAAACTGATAATTTCAATCAATTTTCATTTCCTTGTTCCTAAAAGCTTTTATATGAAACTTGCTTATAAATGGCCTAGTAATTTCTTAGAAAAATAAGTTTATATTTCATATCTGAATGAACTTCGACCAAAGTCAAGGAATGATTTTGACATTGAATACTCATGTAGTTTCATGCACCCGTTCAGCTAACAGCATCTACCAATTTTCAGATCACAGGCTGCATTAGTGTCCGAAAGATACATGTTTTTACTTTCGCATACAAACTTCTATGCGTCCAAATTTGATCTAGCCTAAAATAGGTCAAGGTCATCTGGTGATTATCATGTGAACAAACTATGAATGGCTCAAGTCCCCAATGCTACACATACCAAGTTTCGAGATAATCGGCCATCTCGTTCCGGAGAAGATTTTTGAAGGGTTTTACCTTTCTGGGCATGGCGGCTTGGTCATGTGACCTGGAACACGTGAACAAACTGTCGTTCCCTCATCCCATGGCTGCTCCAAATCACATTTGACTGCCATCGGCCCATTGTGTATGGAGAATTTATTTGCCACTGCTCAATATCCCAGCCAGCAAAGAATGCCGGGCAAACGTCGGACCAACAGCGTATCGAAAGATATTGAACACACGGGTTAGCGGCCTCGTATTCAACCAGTTTCCTTCCTCGGGATCCGACAAAAAAGAACATAGGTGATTCCTATATTATTCAGCAACAAATTTCTTGGCAACTTATATCAATAAAGAATATATGGTTTGAAAGGGTATGATTTAGAAAATACATTTTCAACCCTCATTTACACTCTCAGTACCCTTATTTACCTTAAGTTTTTTGGGTGGTTCTGTTTGTGTGTTTTTGTTTGTTTTTTTTTTGTTTTTTTTGTTTTTTGTTTCGCTGTTTATTTTTTCCTCTCGCCCCCGCCCATCAGGGCTTGAAGAATTACGAGTAGATGGGCTGCATGATGCTTCCACGCAGAGCTCAAACCGACCAGACACGAGTACTGGTAAACCGCTTAGAGGATCTAAGCCTGCCTAGACAATGCGGTGCGAGTCGGACCGTCAATGCTTATAAACCCAAATTGGTTTCATTGGGCGACATAGCTTGGGGTGTTAATTCATCTCAGTGTCTGGTAAAAGTCCCACAAAATTAGAAGCAGTGTTGACGGGGACGTTTAACCTCAAATCAAACAAACAAAAACCTTATTTTTTTCGAACAGACAGGGCTGTGTAAACAGTGTAGACCCAGATGAGACGCCAGGTCTGCACTCTTTACCACTCATCACGAAAACACGCCTATATAATTTTGATCCCCTTGAACCCAACTTTTATATAGTAAAACTGGTGTTTCCGGGGGTATACCTTATTTTTTCTTAGTTCTGCTTTTAAATATAGAGGCGGTTCTAACGAGTGCCCACAATCTATATTTTGAGCAGAAATAAGAAAAATATCACAATTTTTCGTCATAAAATTTTCATTTTTCGGCAATAAAGATTGCAATGTATTTGTATAGGCGTGTTTTCGTAATGTGAGCCAACTATTTTAGGCTAAACAACTTTTAGGACAAGTATGGTAAGGAGTTTAGTTGTCCGAATACTTAGGGTAAATACTGTACACGGGCATCCGTGTCCTGGTGGATAAGAGCGCTGACTCTTAATCATTAGGTCTCTCACCGCTGTTGGTTCGAGCCTGGCTCCGGTTACATGTGAGACGCCAAGTTCTGCAACGGAAGGTCAAGTGGTTTTTCTCCGGGTACTCCGGTTTTCGCCCACCTCTGATTAACGATCGGCTAGATATGGGTGAAATAATCTTGAAAGGGCTGTAAAACCAAAACAAAACAAATAAATAAATAAATAATAATAATAATAAAAACTGTACATTAAACCCCAAAAGTAAACTATTGAACCGCAATGTTGTTCCTACCCACATGACCTAGCGATATGATTAAACAACATGCGTTTGAACCACCCCTGTCTCGAACAAGTTTTTAAGGTCCCACAGGTGTTCGGTTTTACATCCCACCAACACCTAAGGTCATACGGAGACGTGATCTCGGTTAAAAGACTAATCCGAAAGTCTGGAGAAGCCCGGGATCGAACGCACGACTCCTGGTTTATGAGGCGAGTAGCATAACCACTAACCAAGGAGGCTCCTTGGATTACACAAATGTATTGAAGTCTAATTGAACTGAGTGCAAAATTTATTTTCTGGAAATCCTGGGAAACAAATCTACATTTCTTATCTTCAACCCATATATGCTTAGCATGCCTTATATAGGGCATTGGCAAACAGTGTAGACCCAGATCAGACGCCGCATTCTGCGGCGTCTGATCTGGGTCTACACTGTTTGCTTAAAAATTTAATTTTATAAAACTTACAACACTACCAATTAACTAAACACCTTAGCCCCCGCCCATCGGGCCTTGAAGAAATAGATGGGCTGCATGATGCTTCCACGCAGAGCTGAAACCGACCCGCACACGATTACTGGTAAACCGCTTAGAGTATATAAGCCTGTCCAGGCAATGCGGTGCGAGTCGGACCGTCCATGCTTATAAACTCTATTGGTTTCATTGGGCGGCAGGGCTTGAGATGTCATTTCATTTCAGTGTCGGGTAAAAGTCCCACAAAATTGGAAGCAACGTCTCCAAAATGACCTTTACAGTGTTGACGGGGACGTTAAACCTCAAATCAAACGAATAACTAAACGCGTCTTAGATGCGAAAAGGATCTGGCCAAAGTTGTTAGATGAGTACATGTGTGTCAGGTGAGGCACTATACCAAATAGATAAGTTAAAGACGAGTTCAGTCTTCAAGATAAGGATTCTAGTCTTTCATTCTTCCTTGTCGGACAGCCATGATGAGTAGGTAAAGCTATTTTTCGATTTTATTATGCACCAATCAATGCTATCTTGAAGGGATGGTTGGTGACGGTCGGTGTGTGTGTGCGTGCGTGCGTGCGTGTGTGTGGTGGGGGAGTGATTGGTGTTGGAGTTGCAGTTTACAAAAACGCGGAAGTCATACGGTGACTATGTTTTGAAAAGCGCGAAGACCCGTGTAGCAATTATAGCTTTATGCATGGTAGATTTAAGTCGTCGCACATTTTAAGGCGATGCACAAACAAGCAATCCAAAGCAAAGCTCTGAACTGACAGAAGATAGTGTCATTATTCCTGATAACATGCAACACAGTCAGGATCACAAATTAAACGCCAGGCGGAGAATGATCTAAAAAAAATTACGGGCCTCCGTGGTTTAATGGAGCGCTGAGTCTTAATCATTTGGTCTCTCATCGCTGTGGTTCGAGCCTAGCCCAGGTCACATGTGAGACGCCAAGTTATGCAACGGAAGGTCCGGTGTTGTTGTTTTTCTCCGGGTACTCCGGTTTTCGCCCACCTATGATGAACGATCGGGTCGATATGAGTGAAATAAGCTTGAAAGGGCCGTAAAACCACAACCAAAAACACAATCTCAAAAATCAAAAATGTCATTATGGCTGGGAGATCACTTGAAGTTATTTTGGGGATTACTGGTTACAAAATAGCGCTCCCTTCACATCCCCACCTTAAAATATCGTATATGAGCCCCGCCAAGCGAATTGGTGTCTTCGAGCATTCCGTCATGACCAATTTTAACTGCGCATGCCCAGCCATTCAGAGGGGCCAGGGATATGACTTTCTGTCTGAAGGTTCCTCTTGATTCACTGCTTGTATGAGCGAGCAGCGAAGGTTCTGGCGAGGCTGCGCGGATGCGCAGGCTCGCCTGAACCTTCGCTGCTCGCATAGGCGATAAGTACCAAACTCGCTTGACGGGGCCCATATGTGTGACCCGCTTCAAGGTTTTAACAAGGCGTTGCATTTGAGTTTTCGTTCCACGCCACACACGTGCGCGTATTTAACCCTTCCCAAACTTGCGTGTACAGTCAAACCTGTCTTAGTGGCCACCTCTATTAAGCAAGCAACCTGTCTTAAGCAAGCGGGCATTTAGTTCCCGGAAAAGGCAAATGCATTAAAATTCACCAGTATTAAGCAAGCACCTGTCTTAAGCAAGCGCATTTTCATTATCCCTTAGGTGCTTGCTTAACACAGGTTGGACTGTAATTTCCTTTTGGTCGTTAATTAGGATTGATTTCAGTTAAATGACTGGTGATCAGGAGGTCCTGAGTTCGATACATGTCGGGTCTGCAACATTCTTGTCAAGAGATTGATCATGCAGTCTTTTTCCGGCTACGGTCATTTACACGCTTCCGCTGATTCAAGAAGGGCAGTCGAAATAATCTGGCGAAAGAATGTGCTTTATACTGGATAATCGCATATGTATAAGCATGTCCAGGAAATGTGTGCTTAGGTAAACTGACGGGCTTGATATTACCTAAATAGTGTTGAATGGGTCGTTTAACTTCAAATAAGACAAACAATATATTTCAGTTCAAGATCATGGTTGCTGGCGTTTACCAATGCTATAGTACACGTTTCTTTTTAAAATCACATTTCAGGTTTTCTGAACATTTTGGGGATCTTCGCCATACTAGCACTCGCCTTGCATGGTAAGTACACGTATAGGGAAACTTCAATGGCTCGAACCCTGATATCTCGACTTTGAGTCCCACTTTTCCAGATTATAAGAACCTTATATGGGTGTGAGGGGTGGATGGTTTTATCTGTCCCCGAGGGTCACTGTCCGGCATGACGAGGCTTACCAGTGATCCCGGGGGACGGATTTTTCAACCCACCCCTCACACCCATATAGGATTCTTTTTCTTGCATATCTTCCATTTCTTAGCGCTGATTTTTAGTGCTGCAGTCACTTCGGTTACCGACGTCCGCCATATTGTGATGACACTACAGGAATGTTTAGTGGCGTCGCGTAACGTGCTGTGACGTCAACCTTAACGACGGTGCATATGAGGTCGTATTTAACCAGTGCAATTATCAAACACGCGAGAATAAGAATATCAGGGTTAGAACAGATTTTCTATCCCAAGCTAAAACTATGGATTTCCTTATCTGGTGTGCAAGAAAAGCAACTATTAGGGATAATAATTTTATCTCTACCCATTAGAAGTATGCACAACAAACCTTTATTACATATATAGAATATTTCACTATACAACACTCCTCCCCAATTTCCAGCCATTATGGTGTTGCATGATATCAATGTTTTACCTTGAATTCATAAGCAGTATGGAAAACAGTATACAGTCGAACTTCAATGGCTCGAACACCTTTGGGACCTCGAAAATCTGTTCGAGACAGGGGTAGTTCGAGCCACTGAGGGTTATTGTCAGGAGGAATAAAGGGATACTTGAGACACATTTTCGGTGTTCTATAATGAAAATGTATGCTGTGTGTACTCATTAGAATCGCCTCATCGAGGCGATTCTAATGAGTACACACAGCATACATTGCAAGGTAAAAGACTAAAATCTCCTTCATTATCCCCCACAATTTCATATGTATAGGATTTCGCTAGGGGCTCAAGAATGCGTTCGACACATCCATGGTGAACGAGCCATCGGTGTTCGAGCCATCGAAGTTCTACTGTATATAGAAGCTTCTAGAGATATCCTTAAGTGATCACCTTCATGTCTCATGATCTGGCCCTGTGATTAAACCTTCAAAACTACCCCTATCTCAATCTTTCAATAGTCCTAATGGTATTCAAGATGTTAAAGTTCGACTGCATTACGAAAACACGCCTATACAAATATATTGTAAACTTTACTGGCGAGAAAACGAAACTTGTAAGCTGAAAAAAAGTGTGATAAGAAAAATAAGGTTTACCCCTATAAAGCCCAGTTTTACCATATAAAACTGGGGTTCATGGGGGGTCAGAATTATATAGGCGTGTTTTCGTGATGGTATTTAAAGATCGAAAAGATATCCCTAGATTATCCCTATTGTGTCCCCTGACCTGACCCTGATCACTCATTACGAGACATGGTGGATTTTTTCACTTCTCCAAAATGGCCACTTTTCTGATGAAAATTCGTGATATTTTTCTTATTGATACTGCAATCATAAGTTGTGGGTGCTCGTTAGAACCGCCTCATTGAAGCGGTTCTAACGAGTACCCACAACCTATGTCTTGGAACAGAAATAAGAAAAACAATGTATACCCCCGTAAACCCCAGTTTTTCTCTATATAACGTGAGGTTTAGGGGGATTCATTTCACAGACTTGTTCACGTGATAATTTAGGTAGATTTTTGGATAGTTATCAACAATCGGCCCATTGTTAACAGTGTAATTAAATCGGACCTTAATGCTACCTGCCTAATCACCGCAAAGAGGCATCAGTGAGAAAATATTACTCCATAATTATACAAAACAACTTTGGAAGTGCCACAAGAAACTGCCGATAAAACTAAATATTATTACTTGTACGCTCTATCAATTTTTATACCGCAATCAGGAATTCTAGTATCCTAATAAAGGGGATCGAATAACTGCACGCTATAATCGGTAGTGACCTATAATACCCTCTACTGACCTATAATACGTCTAGTGACCGGACTTAAATTTCAGGTCCCTAATTTACAAGTGTGAACAATAACATGTAACCTTTCATTATAGTTCATACATGGGAAAACAATGAAACTGCAAGTTAAAATCTTTGCAATATTTATCTTAACAGATTTTCAGACATTTCAGCTAAATTCATACCTTCTCAGCCTTTCGTGGTTTGAATGGCCCGTTGGAATAACTGCGCACTGCTACTGCAGTTGCATCTCAACCTAAAATAGTTCTTAAAGCTAAAATAAACTATTTATTTGCGGATTTTCATACAGAATGTAAAGTGCTGAGAAAGTTTTATTCAGGCGTCCATGTTGTTTCCTACGTCTTTGTGGCGCGGTGACGTCAGAAATTTTGCACTCGTTGACGTCACGTCATACTACGTGTGCGCGCCATGGCACTGAATGTCGTTCAACATGCCACACAGTCTGATGTCTTTTTTGCTTAAATTTGTTAAATTATTGCAAAACCCCTTGTTTGTTTTGAATTGCGGTATAATCTAAATACATGATAAGTGCCTTTGATAATAAAATATAATCGGTTCGCCGCGAAAATTTTAAAGGGGCTCGCTAAAGCTCGCCCCTATAAAATGGTCTTAGGCTCACCGATTATATTATTAAAGACACTAACCATGTATTTACTATATTTCTGCACATTTCCTGCTGTTTACTTCCCGGTGTTTATAAATGTTACACAGGCATTCTGTGTGTACAAATATGAATGAAGTAGCGGATGAACATATCCGCGCCGAGGGTAAAACCCGTGACTGCCTGTGTAGTGGGACGGAAACAAGACAGCTCACCGGCAAAACAACTCTCAGGCACGCTTTTCTAGAGACAGTTCGCCGGCAGATTTGAAATCGATTCACCGACGTTTTGGTAGAAGTTATTCATGATAGAAATATTGCTTGATATATAAATGAAATGGACATTTATCAAATACGTGACCTTGACCTTATTTTCAAGGGCACAGGCCTAAAAATGTCAGTTTTGACTTCTCTGCATCCTACCTCATGAACAAATTGATGAAATTTGATCAAATTTGGTACAATATATCTTCGCAACCTACCAAAGATATGTTTATATTTTGGCGACCTTGACCATATTTTCAAGGTCACGGGCTCCCGAAATTGTCAATTTTGGGCAAATAATTGCTTGTCTGCGCGTGACCCTGTCTCTTTTAAAAAATTGGTGAATGTTGGAGAAACTTGATACAATATAAATTACACATTACCAAAGATTTGATTAGATTTTGTTTTTTTTTAAACATTTTTAAGGTCACATACCCCGTTTATGGCCAAACATTGCTTGTATTCACCTTAGATTTTGGTGGCCTAAACCTAATTTTCGAAGTCATTGTTTGTAATGCAGTTTGTGAATTGAATGAATAAATAGAGGATATTTGATTTTTTCAGTGTAAGATCGAATTTTATTTCATCGAATGAACACCAAAACTGTTATTTTCACGAGTGGCGTAGCCACGAGTGAAAATAGCAGTTTTGGTGTTCATGAGTGAAATAAAATTTGATCTTGCACTGAAAAAATCAAATTTTCTGTTTCTCACATGCTTCAAAAGGGCAATATTTAGCGTCTTTAATGGTGTCGCTCACATTCGGAGAAAATTATCTTTGTTCCTGTTCGTTTCGAGTCAATTTAGTGGTGTCCATCGTGTTTAGTGGGTATACTATTGGGTGTAAACTGAAAGTTTGCACCTGAGAAATGGCCTGGGATGGTATTATTATGAATGATTAATGAAATAATTGAGAGAGTAGTTTTCCAAAGAAGTTGCTGGCAAGTCTAACGTCGCGCGACAAAAGACGTGACGTCAGCGTCATAAATGACGTCAGTAACGTCCCCGTCACACATGAACGGGCTATGCGTCAATTAGAACACATTTCAGTATTGTTCAGTTATCTGACAAAGATAAAATTGAAATTAGAGTTAGATTTGAAGAAAAAAGTAGTCCCAAACAGTGAAAAATAAAAAATCGTATTTTCACTGTTTGAAACAGTGAAAATATCGATTTATATTTCACTGATAAATCTCTATCATTCATTGAAAAGCATGTAAGAAATTACATGTATATCAAGTAATTTCATTGGTGGAAAGTCAGAATTGGGTGCAGCTAAAGCAGTTCATCAGCAGGATAAGGGTTAATGAATCTTAACACAAAATAATGAAAAAATCTTCTTAATGGTGACCAATAAATTTTTTCAGTAGGGGCCATTTTTTGGGGGTAGGTAGGGTGACAGCAAACATAAAATTTTTATGGTCGGCCCAAGCCAAACTCGACAGTTTTCTAGAACAAATCCGAAAGTCCTGTGGTGTTTGAGGTACTGACGTTTAACTTTATTATTCATTTATAATGCCTCACCAGCGAAGACTGAGCAGAGTCTTCACCGCAGGCAGACAGCGTTGTGTCAAAGTTGATTCAACTTTGAGTGGTTTCTGGGAATTCACCAGCAGTCCTCCTCGCCTAAACTTGAGTGAAATATTTAAGTTTACCATTGACTTCCATTAGATGGATGGTTTGTTTACGACTTTCTTATCCCAATGAATATGACGTTGTCGTCGACGTTGTCGTTATCGTGTGACGTTGTAGTTAGCAGGTGACGTTGTCGTTTACGCAAAGCCACGGACTAACCAATAATGTCAGCCCTGTGCGGATCAAAGGGCAAGTGTAAATGAAAAAAAAATCATTTTTCAACGTAAAGATGATTGTTTAGAATACATTTTTTTTCACGACGCTCTTGCAATCCATAAATTTTTGTCGTCGCCCGCTGTATAAATCAAAGTACTTACTGAAAGTACTGAAGAAAGATGGCTGATGAGAACACTGTCGGTGTTAAGTAAAAAAAAAACCGCCCATAATAGATCACCTTCAGCACCTAATGCTCAGTGTAGTACAAGTCGTTCGTAACCAGTTTGCACCAGTAAATCCTCAATTGTGATTTCTTCAAGTGTGAATAACTCTTGATTACTAAAGCCATTTAGCATATGACGTCGCGTCTGATAGTGTAATACCGCCATTTATTACATACCTACTATAGGAAAATTACATTAGAATCTTTCAATACATGCTCATTCTTTCGCTATTTTGATGGCACAGTCACGTGACGGGGCCAACAATCCGTATAATATGGATTTTGGCAATGCCTTTCCATATTGGCACTGCTCCACTTTGTTACTTTAGCAATAGAACGTTAATGCCGTACTCCATAAGTTTCAAAATGGCCGCAGAAAAATCACTTGAAGCAATGTCAACCCGACTTCTGGACCCAGACAGAGCGATAGAAGACAGTGATAACAATAGATTTTGAGAAAAGTCTGATATTTCGTGGATGAAAAACAAAATAATTTTTAAAAGAAGTTCACTCACGATTGGGAAGCATTGTGAAGGACGATGCCTTCAAGCACAGCAGGGATGTCCCAACATTTGAAACAATAAGGTCTTGCCAACAACCTTAAACGAACAGATCCCTTCACTTATGAAGTGCTGGAAATTGTACGGAAGAAATCTGTGGGAGGAAATAGTTTCTAGGGAAATATGTCCCCAAAAATTGTCTTGTATTTTAACGTAAACAACCATCCCGACTGACTGCGACACACGGAATCGATTATGCAGTAGCTTGATGAATGACACTAAGAGGCTTTCTTCAAATAAGCACAAAACATTCTGTAAATTACCTTAAAACGCATTCTTCGAACTGCAGAAAATCTGTGTTTAAAATGGCGATTTGTTTTTGTTTTGAAACTTACAGTTGCGACGTCACTTGTGACGTAATTTGCTGCACAATACTATGTTACTGTATTACCGTGTAGGCCTACTAATAAGTTATATAATTTAAAAGGAATTTCTTTTTTTTTTTTTTTTTCGGCGGATACCGAAAATATTTGATCTCGCGGGTAGCCTCAACACACTCGACAACCTTTAAAAAGTATATATTCTCTGTGTCTTCATTTCTTCACGTTGCAATATAAATATAACTTTGCTGTATAAATGATGTAATAAAGAGGTTATGATATGGTGAAGGTGTGCCTCTAAGTCATATTGGCACCGGAAGTCGTATTGGCCCTCGGGCTAAAGCCCTCGGGCCAATATGACATACCGGTGCCAATATGACTTAGAGGCACACCTTTACCATATAATAACCTCTATGTAATAAATTCGATAATCCACTGGTGGAACTTTTTTGTAAAACGGTCTTGAATAAAATGCGTTTTAAATGTCATATGATAAATATAATCTTGCATTCGTGCTCATGTATTATTAAATTTATTAAACTCGTTGAGGAAGCGAGATAAAATGCTCGACGAAGCTTAGCATTTTATCTCTTTTCCTCAACTCGTTTAATAAATTCAATAATACATGGGCACTCATGTAAGATCCTCTATATAAACAATCGTAAGTAACTAGTTCAGTAAATTGGCACCTTACAATCAAGACTGTGATATCTTCAAATTTTTCATACACTAAAAGACATTCACACATCTTGATTACTATGGTTCGTAAATATAGTTTGCATCCGTAGTTGAAGAAGAAGAAGAAGAAGAAGAAGAAGAAGAAGAAGAAGAAGAAGAAGAAGAAGAAGAAGAAGAAGAAGAAGAAGAAGAAGAAGAAGAAAAAGAAAAAGAAGAAGAAGAAGAGGAAAAAGAAGAAGAAGAAAAAAAAAGAAGAAGAAGAAAAAGCTAGGCAGGTTCAGACGTCTGTATTTTGCAGGAGTGTACACGTTATACTGTCTGGAGTGTGAACATGTAGCTAACGCCCGATCCTGTATGAAAGTGAAGAAGTGTGGACCACACGAGGTAATCATTTTTGTTTTGTATGTTTGAACTGAGGTTTTGCTCCCCAGCAACACAATTTAGGTCATTTTTAAGTCGTTACTTCCGTGGGATTTTTACCGACATTGAGATGATGAGATGAGATGACAGCACAAGCTGTCGCCCAATGAAACCAAAAGTGTTTAACTGGTCATGAACAGACTCAATACAACCGAGTCGGCTATTTTCGTTTATTATTTGCTTCCAAGGGATCGTTTGATTTTAAGTTTAACGTCCCCATCAACACTGTATAGGTCATTTTGGAGACGTTGCTTCCAATTTTGTGGGACTGTTACCCAACATTGAGATAAAACGACATCTCAAGCCCTGTCGTTCAATGAAACCAATAGGGTTTATAAGCATGGACAGGCCGACTCGCGCCGCTTTGCCAGGGCAGGCTTAGATCCTCTAAGCAGTTTACCAGTACCCGTGTGCGGTCGGTTTCAGCTCTGCGTGGAAGCATCATGCAGTCCATCTACTTCTTCTATTCAGAACTTACTTATATGCGTGGACGGTCCGACTCGCATCACTTTACCCGGGCAGGCGTAGACGACCTTCTAAACGGTTTACCAGTACTCGTGTGTGGTCGGTTTAAGCTCTGTGTGGAAGCTCCATGCAGCCCAATCTATTTCTCCAAGCGCGGTGGGCGGAGGCCACACGATGTATGGAAAAGCTAGAGATATGAAGTCGCAAGTTTGCACGGAATGGCGGCGTATGTTGTACATTGCAGTGAATTAGGGGATAACTGTATTCAAAATTGTCATTCGGGGAGGTAAACCGGAGGTTTTACGGTCGGATATTTCGTTTTTCGGCGACGCGTCAGCGGAGCCGTAAAACGGAATTTGCGACCGTAAAACCGACGATTTTCCTCCCGAAATGACAATTTCTAATACAGTTATCCCCATTCTAATGCACTTTTTCACTTGTTTTGTTAAAAAATGTTCATTTTGCCAAAAATGGCAAGCACAGTGAGCTGCGTCAAACCAAATGACAACCAATAAAAAGCGACGTTACATGATGACGTCGGATTTCCGATATCGTAGAATATACTGTCGCAAGTTTTTGACGTTGTCCAATCAGACATGGCGTTTCATACGCAAGTGCATTAGAATCGTCGATAACTCGAAGTCATACGGCTTGTTTGCCATGGCTAATTCGAAGTCATTCTTCAGTCCCAAGAGAATTGTTTCATAGTTCCAGATTTTCATATATTTAAGATAATGTATTGCGTTTCTTTCTCATTTTACCTTGTTCGGTCCCCTACCATCGAGGTTTGAAGAAATAGATGGGCTGCATGATGTTTCAACGAACAGACGAAACCAATCCGCACACGAGTACTGGTAAACCGCTTAGAGGATCTAAGCCTGTCCAGGCAAAGCGGTGCGAGTCGGCCCGTCCATGCTTACAATCCCTATTGGTTTCATTGGGTGGCAGGGCTTGAGATGTCACTTCATCTCAATATCGGGTAAAAGTCCCACAAAATTGGAAGCTACATCTCAAAAATGACCTTTACAGTGTTGACGGGGACGTTAAATGTCAAATCAAACAATCAAACAATCATTTTACCTTGTAAAAGTATGTTGTGTGTATTCATAAGAATCACCTCAAGGAGGCGATTCTAATAAGTACACAAAATATCCCTTTATTTTACAGAAGATCGAAATAGCGAATACATGGCCAACTTTCGATAAATGAGTCTCTCTATTACCCGGACGACCGATACACGCTACATTATATCCCGCCGAGTATATTTTTTCCGCGATATTGTCGCCACAACAATTTGGTCCTTTTCGGGGATATTTGTTACAACCATTGAAATGATTAAAATATATAGCAAAATGAAGAAAAAAATGACGATGAAATACAGTAAAGATTAGTACGTGCTTTGATATTTCATCGATCATTTACAGTCGGGGTCGTTTTTCTCAATATCAAATGTTTATTTTGATGTAAATTTTACTCCGCTAAATGCACAACTTTTTGGTCCTTTTTTTTTTCGTTTGAAATTAGCAACCCTATTCTCAACCTTGGTTGAAACAGTAATCCGGGAATGTACTTCTATTTTTCATGCTAATTATTTATTTATTTAACCTATCCCCACCCCTACATCCCTCGAAAAAGTATGATAGGTACCCAGGCGAGGTGATTCTAACGACTACCCTTAATTCACATTTTGGAGCAGCAGTGTGAAAAATGCCAGATTTTTATTTTTTTTGTGCGTTTGTGTATTATTATTATTTAGGTGGTAAAATTGCTTGAATATGCGTGATTTCATAATAGGATCCTCTTATCAGACACTACCCATCATAAAATTATAGACTGTCACGATACGCAACTCTGTTGACTTTAAGGTATTATTAACGAAGCTCCGTTAATTCCCTGATTTACCTTTATTTGCCAGTATTAAAATAGTTAGAGATAATTTGTTTTGTTTGATTTGAGCTTTAACGTCCCCTTCAACACTGTAAAGGTCATTTTGGAGACGTTGCTTCCAATTTTGTGGGACTTTTACCCGACATTGAGATGCAATGACATCTCAAGCCCTGTCGCCCAATGAAACCAATAGGGTTTATTAGCATGGACGGTCCAGCTCGCACCGCGGTTCCTGGACAGGCTTAGATCCTCTAAGCGGTTTACCAGTACTAGTGTGCGGGCTGGATTCAGCTCTGCGTGGAAGCATCATGCAGCCTATATATTTCTTCAATCCCCAATGGGCGGGGGCCATAGTTAGAGATAAACAGGTTAGTGTCTTTTGATATATGGCTTATAGAACCGCGAGGCTACGTGTTTTCGATAAATTTGATATCAAATGACACGCTTTTAAAGTTTATCCCACTGTATAGTAGTCGCAGATAAGATTGGCTAGGCGGAGCTATCATTTGCACCTGCCCTCGGAATGTTCTATTCACAAAAAGGTAAACCAAGTCACCAGATTGTGTGAAATCAACTGTAACACTAGCGTATATGGCTATTTGGTCCTCTAACAGAAAGCAAGCGGAAGGCACTCCACCGAATCTTCTGGTGGACTCAGCGAATTTGACATATATTGACAACACCTGAATAGCTCCGCCTAGTCAATCTTATCTGCGACTACTATACACGCTTTAAATATGCATCATCGATTGTCATCTGTGCGTCCCAACATTCCGGCGTGCAATAATCGGTCCATGCATTTAGTATCATCTGACCGTATTTTTTCCTCTGATATTATTTCAGGTATTTATTTTTAGTTTCATGTTTTTTCATTAATAATAACATTTGCTCCATTTCTTTCCAGTAGTGCGGTTCATTCATAAAAAGGAAATGTCACGTTGATCTGATAACGCTCACTTGACATGAGATAGCATGTCTTTTATCAGGTCAATGTGTTACAATGTAATTAATATAGAGGGTAACTGCTGCTTTTGTAGTTGTAGTGTTGCTGTTTTTTGTTGTTAGCATTTCTTCGTCAGTGTGTATGTGAATACGGGTTTAACGTCGCTTTCAACAATTTTTCAGTCATATCACGACGGTGTCTGGCTGCGACAGGGAGCTCAATGCGTGCTGCCTCACTGAAGTATCATGTCCCAGACACATTACATGATACCACACCCAGTCACATTATCCGGACACTGGGTCGACCAGTCCTAGCTCTACCCCGTAAATCTGAGTGCCAAGCGAGGAGCAGCTTGTACCATTTTTAACGACTTTGGTATGTTGCGGCCCGGGATTGAACCCGTGACCTCCCGTTCCATTTCTTCGTCAGTGATCCCCCATCAAGTGTGCAAGTTAATGTGATAAACAACCTTGCGAAACCCACTTTATATAGAGGAAAAAGGGGTTTAACGTCATGTCATGTTTTTTTTTCCAATACAGATATGCCTTCACCAACAATTTGTCAGCACTGCCAGTGGGTACATATTCCACAAACTAGGATGCACAGACAGACGGGTAATCATCAAATACCGTAATGATCCTAAGAATTGTGACAGACAGGCCAAAGCAAACAGTGCATACCCACATCAGACCATAGGAGCAGTCTGAAAAGGGTGTTCAGTGAAATTCCGCTATTAAGACCACCTAAAATGAAGACTAATGCTGCTTTAAAAAGCTTATTTTGAAGGGTGCACTAAGTCTTTCTTTGTGTTGTTTGCATACAGTGTACCGGCCCCGATAGCTCAGTTGGTAGAGTGTCCGCTCCGGGGAACGGGAGGTCACGGGTTCGATCCCGGGCCGCGACATACCAAAGTCGTTAAAAATGGTACTAGCTGCTACTCGCTTGGCACTCAGATCTACGGGGCAGAGCTAGGACTGGTCGACCCAGTGTCAGGATAATGTGACTGGGTGTTGTATCATGTAATGTGTCTGGGACATGATACTTCAGTGAGGCAGCACTATAAAAGTGAGCATTGACCTCCCTGTCGCAACCAGACACCGTCGTGATATGACTGAAAAATTGATGAAAGCGACGTTAAACCCGAATTCACACACACATTGCATACAGTGACCTCTGGTCATGGACCACCTTTGGTACTGTTCAAAAGTGGTCTTAAAGACCACTTTTGAACAGTCCGAAAGGTGGTCTTAATATAGGAATTTTACTGTATTTGGACTGCTTGCTGGATCGTGAAACAAAATTTTCAAAAGTTTAGGAGAATTACAGCAAGTCCTTAATGCGTCCGAATTTTTAGGATTACTACGGTAAACATTTTTGTGCGCCCAGGGCCCGGTAGTTCAAAACATTGTTAGCTTAACCCTTATTCTGCTGAATAAATTAATTTAGGAACACCCATAACAGTCTATCAACCAATCAAGTTACTAAATACTATGTATTACGGGCCTCCGTGGCCTAGTGGTTAAGAGCGCTGACTTATAATCATTAGGTCTCTCAACGCTGTGGATTCGAGCCTCGCTCGGGTCACATGTGAGACGCCAAGTTCTGCAATGGAAGGTCAGGTGGTTTTTCTCCGGGTACTCCGGTTTTCGCCCACCTCTGATTAACGATCTGCTCGATATGAGTGAAACAATCTTGAAAGGCCGTAAAACCAAAACCAAAAAAAAAAATGCAATGTATTTGTTCCATTCACAAATAAAATGACAGACAGTGTAGATCCTGATCAGATGGCTTCTTCTATAGATCGTGATGAGATGCCTTCTTCGGAAGCCATCTGATTTGGATCTTTACTGTTTACAAATGCAGGGGTTTTCGTGTTCAGCGTGATTTGTTTGATTTGAGGTTTAACGTCCCCGTTAACACTGTAAAGGTCATTTTGGAGAAATTGCTTCCAATTTTATGGGACATTTACCCGACATTGAGATGACATGATATCTCAAGCCCTGCCTCCGAGTGAAACCAATAGGGTTTATAAGCATGGACGGGCAGACTCGCACCGAATTGCCTGGGCAGGCTTAGATCCTCGAACTCGTGTGCGGGTCGGTTTCGGCTCTGCATGGAAGCATCATGCAGCCCATCTCTTTCTTCAAGCCCCGATGGGCGTGGGTTAATGATCAGCGTGATAAGAGTGAACAAGGTCTTGAGTGGCCAAACTATTTAAAATCAGGCCCGTCCCTCACCTGCTGCGGGGCTGGAGCCGAGCGATGTTCTCCCCATTCACCGGCAACGGAGAATGGGGGTACCACCGAGCTGCTACGGTGTAGTGCTAGCATGGATTCGTTGCCTGGCACCCCACCAGCTGACGACACGCGACACGGGGAAACTGGAAAACAACAACATCACCTGCTGCAAGTACAATAGGCCCTTGCCCACTGAAGCCAAACCCCCGTAGAACGCCCCAGCATTGGAAGCTACACAACACCTTCGCACAAAACCACTTCTCGCCCCCCCCCCCCCCCCCCCCCCGCCCATCGGGGCTTGAAGAAATAGATGGGCTGCATGATGCTTCTACGAAGAGCTGAAACCGACCCACACACGAGTACTGGTAGAGTGCTTAGAGGATCTAAGCCTTCCCAGGCAAAGCGGCGCGAGTGTCGGACCGCCCATGCTTATAAACCCTATTGGTTTCATTGGGCGGCAGAGCTTGAGAAGTCATTTCATCTCAATGTCGGGTAAAAGTCCCACACAATTGGAAGCAACGTCTCCAAAATGACCTTTACAGTGTTGACGGGGACGTTAAACCTCAAATTAAACAAACAAACAAAAACAAAACCACTTTTCCATAATCGTCTGAAAATTTTCATAAGGAAAACACACCTATACAAATACATCGTAACTTTGACCGCCCCCAAATAACGAAACTTTTAAATGAAAAACTGTGATATATGTCTTATTTCTGCTCAAAATATAGATTGTGGGTACTCGTTAGAACCGCTTCATCGAGGCGGTTCTAACGAGCACCCAAAATCTATATTTTAGAGCAGAAATAAGAAAAAATGTTTACCTCTGTAAACCCCAGTTTTTCTATATAAAAGTGGGGTTCGAGGGGATCAAAATTATATAGGCGTATTTTCGTGATGATTCGTTGTTTGTTTGGTGTTTTGTGCACAATTCAACTCTGTTTAGGTCATGTCGGGCTGATCAGTTTACCTTGGCACAAATTGCCGGAGCAGGCTTAAACATCGGCATGTAACGCCGTATAGCTTACAATCTTTCGCTACATTACGGTAACACACCCGTGAGACAAAGAACATATTTTAACATCTCCAAAATGGCGACTTAACCGGTGAAAATCCGTGATATTTTTATTGACTTATTTTTATTCATACATTGTTTTGAGAGGGTAACGCAATAAGCTAAATAGCTATTCTACCTTGCGGCCTCCTATGAAAAAAAAACTATGTACATATATACAAATATCTACGGAACCCGGGAAGGGGCATGATTTTTTATTTTTATTATGTTGTGCGAACAAGATAATAACTTGAGCGGACAAGATATTATCTTGTTCAAACAACATATTATCTTGTGCGGACAAGATATTATCTTGTGCGGACAAGATATGATCTTGTTCGCACAACATAATATCTTGTGCGCACAAGATATTATCTTGTTCGCACAACATATTATCTTGTTTGCACAACATAGATCTTGGGAAGTTGTGCGGACAAGATATTATGTTGTGCGGACAAGATGTTATCTTGTCCGCACAAGATAATATCTTGTCCGCACAAGATAATATGCTGTCCGAACAAGATAACATCTTGTCCGCTCAAGATATTATCTTATTCGCACAACATAATAAAAATAAAAAAATTATGTCCCTTCCCGGGTTCCGTAAATATCAGACACATGCACAAAATTCATACAAAACACAAACAATGGTACATTGTGTGAGGCATAGATGACAAGCAGTTCTAAAATCATGTACATATCACATTTGCATCATTTAAAATGGGCAAAAACTCATTATGCCTAACTGTAAAGTCATTGTTTAGCCAATTAAAATAGTGCATCATATGAAAAATAGCTTTAGAACGAGCGTACTTATACGAGTACTGCAAACATAGGTTGAGGGTGTTCGTTAGAACCGCCTCAATGAGGCGGTTCTAACGAGCATCCTCAACCTATGTCATGGAGCAGAAATAAGAAAAATAATGTATACCCCCGTAAACCCCATTTAAAGTGGGGTTTAAGGGGGTGTTCATTTCACTGACTTGTTCATGTGACGGAAACAGACAACTGTCCTTCTTGATAACTGTCTACGAAGAAACGATGCTGGATCCTGCGAGCCTGGGATGAAACCCGCGTAATGTCAATTAGCTCTTTTCATAAATTCATAGGAAATGACCACTCGTCTAAGATACTATATATATTGTTTGTTTGATTTGAGATTTAACGTCCCCGTCAACACTGTGTAGGTCATTTTGGAGACGTTGCTTTCAATTTTGTGGGACTTTTACCCGACACTGAGATGAAATGACATCCCAAGCCCTGTCGCCCAATGAAACCAATAGGGTTTATAAGCATGGACGGCCCGACTCGCACCGCTTTTCCTGGGCAGGCTTAGATCCTCTAAGCGGTATACCAGTACTTGTGTGCGGTCGGATTCAGATCTGCGTGGAAGCATCATGCAGCCCATATATTTCTTCAAGCCCCGATGGGCGTGGGCCTTACTATATATATATGAATATGAGTAAAATTGAATAGTTCGTTTCATAATTGTCATACCTCTTTATAATTCATATATTTTATATGAAATGCCCACTCGTCTAACATCTCTAATGAGGTTTAACATCCCCGTCAACACATTTAGGTCATTTTGGAGACGTTGCTTCCAATTTTGTGGGACTTTTATCCGCCACTGAGATGAAACAACATCCCAAGCCCTACCGTCCAAACAAACCAAAAGGATTAATATGCAGCGACGGTCCGACTTGCACAATTTTGCCTGGGCAGGCTTAGACCCTCAAAGCGGTTTACCAGTACCATGTACCGTGGGTTTCAGCTCTGTTTGGAAGCATCATGCAGCTCAATCTATTTCGCCAAGTCCCGATGTACGGGGGCCGTGCATCCTCTCTATATAAGCACAAGTAAATATAACGTAGCTTATCGTCTTAAACACTATATACATGAACATGAGCAATATGGCGTATTTCGTATGAAGTGGCCACTCGTGTAAGATCCAATATAATAAAACAGCGAAATTCCGCTATTAAGACCACCTAAAATTAAGACTAATTCTGCCTTAAAAAGCTTATGCATGCACTTATTCTTTCTTTGTGTTGTCTGCACTCAATGTCCTCTGGTCATGGACCACTTTTGGGACTGTTCAAAAGTGGTGTTCAAGACCACTTTTGAACAGTCCCAAAGGTGGTCTTAATATAGGAATTTTCTGTATATAAACATGAGCAATATGGCGTATTTCATATAAAATGGCCAGTCGTGTAAGAACCTCTTTATATGTTTAATAAACCACCGAGTACTTTTACTTATGTATACATACTTCAGAATTGTCACTCTAGTGGGAGTGGTAGGCGATCAATGAAAGAGTTTATGCTGGACAAAAGACAAGGGGCGTTCTCTGTCTGTGACTCTTGTTGTGACACTCAGTTATGCCAGACCAGACTGTGCAATGACCAAGGTAAGTGAAGTCACAGTTTGTTTGTTTGTTTGTTTGAGATTTAACGTCCCTTTTGGGACATCTTGGAGACGTTGCTTCCAATTTTGTGGGACTTTTACCCGACATTGAGATGAAATGACATCTCAAGCCCTGCCGCCCAATGAAACCAATAGGGTTTATAAGCATGGACGGGCCGACTCGCACCGCATTTCCTGGACAGGCTTAAATCCTCTAAGCGGTTTACCAGTACTCGTGTGCGGGTCGGTTTCAGCTCTGCGTGGAAGCATCATGTAGCCCACCTATTTCTTTAAGCCCCGATGGGCGGCGGCAAGTGAAGTCACTGTGATTTTGTATTCTAACACAGCGCGCCTATATAGGCAATGGAAAATAACTGTGTTTTATTCTACAACAAATCATGACAAGGAAGAGCGTGACGAGTGACGTCATTAAAAACTGCCAGTTTATGACGTCACTAGTCGATTTCCTTGACGTTAGACGGTGTAACGTCATTTTCTCGCATCGAAAACGTTGGAAAAGGATATAAATGCATGTGTTTCAGTCGATAATTTTAGCGAGATTTCTTCTAACAATGGCCAAAAGATGGCAGATTTTGAAGGAAACATCATCATTATTGCCGATTTTCAGCCTGTTAGAATCGAAATGGATAAGATCTAGTTTGTGATTTGTTGAGTAATAAATCACCGTTTGTCGGTCAGTTGTAAGCGCTCGTGATTTGATCTACTTTACAACTGACCTCCAAACTGTGATTTATTACACAACAAATCACAGTTAGAGCTGATCTATTTCTTAATTATGATTTACTTTCTTTCTTTTGAAGTCATTCAATGGTTATTTTAAACAGCTTGATGAACGGACCTCGGTGGCCTAGTGTGTAAGAGCGCTCACCTGTAATCATTAGGTCTCTCACCGTTTTGGTTCGAGCCTCGCTCGGACAACATGTGAGAAGTGAAAAGTGTTGGTTAACTATGCTACAAGTGTTGTATAACTAACTTGCACATAATTGTTTTATTACTATATATACAACATTCTACAAATCTATAAGGTCAGATTCTCGTATACAGTTGTAATATTCTTGACTACTCGTAATACTATTTTCCACCTAATGGCAGTTGAAATATAAGGGGTCTGATCTGTGTCTACTTTGTATACCAGTGTCCATTTTGGGACCGTAGTAGTACATGACTGTTCATGTAGTGTTGAATTTATTAAACGAGTTGAGGAAAAGGGATAAAATGCGTGGCTTCGCCAAGCATTTTATTCCTTTTCCTCAACGAGTTTAAAAAAAATTAATAATACATGAGCACGAATGCAAGATGCTATTTATCATATGATATTTAAAAAGTATTTTATTCACGATTTTTTTTTTTTGTCACAAAAATGTCTATACCCCGCCATAAGTAAACGCGACGTCGTTATAGACGCCATACGTGCAATGTTACTAGGCGTATCTAACTAATTTGCATATTTAACCCACTAGTTTAATACATGACGTTATTACATTCTCAGATGCGACGTCATATGATAAGGATGGAATAATAAATTGAAAAATAAGTTTCCAGAATATTTCCGTATCCTTTATTTTCATTTGTTGCTATTTCTATAAAACAGTAAACAAAACTTTTAATTAGCTTTATTGGTCATGATAATCACGAGGGCAATCGCAGTGAATCTGCCGCGGTATCATTAACTTGCAGTCGGTTGATAAACAGTCGACCCAAATAGTGAGTTAACATATCGTTAAAATTTTGATCATTTAATATGGTAAATATGCTAATATTTTTGCCAATGCAAAAGCTGCTCACATCTGTTCAGCAAAAATACCAAAATTGTAGAAACACACTTGATGTGTGTTTGATTTGAGGTTTAACGTCCCCGTCAACACTATACAGGTCATTTTGGAGACGTTGCTTCCAATTTCGTGGGACTTTTACCCGGCATTGAGATGAAATGACATCTCAAGCCCTGTCGTCCAATGAAACAAATAGGGTTAATAAGCATGGACGGTCCGACTCACACCGCTCTGCCTGGGCAGACTTAGATCCCTTAAGCAGTTAAGCAGTACTCGTGTGTGGTCGGATTCAGCTCTGCGTGGACGCATCATGCAGCCCATCGATTTCTTCAAGACCCGATGGGCGGGGGCCGAAATATTGTACTTGCTAGAACAATTAGCAATACGACCACTAACGAGTTCGTTAAGCTAACAATGCTTTGAACATCTGGGCCCTGAACATCATCAGAACATTAGGGACATTACCTGGAATTCACCGGCCCCCGCCCATCGGGGCTTAAAGAAAAAGATGGACTGCATTATTCTTCCACGCAGAGTTGAAGCTGACCGCACAACCGCTTAAAGGACTTACTTAATCCTGCCCAAGCAAAGCGGTGCGAGTCGGACCGTGCGCGCTTATAAACCCTACTGGTTTCATCGGGCGACGGGGCTTGAGATGTCATTTCATATCAATGTCGGGTAGAAGTCCCACAAAATTGGAAGCAACGTCTCCAGTGTGACCTATATAGTGTTGACGGGGACGTTAAACCTGGAATCAAATAAACAAACAAAACCTGGAATTCATACTTTAAAATTGTATGAAACATTTGCTCATACAGCCTACAACCCACGAACACAGTCATCTTAAACCACTGATATTACAGTAATTATTATCATTCAAACATGATGCACAGCTGGAATTAATATTTTAGGCCCTGTGACATTAACTGCGATGTTTGGTCTAATAACAGGGGCAGTTCATCACGAAATCACGCCTATGTAATTCTGACCCCCTTGAACGCCACTTTTATATAGTAAAACTGGGGTTTACAGGGGGCAACCTTGTTTTTTCTTATTTCTGCTCTAAAATATAAATTGTTGGTACTCGTTAGAACCGCCTCGATGAGGCGGTTCTAACGAGCATCCACAATTTATATTTTGAGCAGAAATAAGAAAAATATTACAAATTTTCGTCTAAAATTGTTGTTTTTTAGGTGGTAAAATTTACAATGTATTTATATAGGCGTGTTTTCGTAATTTTAACATACTGACTTTTAGCTTATCTGTTTCACAGACTATCCGTCTCCAAGGGGACCTATATGCTTCAACTGTAACCAACAGCTCAAATTTGAGTGTGATCAGATAACACTGTGTGGCAGAGATAACGTAAGTACCTACCAAACACAGTGTATCTCCAGTGACTCGAACCAAGCAGGCACGTGACGTAATTGTGACGTCACACCGTCTTGACGTTTGTGCAACGTCACATCTACGCGCAACCTCGTGACGTTTTTGCAACGTCACATCTACGTCGGTACAACGCCAAGACGTTTATGCAACATCACATCTACGTCGGTGCAACGTCGTGACGTTTAGGTAACCCCACATCTAAGTCGGTACAACGTCATGACGTTTATGCAACGCCACATCTATGTCGGTGCAACATCGTGACGTGACGTTGCACCGACGTTGATTTGACGTTGTCCGTGCGACGTGTGCCTGCTGGGAACACTTATGGCTCGTTTACCATGGCTTATTCGAAGCTGTTATCAAGTCCCTGGGAAATTCTTCCAAAAGCTCTGATCTGATGGCTGGGTGGGGCAAAGGTGACGTGTATCATGCATCACTGGGGAGTCCAACTCATATTGGCTTACAGTTGGGCAAGGCAGCTGGTAAGGGTAGGCCGAGAGTTTTGTTATTAAAGACACTAACCATGTATTTACTATATTTAGGGATATTAAGGTTGATTATTTTCACACTCCTTTTTTTTCAGAAGATATGTTTTGTGTGTACTCATTAGCATCGCCTCATTAAAAGTGTTTGTTTTACTTTCTTTCTGTTTTCTATACAGAAAGCCGTCCAGTAAGATACTGACTCTGTGACTGTTCAGAAGTGGTCTTAAAGACCACTTTTGAACAGACCCCAGGTGGCTTTGATATAATATACAACCAGTGCAAAAAATAAAAATTCAGCGGCAGTCACGGGTAAAAGAGGACAGTTCAAAACTGGTCTGAAAGAGCTCGAAAGGTGTTTTCATTGGGAATTTCAATGTTCTGTACAATATTAATTGAACATATTATAACATACGAGTGCAGTCTCTGGTAGTTTAAAGGGAATTGATGTGCCTTCAGGGGAGGCAACTCATCTAAAATATTTTTGTCTCCCATGTCAATTGGGGTCAACTCTTAAAGGAAATAATTTGCTTCTGAGGAGCAAATTCTTTCCACTAAGAGTTGATTCCTTTTACCGTGGGACAGAACTTGTGGAAAAGCGAACAGGAAGTTTCGAAAGTTGTCTCCCTTTGGAAAATGCCGGAGCAATCAACCAGGTGTTTCCATTCCCCTTAAACAGAATAAACTGAATCTTCAATAACTAGAACACGGATGATGCGTATACCATGGATTATTCGAACTTGTGCTTTAGTCTTTGGAGGATTCTTATAATACCTACACATATCCATAAATGGCTCGATCCCCTTTGGAACCATGAAAATTTGTTCGAGACAACGGTAGTTCGAGCCACGGAGGGTTATTATAAGTGCCATACGAGTGGGCATAAAGGAGATAATTGTTGAATATCCTTTCTGTGTTATATATTATAAATGTATGCTGTGTGTACTCATTAGAATCGCCTTATCAAGGTGATTCTGGTAAGTACACACAGCATACTTTTGTAAGATAGAAGAATAAACTATTGATTTGTTCGGAGAGTATGGCTTGATATGTCATTTCATCTCATTGTCGGGTACATGTAGAAGTCCCACAAAATTGGTAGCAACGTCTCCAAAATGACCTAAATTGAGTTGACAGGGACGTACAATCTCAATGCAAACAAACAAAACATTGGCCATATAATAACATTGTTTAATTTTCATTCCATTGCAGGTATGTTATGCAAGTCTAGGAGTCTCAGCCGATGGAGAAGATCATCTACTACAAACGGGTTGTCTAAGTTCTTTTGTAGGTTAAGCTCAATCGAATACGCATCGTTTTCGATATCTGCCGGGGTGGCATCATTCTTTCTCGGAGATCGATCATGAAATCTTTTTCTACGGCCATTCTCTCTTTTAGCTCGATCGGATGCGCGTCTGACTTGTGATCAGGTCACGGGTTCGATACCTGCCGATCGCAACATTTTTTTTTTCGTGGAGATTAGTCAAGGAATCTTTTCTGCAGCCATTTTCTCCCAAATCCGCTTATTTAAGAAGGGCAGTTGTCTGTTTCCGGTGAAAGAATGTGATTGTACTGGTTACCGGCTTATGCATAAGTCTGCCCAAGGCGGAAAAAATGTGGATAAGTAAACTGAACGGCTCGATATGGCACAATCAGTGTGGACTGCGCCGCCTGAACGAGAGGAAAAGAGAACATGAAAGAGAGAGAGAGAGAGAGAGAGAGAGAGAGAGAGAGAGAGAGAGAGAGAGAGAGAGAGAGAGAGAGAGAGAGAGAGAGAGAGAGAGAGAGAGCACACCACATGTTGGATTTACGATTTCGGCCGCGCCAAACAAAAAATGTCTTCGTACACGTGCACCCAGCGAAGACTCGGATCAGGATTCTTCGCTGAACGCTGATTAGACGCCCGCTGCGCTAATGCTTATACTTGCTGAGAGTGGGGGAGGGGTGCTGTCTTCTGACTGAGTGGGTAAGCAGGCTCATTTTTGTCTTCGCAGAAGATGAAGACTAGTTTTCAACTGGCGCTAACATTTACTAAGCGAATATGTTTATTTAAGCTTGCGGGCTTCCCCACCTTCACGACGTAGCCTTGGGTCAAGGTCTAAAGCAAAATACGATGCATTTAGCAGAGGAAAATTGACAGCACTTCCAGTTCTATTCCTCACCTATTGTCTCCAAGAGGATTCAAGACTGGCAACTGTCAGTTTCTAGCCAAAGAATATATACTGTACTGTAGTTAGCCGCTTTGTTTAAGCCTGCCCAGAAAGTTTGGTTAGGATAATCGGGCCGGCTCGATATGACCTAGTGGTGAATGGGCCGTAAAACTCCAAACTAGCAGCATAATTTTGTTGTGTTTGATTTGAGGTTTAACGTCCCCGTCAACACTGTAAAGGTCATTTTGGAGACGTTGCTTCCAATTTTACCCAACATTGAGATGAAATGACATCTCAAGCCCTGCCGCCCAAATGAAACCGATAGGGTTTATAAGCATGGGCGGGCCGACTCGCACCGCTTTGCCTTCGCAGGCTTAGATCCTCTCAGTGGTTTACCAGTACTCGTGGGCGGGTCTTTTTTCAGCTCTGCGTGGAAGCATCATGCAGCCCATATATTTCTTCAAGCCTCGATGGGCGGGGGCCGTTGATCATAAAAGGATCGGTGTTTGCGTCGTATGTCTGATTTTTCGTCGGGTTTAACAAGTCCGTGTATTGAACACCCTTATACTAGTAGGTTCCATTTCATGGGCTCATAATGGATGGAAGACACATTAGTCGGGGCACAGCATTTGCTACAAGTTGCATGTGCGCTAAGCGAAGACTCAGATCAGCCTGCGCATCCACTCGTTGTGCGCTCTGAGGATAGCTGAGGGTCCATGCCCCTTCGTGCAGCACGCGAAGGCTCTGGTCAGACTAAATGGATGATCTGATTCTTCGCTGGGCGCAACTGTAAATTGTAGGAAAAGCTGTGCCCCGGCTCAAATTACATTCGCTGGTATATGTATTTGTCCTGCTGCATGGCGTTTCTAGCAGGACTAAAACTACTGGTAAGCCGCTTAAAATGACTAAACTGGTGTGAGTAAGACTGTCCAGTGCTTATAAGCCTTTTGGTTTCATTAGGTGGCAGGGCTTGAGATGTCATTTCATCTCAATGTGGATAAAAGTCACAGAAAATTGGAAGCAACGTCTCCAAAATGGCCTAAATAGTGTTGATAGGGATTCAAACAAATATTATATGCTTGAGATTTACGTTCCTTCAACAATTAAAGTCATACTGAGACCGGCACTTCGGTTTAAAGACTCAACCGATAGTCTGGATAAGCCCGGAATCGAAACCACGAACCCTGGTTTATGAAGCGAGTAGCTTACCACTACACCACGGGGGCTTCTAAGATGTTTGTTCTTATAAGAACCGACTCAACGAGCGGCTAAAAATAATGCTCGGCTCAGAAATAAGAAACAAAGATGACGATTCCGTGTCTGAAAAATGCTTTTTGTACCAAATGGAATTAATCTTTCTCTTTATATATACCAGGAGTCCATTTTAAATTAAGGGGTGTCGAGTTGTGTTTTCTTCAAAATTTATGTGGAACATGGCTTAACTTTTCGCAAACAGTGTAGGCCCTGATCAGACGCCGCTGCGGCGTCTGATCTAGGCCTGCACTGTTTGCCCATTATCCGTTTTGGGGTTTCTAGTTTTGTTTTTGTTTGAATTTAAGGTTTAACGTCTCCGTCAACACTGTAAAGGTCATTTTGGAGATGCTGCTTCCAATTTTGTGGGACTTTTACCCGACATTGAGATGAAATGACAGCTTATGCCCTGTCGCCCAATGAAACCAATAGAGTTTATAAGCATGGGCGGACCCGACTCGCAGGCAGGCTTAGATCCTCTGAGCGGTTTACCAGTACTCGTGTGCGGTCGGTTTCAGCTCTGCGTGGAAGCATCATGCCGCCCATCTATTTCTTCAAGCCCCGATGGGCGGGGCCGAATTGGGGTTTCTACTACAAATTGGGTTAAGAAATAGATAGCGTCATTATACCAAGTGGGGTGTTAGATGGCATCGATGCCCTATACTCCCTGCTTAAAGTAAGACTTCCGGATAAGTCTTTAAACCGAGGTCCCGTCTCCGTATGACCTTAGCTGTTGGCGAGACGTAAAACTCAAACGCTCACTCACTCACTGGCTCACTGCTTAAACTTTTATAATTTTTCAGGCCTGTTCAAAATTTGGGTCTGCATCGCCGATAGGGAAGAGAACTGTTATTTCACAAGAAAATTGTTTTGAATGCTGCAGAAATGACCTGTGCAATTCCCGCTGTAACAGAACCTCTTCCGCCGCCTCTACAACAACATCACATGTAACAGGTACAATGATCCAGCAGACACGCAACGTTGACACAACGGCGAAAATATTGGGATGAACTATGGGTTTTCATGTGCAGTAGAACTTCGATGGCTCGAGCACCGATGGCTCGTATACCATGGCTGAGTCGAACCCATTCTTGAGCCCCTAGCGAAATCCTCTACATAAGAAATAGTGGGGGATAATTAAGGAGATTTTAGTCTTTTATCTTGCAAATGTATGCTGTGTGTACTCATTAGAATCGCCTCAATGAGGCGATTCTAATGAGTACACACAGCATACATTTTCATTATAGAACACCGAAAAGATGTCTAAAAGTATCTCGTTATGCCGCCTGACAGTCACCTCAGTGGCTCGAACTACCCCAGTGTCGAACAGATTTTCGATGTCCCAAAGGTGTTCGAGCCATTGAAGTTCGACTGCATTAACATTCGCCGGGTCCCAAGGAAGCTGTTTGAACATGAGGCCGCTAGGCCAAATGTTTAAATATCTTCCGAGGGATCCGGCAAATGTTAATGCAATGGCATAACCATGAAAGATCGTTGTTCTTGCATAAATTACGATTCCTACAGCAAATTGTGACGAAAACGCCCAAAACCTCCATATAAATTCCATATTAACTCTTCAAATTCGACAGGCAAACCGAATTAATGTTGTTTACAATGACGTTGTCATGCAGTAACCCTCTGATGTCATCATAGAACCCTAAAACGCTACATTCAGGGCGATAACGTTACGTCGCTCAGCGTAACCACACCGGTTACCGCAGTACAACGAACGCGACAGAGTACAACGAACGCTACAGAAATCATGACGTCACAGCAGTATTTTCGGTAAGAAAAAGGTTTATTGTAGCCCAGATCCTAATCTTTTTGGGTGGTTATTTTGCATAGCTGCAGAATAATGGTATAACCATTTACTGATGCAGTTGCAGAGAATTCTGTTCATTACAAACGAAAACACAAACATTTTTCTTTCGTCTAGTGTGTTTTCACCAACCCCAGCATACTTCGATCAATGTTTTTTGACAGTAACACATCTTTTGTGCACATGATTTTGTGATTTATATGTTATTGCGATTTCAGAGCTTCCATTGATGCATTTGCTTGAGCCCCAGTTCTTGTCAATACCCACTGAATCCGTGGATGGTTCAATGGTTGATTTTTTGTTAGGGTACACCTTACCACGGGTTATGATACACCATAACGCGGTTTGTCAGCACAATTTAGGTGCAACAAACGCGGATAATATTTTCATAAATTGAAATATTTGTTTGAATTGGGGTTTAATGTCCCCGTCAACACTATTTAGGTCATTTTGGAGACGTTGCTTGCAATTTTGTGGGACTTTTACCCGACATTGAGATGAAATAACATCTCAAGCCCTGCCGCCCAATGAAACCAGAAGGCTTATAAATATTGGACGATCTTGCTCACACCGCTTTGCCCGGCAAGGCTTAGTTCTTCTAAGCGGTTTACCAGTACTCGTTTGTGGTCAGATTCAGCTCTGCGTGGAAGCACCATGCAGCCAAATTTATTTCTCCAAGCCCCGGTGGGCGGGGGCGAAATACATTCAAATAAAACTCTTTAATCCGCCAGCGAAGGCATGATACATGATGCTGTGTTTAATTCAAAACGATCCATTTTGCTGTTACATACTCTTTAATGCCTTTTTATTTCTCATTATGATCTCCGAACTTATACACGTACGAATTTAAAGGGTTGGGTAACAACCTTGGACAAAGGGGACGGTTGAACACATTTATTCTGGCTTTCCAGAACGTTTTTACCACATCCCCTACTTATGAACAACTGAAACCCAACGTATTTAGTTTCGGCATTGGTGGGGAGGGGAGACTCTTGAATTTATAGATTCCTTTCTTTGCTACTGAAAATAGTAAGTTTTTGTAAATGGCATGGACCCAATTTGAGTTAACGGCGAGTATATATGGAGTGTGTTCCAGTTTTGTCTGGATCCCGAATGGGAATATTCTTAGTCCAGTGTTATACTCCCGGCATATTAATCATATTTCCACCGATATTGACTCAGAAATAAGACTGTTCGCAGACGACTGGGTGTGCTGCCGGGACATTAGAGTTACAGAGGACTTACGTAAACTTCGGAACCAAATGGATAGACTCGGATGCTGGGCATGGAAATGTGGCATGACATAATGCGAACAAGTCCGTGAATGAACACCCCTTACTTTACATAGAGAAAAATGGGATTTAAGGGGATATACATACTTTTTTATTATATCTGCTATAAGACACAGGTTGTGGGTACACGTTAGAACCGCCTCCTTGAGACGGTTCTAACGAGCACCCACAACCTATGTTTGTAGTATAAATAAGAAACATATCATGGATTTTCATCAGAGAAGTAGCCATTTAGGAGATGTGAAAAAATGCACTATGTCGTACGGGTGTGCTACCGGAATGAGTGTTTAATGCAATACATTAAGCAGATAACTAGGCAGAGAACAACATAAGTTTGAGGGTTCGTGCATTAGAACTCCTTGAGTATTATTTCACATGATTTTCGGACTCTCAGAAATTCGAGGGCGAATCTCAATTTGGATGGGGAGAATGGCATAGGGTATATGTATATAGCACACTTGTACTGCCTTTCGATACAAGCCGGCTTTTATAGCAACGTGGCAGATTTGCTTATCAATCCGGCGGCCCGGGTTCGAACCACGACCGGGCCAAAGATGTGTAGCATTTTGTCGCCTGTTACACAATGTCAGTAAAAATGTCATTAATGTCCACGAAGAACAAAGCTGGACCGAAAACGGCACATTGTGAGACACCAGACAAAATATCAGCCCAATCCTAAGTTTCATTGTTAGGTTCGGCAATAGTATACATGTTGTTGGGGTCATCTGGATGACCAGTATCGCTAAACTCAAACTCAGCCATAACGTATCTGTCTGAAATAAAAATATAAGACCCTTACTTTGGTATTCTTGCGACATGAATGTCGTAACAATGGAGAGAAGTAAAGTTGTAAAAAAGGGGGAATAATCGCCTATGGTGAGATTCGAACCTGGGACGATCTGGTAAAATCAACTGCTCTAAGTACTAAGCCAAAGAGTTAACTGTCTTCCTCAGTTGTCTTCCGCATAATCAACCAAGGGAGGTATAATGTAGGTTAGGTGCATCGGGCCGTAACACCTCACCCCTTTTTTCCCAAGTCCGTATGTTGACGCGAGGTCATTTTTGCGAAAAAAAAAAATCAAATCCCGGGCGAGTCAGCATCTTCCGACATGACAGCCATAATGAAGGAATGGAGCCTAGCTAAAAAAAAAAAAAAGTAATCGACTCTGTGCCAAAGAGTCGTACCCATGACGCAGTTGTCATTGGTTATAAACCTGTAGGCCAAGGAAGATAATTCAGGATTAGAAGTTGTGGGCCGTAACAATATCAGGGGCGTAGCTGGAAGAAAATCATTTATACGCAAACCAAAGAAAATGCTAAAAATAATAGCCCCGTTTACCAAAATGGGACCACTCTTACAGGAAAGAATTTGCTCCCATCAGGGAGCAAATTCTTTCATGTAAGTGCGGTTCCCGGTGGCAGAGGAGGAAACTATGCTAGCTAATAAATAGTGTTGCGTATATCGTAGACAAATACAACTTTTCTTCTTCTTCTTCTTCTTCTTCTTCTTCTTCATTTTCTTCTTTTTTCTTCTTCCTCTTCTTCTCTCTGCTTCTTTTTTTTTTTCTTCAGCTTCCTCTTCTTTTCCTTCTAAGTCTATTTTGGCCGCCCCCGCCCATAGGGGCTTGAAGAAATATATGGGCTGCATGATGCTTCCACGCAGAGCTGAAACTGACCCGCCAACTAGTACTGGTAAACCGCTTATAGGATCTAAGCCTGTCCATGAACCGCGGTGCGAGGCGGACCGTCCATTAAACAGCCCAGCAAACAATATTTAGGTCACATCGTGCCAGTTAGTTTACCTTGAAGGCTTATAAAACCAACACAGTGCATATTCTTACGCCAGAATTTAACAACTGCCCTTCTTAAGTCAGTGAAAGGGAGAAAATGACCGTTTGTGTATTTTGAGTTAAACGTCTCAGCAACCCGCTATGGTTATACAGAGAGTGGAACCCAGTTTAACGACTCGTCAGAAAGTTTGGAGAAGCCAGGACTCATGGTTTATGAGATGAGTAAAACAGAATGATTACCAAAGAGAACATATCATGGCACTCCTATTTCAGATTCTTTTTCTTGCATTACTTCAATCTTAAAACGTAGAGTTTGAATATGCGGTCACTTCGACTGCTAACGTCTGTTGTGACGTTTAGTGACGTCGCATTACGGACAGCGTACACGACGTTCTAAACAAATAGCGCACATCAGACACCCTTTGAGTTAAACACCTCAGAATTCTCGACTTCAATACCATCCCTTCGTAGAAAATCCGGGTAGGATAAAAGTTTCTATTCCAGGGTACAATCTAGGATTTTCTCGTCTGGTGTGCTAGAACTTGCATACGGGGCTAGTCTTTCGTTGCTGCTTTCAGCGATCAGACTATGTGCTTGCGCAACTTCTTTACTCACAAATTATTTTGCAGATTCTTGTGGTTGCAATGTCAGTCTTGTCTCATTGAAGTTGGTTTTGCTCAGTATAGCCCATTGTTGGCTTTTTGAACGGTCCCTCTGTTTTTTTTTTATATTGTTTACATGTTTATGTACAGGTTATTCTTAGGCCCCATCCACCGCTGCTTGGGGAAATCAACGGGCTGCATGTTACTTCCACACAGAGCTGAAACCCGTCGTACAGGACTACTGGTTAACCACTTAGAAGGTCTTACTCTTCCCGGGCAAAGTGGTGCGAGTCCGACCGTTCCTTCATATACCCTATTATTCTCCTTAGGTGGTAGGTTTGAGATGTCGTTAATTCTCAATGACGGATAAAAAGAACTGCGAAATTGGAAACAATTCCAAAATGACCTTAATAGTGTTGACAGAGACGTCAAAGCTCAATTCAAACAAACAAACAGGTTGTTTTGTTTGTGACATTTTTTATGGATTATAGCGACTGTGTATTGTGCATCTGTTGTAAAAAGTTGTCTCCATGTCATAAACACACCTTACAACCCAAAACACTGTTTTGTTTTAGGAATAGCCAAGCGTACACTGTACATATTGTAATTTTTCAACTAAAGGGCAAATATATATCGTTTCTCGTGGCTATTTCTTGAAAAATGGCGCTTATAATGGGTAAAAACGTCCAAATACGGTTTTCCATATCCGTGTTTGTTGTTCCATTTGTTCCGTGTTTAGTGTACTCAGACACAACACATGATCCGTGGTAAGGTGTACCCGTGTTTCAAGGTAGTGAGCCAAGAAAAATAGGTATAATTCTGATTTAAAATATTTTTTATGCATTATTAAAAATAGTATACTTACTTCGATGCCTAGTGACATGAAAAACCCAAGAATGCTCGTGTATATGTCATTTATTTTTGATTGATAGACTCTTAAAACTTGAAGTTTTGTTTTTCTACCTATTTTGACCTAATTTGTGGCTTTGATTTCACTTCTCTGACCGTGTCATAGCTTAAAATTTGGAAAGACAACAAAAACACAATCTGTTGTCATCGCAAAACCAACAGAAACACGTAAATCGTGATATGTTCGACAAAATAAAGGAAACATTGTACTCACACTTTTCTCCCGTCAAAGAAAAACAGTAGCGTTTGTTGTACTCAGTCGCGTCACGTTGTACCGCGGTAACCGGTGTGGTAACGGGAACAAAGCAAGGCCCGTCTTGTGATATCAAAAGCTCAAAATCCGTGTTCAAACTGCGCGAATTTAATGATTTGAACATGTTTTTTGCTGTTTGAGCAGGGCTTTCGGTCCATTTGACAATGGCTTCAAACAGCCATGCGCATAACTATTTATGCAAGAACGTTGTTTTAGCGTTGGGTCAACGTTGTGTGCCTGGGGAATTATATTTCTACATGTCGGTTTTTCAAGTGACGAAAAAATAATGAAGTATGAACAGTCATCTTCATTCGTTAATTCTAAATTCGCGTCCTGTCTCCGAATTACCTTAGCTGTTGGTGGACCGTAAAACTCAAAACACACACACACTAAATTCGCGCGCTCTAAAGCCATGTGGGGATGGTTGGATGAGACGAAGGTGCCGTGTTTCTTGTGTCATTCGGGTGTCTTAATTTGAGCAAGACCTGTTGTCCTTGCAACGGGCACTGGGAATTGGCAATTCTTGCATAAAAACCTATGCGCATGGCTGTTTGAAGCCGTTGTCAAATGGACCGAAAGCCGTGCTCAAACAGCAAAACCATGTTCAAATCATGAAATTCGCGTGATGTTTGAACATGGATTTTGAACTTTTGATATCACAAGACGGGCCTTGCTTTGTTCACGTTACGTTGAGGGACGTAATGTTATCGCCCTGTACGTAGCGCTTTAGGGTTCTATGATGACGTCACTGCATGACAACGTCATTGTAAACAACATTCTGAACTGACCGCCATTTTGGTTTGCCTGTCGCATTTGAAGAGTGTATATGGAATTTATATGGAGCTTTTGGGCGTTTTCGTCAAAATTTGCTGTCGGATTCGTAAGTTATGCAAGAACAACGATCATCCGTGGTTATTTCATTGCATTAACATTTGCCGGATCCCTCGGAAGATATTTGAACATTCGGCCTAGCGGCCTCATGTTCAAACAGCTTCCTCGGGACTGATCCGGCAAATGTTAATGCATGAAAAACCATGGTTGATCCCTATATTCTAATGCACTTGCGTTTGTAACGCGACGTCTGATTGGATAACGTCAAAAATTTGCGAAAGTATATTCTGCGATATACTATCGGAAACCCGACGTCATCGCGTAACGTCGCTTTTCATTGGCTGGCATTTGGTTTGACGCAGCTCACAGAGCTTGTCGCCTTGTGCAAAATCTTAACAACCGGACAAGTGCATTAGAATGGGGGTAACTATATCGAAAATTTTCATTTGGGGAGGTAAATCGTCGGCTTTACGGTCGCAAATAACGTTTTACGGCCCCGCTAACGCGTCGCCGTAAAACGAAATTTCCGATCGTAAAACCTACGATTTACTTCCCCAAATGACAATAGTCAGTACAATTATCCCCTAAATGTTGTTATTTCTTCCGTTTCTACACTTCCATTTATTTTCCTCTTTCTCTCCAAACTCTCACTTTCATCTTCTCTGCTTTCTCTTCAATCGCTTTTCTCCCCTTCTCTGTGAGACGACACAAAATGACCCACAATGGTTGACATGTCGTCAAACCCAAACACAAGAGATCAGTCAAATCTAAAAGGCATTCGAAGACGAGAAATTGGGACTATGGCTATCCATAGGGCGCACAGCGAGGACTCTGATCGGAATCTATCTATATACTGTGATCGGTCACATTTGACCATTACTCGCAGGTGTACATTGCGTACACGGATGAAAGTCTAAACATTAATCATGTAATTACGGTAGGTACTGCACAGGGGATGACGCCCCGATCGATCTGAAGGACGCTGCACTTTTTGACATTCATCCCTGCAAATGATGCCAATGGAACATGTTCGGACACCGAAATAATCACCGCCGCTGGGGATCGAACCGGGTGCCTCTAGCGCCAGAGGCAAGTGCACTAACCACTGAGCTATCACGCTCCTATCTTGGAAGCGCAGTCTGATCAGAGCTTTCGCTCGGTGCACAGGTCCGCAGACACCTTATGGGCCGTGCCAAGCGAATAAGTGTTTTCGGACATTAATTTACAGCGAAGACTTTGTACAAAATAAGCCTGCGCGCGGATCCGCGCCAGTCGAATCAGAGCTATTGTTGTGCGCTCTTTGTATGTTTGTTTACTCTAAGCGTCTCCGTGGAAACATACGGTAGGTTGTCCACTGACTGTGCCGGTAGGCAGACTGATTTTTCTTGCACACCAGACAAGGAAATCCGTGATTTTACCCTGGGATAGAAATTTATGTTCTGACCCTGGTGTTCCGACCCCAAATCGAATATAATCGCGTGTTTGATAAATGCACTGGTTGATTACAACCTCATGCGCGGCGTCGCCTTGCGTGACGTCACTAAACATTCCTGTTGTGTCATCACAAAATGGCGGACGTCGGTAACCGAAGTGACAGCAGCATTAAAAATTCGCAATAGAAACGGAAGGTATGCAAGAAAAAGAATCCAATATGGGTGTGAGGGGCGGATAGCAAAATCCGTCCCTCGGGATCACTGTCCGGCATCACTCGGCAAGCCTCGTGATGCCGGACAGTGTCCCTCGGGACGGATTTTTCAATCCACCCCTCACACCCTTATAAGATTCTTATATGCACACCCACCCCGTGTAATGACACTTTTTGCTCCTATGACATGAGACTGATGACCTCTGTTACCATAATTTCACACCCGAATGAATGCATATATTATCTTCGCGGTTTACCGAAGAAGTCGATGTTGTTATTCCCCAGTAAGCATTCTACATAAATCTACAGCGGGCCGTTAGCGGCCCGTCAGGGTAGCTGACGGGCCGCTAACGGCCCGCTGTAGATTTATGTAGAATGCTAGCAGGGTCAATTCATAGAGGTCGGTAATGGGTCGCCATACACGAGATGCCGAAAATTCACGGGAAGTTTACAAAAAAACGACATATACTGACCGGAAATAGAAACTAAACACTTTTAAATTGTCTAGCCTGACATAACAAGTGGATAATTCAGTTAAAAGTTACTGATTAAGAATTTGACTATCTATGGACATTAATCATGTATTAACAATTGAAAGAAAATCTGGTGTTAAAAATAAAAGTTTTTGGGGGAAATCTAAAAACGTACATTTTTCACAAAATCTGTTTGTAATCGAATTTTGATTTCATCGTTGTTGCGTATAGGTAATAAGAAAAGGCAAGGAATTAAAACAAAATAACATAACATCTAAAAATTATCGAAAAACAAACAAATTTTATTGAAATCTCAAAAACTGCTTTTTTCATCGAAATATTCAAAATAATGTTTCAAGCCAAAAATCGCCCCAAAAGTGCGCTTAATCGTTTTAGCATCTTCAGTTGTGTCTTAAATACTGATTAAAATAAAAATCGCCACCAGAAATGCCATTCTTTTCGCTCACTTCCGGCGGTTTCGTCAAATATTTAAAGGTCATTAACATTTCAACCAGTGTGAAAATTTTCATTTCGTATTCCGAGTAACAATTGGTGAAAACTTGAATCACATTGGAGACACAAAATCTTTGGCTCAATGGAAACTTGAACAAGTTTTTGACACTTGCCTTGAGTCCGTGGCCTCATCCGTTAAATCTTAGCTATCATTAAACATCAATAGCAGATATGCCACTGATGATAATCTATATAATAGGAATAATTTCATTATAATGTTTTAAAAATGAGGGTAAAGTTTCTATTTCCGGTGAGTATATTAGGCGATTATTCAGCCTCGTGTCAAATTGCACCTCGTTATCTAAAACACAGAAGACTTCACACGAGCGATTATTTTATATGAAGTTTATGAAACGAGCCGCTGGCGAGTTTAATAAATTTCATTTTAAACGACCGCGAGTGTAAATCCTGTTTATCATGTAACGATTTTAAATCGGATGGTATCGCCAAAGAAGTTTAAAAGAAAAACAAGTTGTTACTAACGGCGTCATGGCGTAACGTGTCAGGACAATGCGTTATTACGCTTGTTGTCTACGTCATTTTTATGACATGACGTTAACCACACAATAACTTTTTTATACTTAGCAGTGAAATCAATGAATATCTCAAACAAATGAAAGTGATATTTTCACAGTGTGAAAATACTGGACTACTTTTTCCCCCGCCCATCGGGGCTTGAAGAAACAGATTGGGCTGCATGATGATGCCACACAGAGCTGAAACCAACCGCATATGAGAACTGGTGAACAACTTAAGAAATCTAAGCCTGGTGCGAGTCGGACCATCCATATAACCCCTTTTGGTTTCATTAGGCGGCAGGGCTTGAGATGTCATTTTGTCTCAATGTCGGATAAAAGTCCCACAAAAATTGGAAGAAAGGTCTCCAAATGACCTAAGTAATGTTGAAGGGGACATTCAACCTCAAATCAGACAAAATCATACAAAATAAAAAGAAACTGTGTTGCAAACATCAGAAATTTTCACAAGTGCGAAGCATCGTTCAATATAGTGCATTGCCAAAGTCACGTATGAAATAAATAGAAGATTTACGTTTTGTCGATAAATACCAAACATAGTTCATGTAATTGAAATTTCACTCGTGCTTTCAACACACTCGATGAAACACTTTTGGTATTCATCATCCTCTATATCTCTTAACGTCCATAATGTCGGGAACCATTACGCAAACACGCCTATACCAATACATTGCCACCTTTATCGCCAAAAAATGAAAATTTTATGATGAAAAATTGTGATAGTTTTCTTATTTCTGCTCAAAATATATATTGTGGGCACTCGTTAGAACCGCCTCATCGAGGCGGTCCTCACGAGTACCCACAATCTATATTTTAGAGCAGAAATAAGAAAAATAACGTATACCCCCGGAATACCCCAGTTTTACTATATAGAAGTGGGGTTCAAGGGGGTCAAAATTATATAGGCGTGTTTTCGTGATGGTTGTGTCACTTTTTTTTTTTTTTTTTTTTTTTTGTCGCCTCAAACCAAAAAGCCAGTCCATTGGAGTTTCATCACGAAAACACGCCTATATAAATTTGACCCCCTTAAACCCCACTTTCATACAGTAAAACTGGGGTTCACAGGGGTATACGTTATTTTTCTTATTTCTGCTCTTAACTTTAAATTCTGTGTACTCGTTAGATCTAACGAGTATCCACAATCTATGTTATGATCAGAAATATGAAAAATATCGAAATTTTTAATCTAAATATTTCAATTTTTTGGTGGTAAAATTTACAACATATTTGTATTGGCGTGTTTTCGTAATGAAACTAAAGGGAGTCACATCACGAAAACACGCCTATATGATTCTGACCCCCTTGAACCCCAATTTTATATAGTAAAACTGGTGTTTACAGGGGTAAACTTTATTTTTCTTATTTCTGCTCTTAACTCTAGATGCTGTGTACTCGTTAGAACCGCCTCAATGAGGCGGTTCTAACGAGTACCCACAATCTATGTTTTTGAGCAGAAATAAGAAAAAAATCGAAATTTTTAATCTAAAAAAAAATTATTTTTCTGGTGGTAAAATTTACAACATATCTGTATAGGCGTGTCAAATTTATTTTGTTTGTTTTTTTGGGGGTTTTTTTCAGCCTTTACGACGGCTCCCTGTGTTGATGCCCGGAACCCGCAAACCTGCGTAGCAGCGGCAAGTCTGGTTTGTAAAAACAGAACTTTAGCAACTAACTCGGGATGTCTACACACTTGCAAATTTTGCTGAATTTTTATTAATATGGTTTGCAAAAACTAGACATAAAATGTAAAGAAATAATATGTCTGATGTTCTATTTTCTAGGTATAAGCCTGCCCAGGAAAAGTGTGGATAGGTAAATGACCGGCTCAAAAATGACCTAAACAGTGTTGACTGGGCCGGACCTCATTTTGCATCGATTGTTTTCAATCGACCCAAAAGTTATAAGGACAAAACCTCTATTAGTGCTGGAGTCCACGTGACTACCACTGAATGACGTTGCTTCCAATTTGTGACTTTAAACCAACATTGAGATAAAATGACATCTCAAGCCCTGTTGCCCAATGAAAACAATAAAATTTATAAGCATGGACGGTCCGACTCGCACCGATTTGCCTGGGCAGGCATAGATCCTCTAAGCGGTTTACCAGTACTCGTGTTCGGTTGGTTTCAGCTCTGTGTGGAAGCACCATGCAGCATATCTATCTCTTCGAGCCTTGATAGGCGGGAGGCGTCTGTAGGTACTGAAGGCCGTTTTGGTCATGTTGGTTTGCTTTTGGAGTTTAACGGCCCAGTCAACGCTTTAAAGATCGTATCAAGCTGGTCAGTTTACCTAACCAAACGTTTCTTGGATATGCTTATTCCGGCTCATTGCACATTCTTTCGCAGTCGGGGACGGGAGAAAATTTGCCTCGCATTTTATCCCTTTTCCCCAACGAGTTTAATAAATTCAATAATACATGAGCACAAATGTAAGATTCTATTTATCATATGACATTTAAAACTCATTTTATTCACGATTGTTTACAAAAAAATGTCAATAGTCCGCCTCAGTAAACGCGACGTCGTTAAGGACGCCGTACATGTAACGTTACGGAGTGTATCTAGCTAATTTGCATATTTAATCCACTAGTGGATTTTCGAAAATAATACATAGCGTTATTACACTCTCAGACGCGACGTCATATGATAAAAAAGAATAAACAATGGCTGTAGAAAAAATTCATGAGGGCCCCACCCATCTGGGCTTGAAGAAATAGATGGGCTGCATGATGTTTCCACGCAGAGCTGAAACCAACCGCACACGAGTACTGGTAAACCGCTTAGATGATCTAACCCTGCCCAGGCAACGGGCTGCGAGTCAGACCGTCCATGCTTATAAACCCTATTGGTTTCATTGGGAACAGGGCTTGAGATATAATTTCATCTCAATGTCGGATAAAAGTTCAACAAAATTGGAAGCAACGTCTCCAAAATGACATTTACAGTGTTGACGGGACGTTAAACCGCAAAGCAAACAAACAAACAAAATATTTCATGAACAATCTTTGCCATGTTGTACTGTCAGTGAAATTCCGCTATTAAGACCACCTAAAATTAAGACATATTCTGCTTTAAAAAGTAGAAGTAAAACAAAGATCAGGAACCGATACAATTAACTTACTCCACCCATCAAAGACACCAAAGGGAAAGAAACACAAACATAAAGCGACCAGACCATAATGGAAACCTAAACAAAGGAAGGCCATAAGGACAGTCATTTCCCACAAAATGGCCATATGATCATCCAAAATAAAAAGACACAAGTGATACAAACAGTAAGTAACAAACAACAACATTAATAAACCGCCACAGAAGAACCGCCTTGGAACGGTCAGTGGAAAGATTTCCACTAGGGGGGCTTAAATCGATTTTACGTGGCCACAATCCTCATTCACCAGCTTATTTATATGGATGCAGTTATTCTTTCTTCATGTTTTCGGCACACAATGTCCTCTGGTCAGAGACCACCTTTGGGACTGTTCAAAAGTGGTCTTAAAGACCACTTTTGAACAGTCCCAAAAGTGGTCAATATAGGAAATTAACTATATTTTATTGACAAAATACAGTAAAAGACCTATATTTCAGACAACTTTCGGGCTCTCCAAAAGTAAGGTGGCCTCTTACTACTCTAGGACACTGGGTTTTGAAAACGCAATGAAACTTAAAATATGTTTTTTAAGAAGAATAAGTCATAATTTTAGGTGGCCTTAATGGCGGAATTTCACTGTACACCAAAGTATTAACTCTTATCTGTTGTTCACGACAACCCCTATCTTTGGAAACAGTGTAGATCAGCAATCTGATCAGGATCTACACTGTTTGACATTCAGTTATGGATTTGTAAGCATAAATTACATCAAGTAATCTGATTGGTTCAAAGTCAGAAATGGGTGTGGCTAAACTGAATATTCAGCAGGGTAAGGGTTAAAAAGAAGTGTAGAAATTGACAGGAACTGGACTATCTTTCTTGCCTTTGTTCTTATTGCTAAAGGCCACGCTTCGCTTGACACGACCAATGTTAAGATTTTTAGCCTTTAACCCTTATCGCTGAATAATTAATTTAGCCACACCCATTTCTGTCTTTGAACCAATCAGATTTTGTTTGTTGATTTGAAATTTAACGTCACCGTCAACACTGTAAAGGTCATTTTGGAGACGTTGCTTCC